>OZ018387.1:87004598-87417773 GCA_963969525.1 Ontholestes murinus
GGTCTTCTTTGGCTCGGCCTCCAACTTGGACACTATTGCACCACCAGTACCTCCAACTAGATGTTTCTTTGGTGGTTTACGTTTTTTATATGTCACGGTTTTGTATTCCGCTTCTTTGGACATGCTTCTGTCCTTACTGGCAGTTGTATTTTTAATGGGTTTATTGACTGCCGATTGCAGGTTAGATTGAGTGTTTACAATCTTCCTGCCATCCCGCAGGGGTGGTTGACGTGCACAGCCATTTGGGAATAGCGACCCCACGTACCCGAGCCGTTCATTGCACACACATGCACATCTCTCTCACACACACACACACACACACACATAACGACACTGACACCCCGTGATGTTATGCCTGATGGCGGTTCCGCGGGGTGGCACACACACACACACACACACACACTCATCATACAAACGCACACATCACCGACACAGACGACACCCTACACCCCATGAAGTAATTTCCTTCTGATGTAAATGGGTTAAAGATTAATTGAACAGCATATTGGAGAGCGATAATATTCAAGAAACCAGCTCACTCCAAGTCGTACCCATTATCTTGATGCCGAATAAGAATGGAGGTATATGCTCTTCCATCGACTACAGGAAACGCAATACCGTTATTATAGCTGATGCTTTCTTGTTGCCGGGCATTAACGATCTATTTTACGCGATTACCATGTAGTTATGGATTTCTACCATGGACCCAAGAAGTAGATACTGGCAAATTCCTGTCGCCCAAGAAAATATACCAGAAATCCTGATTTGTGACACAGTTAAAATCAATTTGCTTCCTGCAAGCAATTTTTAGATTCTGGATACTAGAAAATAAAAATAAATTTTGGCAATAAGAACGAATCTTCCACATTTCCGTCTGATGCAAATGGGTTAAATATTAATTGAACAGCCTATTGGAGAGCGATAATATTCAAGTAACCAGCTAATCATTTGCACACGTTTATAAAAGATGTGAAAATTACTTCAAAGAAATTTTCAATGGATTTACTCCTTCTTCGACAAGGGTTTGTTTGAATGACATCTTGATGGCCGAACGGCCTATGACCTATTTTTTCATTTTATGTACCGGCAAGTATTAGTAAGATCTGAAGACAGAAAATACAAACGAATCTGATGGAAAAACATATACGTTGACCTAATAACAGGATTATATACAAGTATGTAATCAACTGTTTGATTTGTTTTGAAGTGGTGGATTCAAATTGAAATAATGGGCAAGTAACAACTTTTAGATATTCTTGTACTGTAAAACCGATTGTGGCGATAAAATTACTGTGTTAAGACGCAACAATATGAACGCCAATGACTGTGTAATAACATTAAGTGTAGCGTGGAATATATGAATGGACAATATCATTTACAAAGTAAAACTAACCTCTTCGAGAGCGTCCACCAAGGGAAAAGTGCTAAGTGAACTGTCAAGAACATTTGACCCTCCTGGACTGATTGATTATCGACATCATAATCATCGAAAAAAATTTTAGTCAAAAATTATGGAAATTGAATTTCTGATGAGATGATCCGCTATCATTGAACTATATTAATCTCTGGTGAAAATAAGCCCAGGAACTACAACTGGTATCGATAATTAATGTACCCCAATACATATGCCTAGATCAATTCATCGAAATTGAACTACATGGTTTCTCGGATACCAACACCAGCTTATGGTGCATGCATATACATTGTTAACATTGAGGATTCTCGACGAGTCAGCACACAACTTACTGCAAATATTCACGAGTAGCACCCATTAAGGCGACAAGTATACCGCGGCTGGAATTATGTGGGGCACAACTATTAGCAGAATTAAGTAACGAGTGAAATTTAATTTTCCTAGATTATATTACACTGATTCTACCATCACACTATCATAAAAAATCCAATTCTAGACGCTTCAAAGCATATGCTGTAAACAGAGTAGGGGAGATTAATTTCTTAACTAATGCCAATAATTGGTTTCATATATCAACCAAGAAGAATCTAGCCAACATCATCAATCGTGGATCTGATGCGATTGCCCTAAGGAGAGCCATTTTTAGTTAACTCACCTCCTGTGAATAAGTTCAAATTATGTGAATCACTGCCAGAGTTCAAATGCAATCATGCCGCAATCACATCTTATGCTGCCACGATTCCTGAATGATTTTTGTAAACATTCTCCGATTTATAAACACTATTCTCAAAAGTAGTGGGTAACGTGCACAATTAACAATTAGAGAACTAGGAGAAAGTGCAGTAGTATTATTAAGAAACTTACGAAGTATCGAGTTTAGTCCAAAGATAAGTGCACTTAAACACAATAAGTGTGTATCCAAATCAAGCATGATGAAATCATGTTAATATATGTTGATGCTCTCTTAGCAAACAGTTAACTGTCGAGTGATCGAAGAATCCCCTCATGTTGCCTTCGACTCGCAGATTGACTAAATTGATTGTGTGTAGTGTTCACAGGTCAAAATTATCTACATATTAATGCTCATAGAACACTCGCAGCTCTACACCTTAGATTTTGGATCATAAATGGAAGAAATCTCATCAGTGGCTTTCGATCCTAATTAAATATTTAAAAGCCAAAACCAAGATACCAGTATACATTCATGAGTTAATTACTAAATTATTGCATCCAACAATTTCGACCATTCCTGCGGACCGGAGGCAATTACTGTGGACCATTCATCGCAGATCGAAAAGGACGGTAAAGCTTATGTTTGTGCATTTGCGTGCTGCGCAACAAAAGCAGTGCACATAGAATTAGTTTCGACATTATCCTGTGGTGTAATCCGTTATTCGTTTACTATTATAATTAGTGCTTAATAAATATACTCATAACGTTATTCTTCTGAAATATAGTAGTAAACAGGTATTGATGCAGCAAAAAATATTCCTTGAGGAAATGCTGAGTTTGACAATACCTTGTTCGCACTGGCGATAACGATCTAATGCATTGATGTTTACTTACATCAGGCTCTTGCCCTAGAAATAGTTAGTATATAAGACATTTGTATTAGATGAAGAGATAGACTAAGACAGACCATGTATTCCTCTATAAAGATGTAATTATACTGTGTATAACTGCTAGTTTATTAATATCAAAGTATATTGGATGCCCGACCTGAGCCGAACCCCTGGAAAAGTTCGCAACTCACCAACCGATCACACATATCACATAGCGATCCTGACACTGTGTTCCTGTATTACATCAACGAAGAATCCACGAAGGTAAGGACTAGACTATGGGAAGCAGCCAGTCTAAGGAAGAGATAATTATCGCCCAGCCAGGGAGCAATTCTATAATTGCTACCAGTAAAGGAATCAATGTCTTCGAAGTAGGGGGAATAGTAGCCACCGTATTGTGCATCATCATGATGAGTTACCAAGTCTGAAGAGTTATCAAGAGGCAGCTAGAGAAGAAGATAAGGCGCGAGAACACCAGGAGTCAAGAACTCGTCGAGCTACGCAATGCGGTATAAATGTAAAGTTGGTTGGATGACATTGAATTTAAAATGAATGGTATTATCGGATCAGATTCAGGGACATTTCACAGCTTTCCTAAGAAAAAGCGTTAAAATTCATTCTGAACCCAACACAAGTAAATTGTCACTTTCCACCTATTTTAAGGTGAACTTAACTTATAGATTTTCTTAATAGTTCTCTAAACTCGTTAACTATTTACTTTATTCTTCTTTTGCTATTTGTTTCCTTTCATTTAATTATTGGCTTGCTATTGATAATGTGTATACATTTTTTATTTTTTTTATTTAAAGTAAAAAAAAATTTCTTATCCGAAATATCAAAAAAGAAATAAGTGATATAATTTTTAAAAAAAGTTAAAAAAACTAGAAGAAATACAAATAGCTAGATGCGATAATTTTGCTAATGAATAAATATTAAATAATATATTGTTTATAAAAAAAAACTTTTCAATAAATCAAGGAAATTCTTAAGTACCTTCGACAATAATTCACTAGATTTATATTTTCTCGCCCTCATAATTAAACAATAGAAATTCCCACCCGAATAACAATAAAGCAATTCTGGCACTAGTCTAAATTACACGACCATTCATCACAACCGTGCGCCAGTCTCATTCTGTTGAATTTCAAAAGACTCTCTTTTTTTCATAAAATACACGTCGGACCATGCGATCGTTTCATTTAGATGTAGATATAATTTTGCGGCGCTGCTGATTGCAGATAGGGGTGCGCCGCCCGCAATAAATTCCCTTTCTTTTGTGTGTAGACAAAGGGCGCCGATATCTGCAATTGATACACTCGGTATCCTAATAGATAGTCTGTCAGACACAGACGATATTACCGCGATCCCTTAAGACTCCCTCCGGGGCCCTCAATCATGCAATGGCGAGAATATGTACGAGCTTCGCGCCCTTGATGAGCGAAATTCTGGTGCGTTCCTGTTTCTATAAATGTGTGTGTGTGTGTGTGTTGTCCTCTTCCCCGGCGATTGGGTTTCCCGATTGGATTTTGATTTATGGCGGCGCTTCCGCGCTTTATGAAACCGAATTTCAGAAATCCAGAAATCCCGCGCTAAATTGTGAAATCCCGTGTGATGTATGCGAACGCGGAAAGCGCTAATTTTGTTTGTTTGTCGCGCCCTCCGCTGACATGTTAACTGCCGCCTCCGTGAGCATATCCGCCCGCCGCCGCTGCCGCCCCTCGCGGCTCTTAATTATTCCAATCCAATTACTATTTTTCGCTTGATATAATTAATTTCTGCGCTCCACATATTACGTATAATTGAAACGCTAGCTAATTCGGATTCGGGCTTCGGGCTAAGAACCCTTTCTACTTTTGCTTAAAATTTAATAACTTACACAATAATGAACATAAACACTAATTAGAGTCGTTGTTCTTTTGTCTCGACGAAAGAGTAGTTTATATGGGAATTTCTATATATCTTAATTTTGTAGTAATTAATATTTTGTTCCCCTTAGCGTATGTGTGCCAGATTTTGCTGTTTGGAACGGGTTGTTGATAAATTTTAATCGGTTTTAATATAGAATTAATATACATGCGTTTATTATATTATAATAGTCATAATAACGTCAAAACGAATTAATTGTTGTAGCCGGATATATCAGAATGGAACATTGGTTTAAAATGTATTTTTAAAATAATTGATAGTGGTTGAGCTACACTTTTGATCGAACGAGATATATAAATTCGATGAGGTAAAGCACTTGTTAAGTTCCATAATATTTTTATTCTCAGCTACCTTACACGTGTTTCGATCATTCCTGATCCTGAATTAGTTTTGTACTTTGCAAATGATCAGGAATTATTGAAACACGTGTCAGGCAGCTGTAAATAAAAATATTATGGAACTTAACAAGTGTTTTACCTTATCGAATTTGTATTTTTTAAATGTTAGAGACAAAAATATCAAAAGTGGTGGAATCAATCCATAATGCCTCGAAGGTCATTTTGATAAATAGAACATAAGAGAGATTCTACTGGGTCGATTGTAAAATAAATGTGAGTGAAATGTGGTGCACCAAATATATATTTTGTAGGTGTACTAGACTAGAGAGAGCATGTGTCAGTAAAACGTAACTCATTTGAAATCACTATAATTGATGTTGCTTGACCTCTCACCAAGAACATAAATATTTGCGGTTCTAGTACAAATAATTCTTGGAAGCCATTGAAGTAAAGAAGAAACCTAATTTTTTCTATGAGGTAGTAGCAGAATCCTTGAAATCATTAAGATGAAGACGACATCTTTACATCAATAATCCGATGATATGGTAAAACGAATAAATAGAATTATCAGTCACTATTAATTGCCGGACATTTTTAATAATAAGATATTCTGGGAGTGATATTGTTACCGGCAATCCAACCGGGATTGCCGAAACACCGTTAAATTAAGGCTAATAAAGCGCCATTCGCGAATCGGATCGTTTTTTCAAATCATTTTCAATATTTTACATTCACGCTTATTATTATCCATTAATTCAACTTTCATTTTAGTTTCAAAATGTGTAAAGTTCGTACGATTACAAGATCCAACCCTCATCAAAGCAGAGTGTAAGGTAAGTGCATTTTACATTTTTTTCTTTTTTTATTGTGGATTAGATTTTGTAATCTGATAGTCAGTTCTCATGCTCTACACGTCAAAGCTATTCGTAAATTATCGGTGGAGGCAAAGTCGAAATTCATACGCATCCCCCCGTAGTCATCGATAATAATTGGCGCCCAAACTTAGTGGCCGTTTCACTCCCACGCCCTGACACATTTCAATTTTTTTTACATATCAGAATTAATTTGCCTAAATTTTTCCACAATCACGATAATAATTGACATCCTAACTTATTGGCCGTTTTACACCTACACCCTGAAACATTTCGTTTTTTTTACATACTGGAACTATTTTTTTCCCATAATCATTTTTGGCGTTCCGACTTATTGGCCGTTTTATACCTACGCTCTGAAATTAATTTTTTTTACAAGCCAGCACTAATTTGTTAGTCTACACTCACCTAAACAATTGGCTTTCTAACCAAACAAATCCACGTCAGACAATGTTTAATTCAATTTACACTCAGCCTACACTTATTATAAATAATTACTATTTTAATAACTGTTGATTAATAATTAAAGTTTCAATTTAGGATCAATTCACCTCTTGAACATTATTTCATTTTTTTAAATATAATTAAGATTATTAGAAGTCCATTTGTGCACATAATTACATATATAGTTTATCTAGTGGATGAAAATATAACACATCTTTTGAGGGAATATTTTTAAATTTAAATAATTAGATTCACTATTTTTGTCTAATCAATTTAACCTAGTTGTGTTAGTGCTTAATTTATGTAATAACTGGTAATTATTCATTTAGATTTTTATTGTTGAAACACATTAGACTAATCATTTCATACATTCAGAATTTTGCGAAACAAATAACATAAGACAAGAACACATTATTATTCATTTTATAAATCACTCTTGCAGATAGGTTTACAATTATAGTACCTTATATTCAGCTGGTTCCTATTAATACTATTGCTATATTATTTCTTTTAAGAAGTGAAACAAATTGAACACCCACACGTGCTGAGATAATATATATTTCTGCATTTTATTAATTTACAATCACTTAGAAATACGCTTGATTTATTTATTATTGTGTTGTTATCTCTTTCAGGACGCAATATTTTTGTTTAATTTGTATGCTTACTGTTTGTGCTAATACAATTTTTTTTTAGAAATTCTAGGGTTTTTTGGTTGTTTTATAATTTAAAGGGTTATTATATTTCATTTTCATTTTCGAATATATTCATTGATTAATCAACTTGATTTATTTACTATTAAATTAATTGTATTTTCAAGTTTGTTTATTATTTTATAATTTCAACTCACTTTAGCATCATTTAAAGTGTGTAGTATTTTTTTTTTGTTGTTATCAATTTAATTGAGTCATTATTTGCAAATAAGCCGAGAAGGAACTCGACGGGGCCGTATCATAATCATTTTTTTGTCAATATTCTCTTCTTGATTAAAACACATTAATCACAAGATGTTAGTGAAGAGTTACACGATGCACAATCGCTCACAGCGTACACCCACGCAGCATCAATCCATGGACCGCGAAAGTCGAGATAACAGAATTTCGACAGAGACCACGCAGCAGACAGTTTTCTCTAGAACCGGTTCGCCATTCGATGATTATCCACCATCTGCGATACAACATTTAGATAGAGAATCAACGTTGAGTTTTGAAGAACTTGATGACGAGGAGGTTGCGGCGAAACAAGAATACGAGGCGAGGCTAGAGAAAATTCGCGAAGAAAAAGCACGCCGTAGACAAGCCGAGGAGGAACAAGTTATTTATCCGGAATCACAAGATAAACGCAAATATCGTCGAATTATAGATGCACTTCTGGGTGAAATAAAAGAAATGCGGAGGCGCCAGGAGGAAGCAGATCGAAATATGCAGGAGATGAGACAGGAGAGAGACGACCTTCGACGTGATTTAACAAGGTCCAATTCACGACACGCTCACGAACAACACAGTCATGAGTACGGATAAGCATTTGCGAGGAACAATACCGAAGAAGTCGCAACCCAAGCAAGCAAGCAGATAATAGATTATTTGCTAGAGGTGAAGAAAACGGAAACGGACGTCAAACCGATCTTCACAGGCCGCGATCCGCGTCAATTCATCGCCCGCCTGGAAAGAGAATTTAATGGTCTTAACCTGGAGGACTCAGTTAAGAACATGAGAGCTTTAGCTCATATGGATGACGCCTCGAAAGCCAAGTTTCGAGGCTACTCCACGGAGGATGTACCATGGGAACAGGCGAAGGATTTGCTGATCACATCCGTCGACCCAGATTCACTCGCACACGACGAGCAAATTGAACTGTCGTCTACGCAGCAGAATTCCACGCCACCAGGAATGTTTGCCCTCAGAAAGGAGCTCCTCTTCAATAGGCATGGACAAGCATGGACAGAGGAATTCAAGACCAAGATGATGTGGCGCCTTGCATCACCTACATTACGACAAGCGCTCTTCTTCAGACCAAGCACCGTCGCAGAATTCGTTCACCAGGCTGCTCGTTTAACTGCTACGGAATTAGTACCTATTTCCATAACAGCCACAAAGACCAGTCATCAGCCAACAAAGGCCATAAACCAACAGCAACAACGACGTTCACCACCACCATGCCATTCACTACCACCACGACGCCATTCACCACCGCCACAACGCCGTTCACCACCACCCCAAAGACGTTCACCTCCACCTCAGCATTACAGAAATCACAATCAACATAACCAACATCCCGGTAGAAGCAACAACAATATATCTGGCAACAGAAAATATCACCAACGTTCTGTTGGGAATAATCAGCGAAACGTCAACCGGTTCGAAGAAAGTGAACAATGCCGCCAACGTACGGAATACCGCTCCAATTTCCAGCAACGACCTTCTCCAGGAAAAAGCCGAAACGCTCGCCATAAATACAGTGAAAATTATGGAGGAAAGGATACTTCGCGTCCTGAGCGTGGGCGGAATGCCACTTCCCAGCGAGGAGCAACTCTAACACCTCCAGACCGACCAACCCGCCCCAGATCACCACCGTTTTGTTTGAAGTGTCGTCAAGGAAATCATTGGCACAGTGACTGCCCAAATACAAACGGCCCACAGCGGCAGGAGCAAAACTAAATTGCCACAATGTTTCTGCCGCATCACAACGACGACCTCAACGACCACGACAAAAGGTAATTCGCTTCCACCCATACGACGCCAGTGATAAAAGAACATTAACTTCGCGTATCGCGACGCGTAAAATTCACAGACATACCAGTGACAAGTGCCCCAAAAACACACAAGTGCAAATCCCTCCTCGCGAAATAGACGCTAAAAATAACACAAACCCCGTGTGTGCGCTAACTCCAAATACGTCGTCGCTAATAACACTGCCCCTTATTTGTGGCGAACAAACTATATCGGCCTTACTTGACCTCGGAGCCAGTCAAAATTATATTCGACATGGAATCAGCGTTAATGTATTCCCGCTTCAAACAAAAACAAATCTAGCAGGCCAACATTCAACCGCCGACATCACCGGTCTAGCCCGCCTTCAGTTTAAACTTGGATCTGCCTGTTTTGACGAAGAATTCCTTGTGATGCCCGATCTTCGCTACGATGCCATCCTCGGCATAGGATTTTTCGTCAAACACGATGCCATAATCGACTGCCAGAAGCATTGCGTCCATCTCGGAACCGGACTGCGCCAGACCGTATACTGGTCACAATTGCAAGGGACGGGCGGCGATTTTCCCGTTCTACAGCTAAAACATGGTTTCAGTGGAGAACACAGACACATCTTCGAGGAATTGGTCCAGAGATTTAATAGGACGTTCCAACCAAAGGATCAATCGCGTTAATCCCGAGAGAAAGCAGGAGATCGACCAGCAGGTAAAGGATTTCCTCACACAAGGCATAATTGAGCCCTCCGTAAGTCCGTATGCATCTCCTATTGTTCTGGTGCAGAAAAAGGACGGCGAGAAGCGTTTTTGCACCGACTACAGAAAGTTGAACGAAGTGACCGTATCAGAGCCTACTCCCATGCCCGTGATTCAGGAGGCATTACGCGATTTAGGTAACGCTAAGTTATTTTCTACGTTAGACCTGAAAAGTGGGTATTGGCAAATTCCCATGGAGGAGGATTCCAAGAAGTATACGGCTTTCAGCACCCCCGACGGCGGGCATTACGTGTTTCAGGCATGCTGCACGATTTCGTTATAGTATACCTGGATGATATCATCGTGTTCTCGAAGACACAAGAGGAACATCTACAACATTTGGCGCTTGTATTGGAAAGATTGGATCAATTTGACCTGCGATTGGGGGCAGACAAATGTACTTTTGGAAAAACTTCAATGGAATATTTGGGACACATGGTGGACGCTGACCGAACAAGACCTCTCCAAAAGCATTTAGATCAAATACGAACACACCCAATTCCAAAAACCCGCCGACAGCTCCGAAAGTTTTTAGGCTTGTGCAACTGGGTGCGTCAATACATACCAGATGATGCCCATATTGCTGCACCCCTAAACGATTTGACTGCAACCACTAAGCCTTTTCGATGGAACGCATCCGCCACAGCCGTAATGGAACAGCTCCGTGAGCAGACAAAGCAGCCGTTATATCTCCATCGTCCGCTGCCTAATCTCCCCTTCACAGTGCAGACCGACGCTTCGCAATTGGGAATTTCATCGGTACTGTACCAGACAGACGAAGAAGGAAGCCGACGCATCATCTCTTTTGACTCCGCGAAACTTACTGGAGCGCAGCAACGGTATCACATTAACGAGCAGGAGTGCCTCGCGCTCGTTTGGGCCTTAAATCGATATCGCCCCCTCCTAGAAGGATGTCATTTCAAAGTTATCACCGACTCCAAAGCGCTGACTTGGCTAGCGAACTTCAAAGATCACCGGTCAAAGCTAACCAAGTGGGCGCTTCAACTACAAAGTTTTGATTTCAGTATTGAACATTGCCCTGGCAAGGACAATCAACTGCCAGATTGGTTGAGCCGAGAACCTGAGGATCAATCGGTCGGAAAAATCCCTGATTTGGAACAAATTTTACCACCAGCTCTGAATAACATTGCCCTCCCAGTAGCTAACCAAGTAGCAGATGCCCAAGCAGCAGATGAGGAAACTCAGAGCAAGATTCAGCTTCTCCAAGATCCTAGCCATCCAGCCTGGGAAGGCATTAGCCGCTCCATGGAGACCATAGATGGACTTCTGTACAAGAAACCACTGGAAGGACACGATAGAACCCTCTACGTACCCGAAGATGCACGTCTTCGTGTCATGCATGCATATCACGATGAATCCATTCACCCTGGTCGCGATGAAACCATTCGTAACATCAAAACTCGGTATTATTGGCCAAGTATTCCCGCCGATGTAAAACATTATGTTGAAGGATGTCTTATCTGCATCGCAACAAAAAGAGGGAAACGCCAGAAGTCCGCACCCATGACGGCTCGCATCCCTACAGCGCCGTTCCATACCATAGCTGTAGACCTCGTTGGACCGCTTCCATTAGCTCAAGGCAAGAAAAGAAATATTCTAGTGTTAACTGACCTATTAACAAGGTGGGTAGAGGCCTTTGCCGTCGGTCAAGCCCGCACGACAACTATTCTTCAACTACTTGAGGAGCAAGTATTTCATAGGTTTGGCTACCCTCGAGTAATTATTAGTGATAATGGACCTCAATTCCGATCCAAACAATGGAAGACTTAGTGCCAGCAGTGGGACGTTGCTACCTATTTTACTCCAGTATATCACCCTCGAGCCAACCCAACTGAGCGGAGGAACCAAGAAGTAAAGAAATGCCTGCGAATACGAATGCAGGGACAGCCGGGAAATCAATGGATCCAACATCTACCACAAGTCCTGTTTGAACTTCGTTCCCGCGTCAACGCCGCAACAGGTTTCACTCCAGGAAGAGCTCTGCTAGGTTATGAACTGCCACGCCCTGGCGAACGATACATTCCTTTGCAGCAACCAGCGTCAGCACCCGAACACATCGACAGAGAAGATCGTCTGGAAATTATCCGCGACCGCCAAAAGAGATACGCTCGCCGGTATGACCAGCCAACTGAGGCGCCTCGCTTCACAGAAGGCCAGTCTGGGGTAATACGGAACCATCCACAAAGTGATGCCCACAATCCCATGGGATTTGCGCCCAAATGGTTGGGCCCATACAAGATCCGAGAGCAACTATCCGGCCGTGTGTACCAAGTGGATGGCGATGGGAAAACTGTGCGTGTTCACGCCGACGATATCCGCCCAGCTCCAGAACACATTCATTAACACAAACCCCCAGAGACGCCATCAAGAATTATTTTCTCCACCATAATCACCAGAGGCCATCAGCACAGAGGAAGCAGACATCGCCGACGATCATGCCACACATGGTTATTCCACCATCAATACTCAAGCTATGCCAACAAATGTGATCAACATAGTGTATTGTGCCGCGAAATAGACGCATCCCCGCATAATAGACACTGTTCACGTGCATAGACACTTTCTAACCGCCGGGCCTTGTGACCCCGGATAGTGTGTGTAAGAAACCATAGTATAAGTGTAAATAATTAGTGATAAGGGCATAAACATTTACATAAAATAAACATTTGTTATGGGTTTCACCCTACGGAACGAGGGTGCAATCTAAACACGTTTGGTGACGTCGGACGGTTTGACCGTCTCCATGCTGACGATACCAAAGAAAAAAACCTCAGAAGTTAAGACGTCGAGGATCATCGTCCAATCGCCAGCCTACTGACAATGGGCAGTAGAATTGACTCAAGAGAGTTCCCCATTGTGGCGCCCACAACACGTTTGGCAACGTCATACCAGGATGATGTCAGTCCATTCCTGGTCGGCCAAACTCACACATCCAAGGACCTCCTATCATCACACATCACATTAGAAAGGACTTCCAGCAGAACCAGTATCCAAATCATCTAAGCATCTAAGGCTCCTCACCAGGATATCTAGGATTAGAGAGGTACTCAAGTTCACCTCTACTTCAGCCGATAGGACACATTCTTCACCAATGTAAGCAACTGTAAATATATATCTATCTTATCTTGATGTAAGCGAACTTAATACATTTTTACGGGGTCGATTGTTACCGGCAATCCAACCGGGATTGCCGAAACACCGTTAAATTAAGGCTAATAAAGCGTCATTCGCGAATTGGATCGTTTTTTCAAATCATTTTCAATATTTTACATTCACGCTTATTATTATCCATTAATTCAAATTTCATTTTAGTTTCAAAATGTGTAAAGTTCGTACGATTACAAGATCCAGCCCTCATCAAAGCAGAGTGTAAGGTAAGTGAATTTTACATTTTTTTCTTTTTTTATTTGGATTAGATTTGGTAATCTGATAGTCAGTTCTCATGCTCTACACGTCAAAGCTAGTCGTAAATTATCGGTGGAGGTAAAGTCGAAATTCATACGCATCCCCCCGTAGTCATCGATAATAATATCTTCACTTGTTTTTGCTTGCCAACCTATCAGCAGTGGACGAAATAACTAGATCGACCTCAACAAGCATTGTAATGGAGCTTCTTTCTTGATTTAAAATTTGGTTGTCAACCACGGAAATATAAAATATTTGGAATAAAATAGTTGGAATGTATGACCTAATGCGTTCTAAAATTTGACTGGCTAGCGATAAAATGAAGGAAAATCTGAGATATGGTAGAGTTATTCAATCTACAGTAACACCGAGGCTTGATGCTAATCTTAATGTGTTAGACCAATAAAATAGTATGAGATTTAAAAGTAAACTAGAAATCTTTTTTTTCTGATGAATACCCTATTACATTCAAAAAGAAAATTCTGTTGCATATTGCATGGTGTAGTAAAGGATAGATAATTACTTACATAATTCATGGTGGTACAAAAGTCGAAATGGTTACTTGTTTTAGGTATATTATACTGTCTAGCACATATTATATTGAAACATATCTATAGGAGTTGTTGCCATTATCAGAAAGATGTTTACAGTATTAAAAACGTTATTCTTCTGGGTTCCTGCTGTAGGAAGTGTAGTTAAACTTTATATTGGCACTCACTGACTAAAGATAATCGTCTTAATCACCAATATATGAAACCATGTAATCATTTTAGCATATCTTGTATTTGATTCTCATTTTTCAATTGGTGAAACATTATGTTAATAATAGGTTGTTAAAAAAATGCACTTGGTTTGTTTAACTTAATTGTTTATTTTATATTCGAGAGTAAAGCAAAACTCATTACCATGTACAAACGAAACCTAGTCAAATTTGCAAGAGCAAACAACCACATTATCTTCAACAAAATCTGCATAAAAGAGAAACTGAAACCACAATACATGAAAATTCAGTGTAACCACCAGTCAACGGAGTCCAAGAGAGCAGTAAAATTAGCCTACCAGACATGGATGTTATTAGAAATAAAAAGAAAGGTATAAACAGCGAGATACTCTAGCAGAAATCATAAAATTAATACACACAAAACTTACCAGAATATTACACCCAATTGAATTCGATTAATCGACACAAGAAGAAGCCAGGAATGCATCATTTGAAAACTTCAAGATCCAGAAATATCTAAACTACGTAGTATCAAAGTGAGTAGTGAAAATGTGCGCGAAATAGTGACAGTGAACAACACCGGTAATTATAATAATCAAACGGTCAAAAAATTATTTCCCAAAGTTGTAAATCTAACTGACATAGTTTTTGACAAGCGGAATCTTTACTCAAAATTACATCAAAAGAAACACTAGAAACGGCTGGTATTAATTCTGAAATAATTTGTAATGAAATAGCCAACTTAGACGAAAGAAACTCAAAGAAACATAATATTGATGAAACTCCATAACAAATTGAAAAAAACACAGTTAGGAGGGTTTCACATTTATTGTTGAACACTGCAACATGTTTCGCCACACAGTGGCTTCATCAGGCAGATGAATAATAAAATATAAATGTTGCAGCGTTCAACAATAAATGTGAAACCCTCCCAACTGTGTTGTTTTATTTCAAAAGAAACATAATGTAGCAAAACTAATTAAAACATATAAAAAATTACATTTTAAAAGTAAAACTCATAATTCAGATAAACAAACAATAACTAACATAAAAAATAAACTAAATAATAATAACGTAATCTTGTGCAAGGCAGATAAAGGTAATACCATAACTATATTAAATAAAAAGGTATACATAGATAAGACTGAAGAACTGCTGAAATCAGACATTTTCACCAACAAAAAATATCAAACTGAATTGAAAAAACTAAAACAAAGTAACAGTTTAATTTCAGGCACAGATAGATTAAAGTTAACTTTAATGAATCCTAAAACCCCTACCATATATGGTTTCCCAAAAATTCACACAGAAAATATTCTAATTAGACATGTTATAGGTTATAGGTTAAGTAGGATCTTAGTGAGGTGTGTTAGCCTTTCGTGAACTGCGACCTAACAGATCTATTGTTCTACCCTTAACCAATCACTTCCCAAGCAGTCCCACGTTCACCATGAACCTGGTAACTATCTTGGGGTGATAATGCTCACTTCTTCGGGGGATAATCGGTCCCTGCCGAAGTGTGAAAGTCGCTTGTGAGCAATCGTGACACAAGTGCATAGTATGTGCTCGCTAGTTTCATCTGCCGAATCACACAATCTGCAGTTTCCACATTCCTCTTTTCCCATTTTCCGCAAATGGTATCGGAGGGCACAATGCCCTATCATGAGTCCGGTGAAAGTTCTTAGCTCGTTCCTTGTGAGTTCAAGCACCTTGTGGCTGTGATCGAGTTTCAGGAGTCATTTTGTTTGACGTAGACCTGGTACATTGTTCCAAAACTTACGTCTTCTGTCCTCTTCCCATTTTTGCACATCTCTCTTCTATGCGCCATGGGAGTCCACAAAACGGCTCTGGTCCTATAGGAGTGGCATTTGCACCTCTTTTTGCGAGTTCATCGGCCACTTCGTTGTCTTTAATATCCCCGTGACCTGGGACCCACATGAGGGTCAACAAGTTGTTCTTCGCCAGTTGCGAGAGGGATCTTCGACAATCCCAGACAGTCCGTGAGCCATGACTATAGGCTCGAACGGCCTTTAATGCGGCTTGGCTGTCTGAGCAGATGTATATATGCGTGCCATTTAGGTGCCTATCCAAGCATTCTCTGGCGCACATATCAATTGCAATCGTTTCCGCTTGCAAAATCGTGGGCGTCGTGCTCAGAGCCATGAAGCTCCTGTGGTTTTGGTTAGGCCCATAAATGCCTATTCCAGTACCTCTGGTATTCTTGGCACCATCCGTGTACTAGGCTGATATCCCTCGTCCAAACTCCTTAACTCTCATGAAAGCCGTTTTGGGGTCCTCGATCGACACCTTAAACGGTAATTCGAATTCGAGCTTCCTGGACATAATGTCCGTCGGTTTGGACAGAAGGTACGGGTCGATTTGCTGCAGTATTTCTAATTGTCCTGTCCAGTCCCCCGGCAGTGTTTTCTTCCTCTGGTGTAGTCGGAGGGCTGCCACAAGTCCCTCTTTTTGTACCACTAGATGGAGCGGTGTGAGACCAATGATTGCCTCCATTCCCGCGGTTGGGGTCGTTTGCATGGCCCCTGTGATGCTTAGACATGCTAAATTAGATTTGTAGTTTCATATCTATACGATCCGACGTATAAACTTTGCAAATTTTTAAATGGTATTATCCCCCAGCTCATAAATTTCAAACCACAATTTTCAATAAAAACACAATAGATTTAGTTAACAAATTAAAAGAATTCTATCCCACCAAATGAAAAATTAATTTCGTTTGATATGAAAACTTTATTTACTTCAATCCCTACTATTAAACTCAAAATCTTTTTAGACAAAAAAAAAATAATTCATCTAATCCAGACATAAAAACAGAACTTAAAAATTTAATAGATATTAATATAAAACAATGTTACTTCGAATTCAATAATAAAATATACACCCAATCAGATGAATTACCCATGGGATCACCTCTGTCACCATTATAAGCTGCAATATATATACAACATCCTTATTAACAGACAAAAATACAATACAGATAAGACAAATATAATACATTTATGATGATATGAGTGATGGGAGGTTAGTCTGTTAATTGACTATCGACCGGCGGTCTTTCAGCCCTGATTTGTCCTTGTCGATGTGTCACGTTAGTCTGTCTCTGATGATGATGATGATGGGTGATGTGATGCGATGAATTCGAAAATAGTAAATGGAGGGGTTTTGAATTTTGGGATTAGGTTAGGATTTCTGCGTAAGCAGTAGAGGGTAAGGATTTGATGGTTGAAGGGATTTTTGGAAAAGTATAGAAGGCGTTCCTTGATGGGAATAACAGAGGTAGAGTCATATAGGAGTTGGTTAGAGGGATTGTGTAGAGGATTACTGGGGTGGCGGATTTTGGTTAAAGTTCTTAGGGAGGATCGCTCGCTAACTTGGATATTGTGGATGGTAGGATTGCAGGAGTTGGAGAAAAGGACATTACCATAGTCGAGTAGAGGACGGCATATCATTTTATATATTTTAACCGCTGTTTTTATAGATATACCGTTCTTTTTGTAAGTTAGGTTTCTGAACATTTTGACTCTAGCTATGATTTTTATTTTGTTTGAAGCTGTATGGTGTTTGAAATTGACTTTTCGATCTATGGTAATATTAGCTGCAATATATATGGATAAATTCAAAAAAAAATTACTAACACAGTCTTCAAGCAAACATATATATTTCTGGTCAAGATACGTAGACGACATTTTTTAGATTTGGACAGGATCTTTAAGAGAATTAGATATTTTTACAAAACATTTTAATTCCTTAAACAAAAATATACAATTTACAGTAGAAAAAAAAAACAATAGCATCAACTTTTTAGACTTAACTATTTCAAAAACAGTCAATAACACATTGTCATTTAAGATATTTAGAAAAGAAACCTACACATACACAATAATTCCCGAAAAGTCAAATACACATAATCAAATCATTCTCTCTTACACAGGTTGCTTAATATCCCCCTTAATAACATTTATTACCAAATTGAATTTAAAGCAATAAAAATTATAGCTATTAATAATGGTTATAAAAAAGAACTAATCGATCATATGATTAAAATGAAAAAACAAAAACAACTACAAAAATAGTTTTATAATGCAAATATATCACAGAAAATAAATTGGAAAAGTTTAGAGTACGTAAAAAATCTCTCTCAAAAAATCAAGAACACATTAAATAGTAAATATTACAATATCATACTGACCAATTCCATCAATTTAGGAAAACTGCTAATAAATAATAAAATGTGTAACCTCTAACCATTATTTTAGTGCGCATAATTGTAGAATTTTATACACAGGTAATAAAGGAAAAATTCTCAATTGCCGGGAAGGCCTAGAGATTAGCAAAGCCCGAGCACCAGGCAAAAACGTGGTCAACGATAATGAAGGGCTCTGGATTTCCCCAATTTCGAACTTACTTTTTACCTGACACCTTCATATAAGTATGTAAAAATTATGTTTATATACACTATTCTTGATAATGGCCCAGTGCCGAAACTAGTCGAATTTAAATTAAACAATTAAGTGAAACAAACCAAGTGAATTTTTTCAACAACGAATCATAATTTTGTCTTTAAAATTTCAGATTTGTTTATATGTTTTGTTATGGGTTGGACATCAGAAAATACAGGGTTACTTGTATTTAATCTAATTCCAGCTTATTACGTAAACCCAATATTGAGACAATTATTAAGAAACATTTTCACCAATTTACCACTATGGACACTATGGACACTATCAATCTGGAATTTATTTAATTTGTAATTGTGAAAAAATTACATATGCATTTGCAACTCTACATTCGTTAAACAAAAATCTGAATCAGTAAATGAAGAATATTAATCAACACATCCAAAACCAAAGCAATCATCTTCTAATTTCTATGCAAAAATAGGAAATAGAACATATTTTTGCCCATCATCATTTGGGGACGCAACATACGGGCAACAAAAGATACCACATATATTGGTTTTCCTCTTTAACAACTCAGCTACTCTGCTGCCACCAAATAATTAGTTTTATCATCCATAATAAACTAAAGCTGATTAGATGGCTAATCCCTCTCATAATCCAATCCAATATGTTCTAACACCCCAAAACATTCCAAAATAGAATACTACATTACACAGATTCTTACCGCTTTATTACAACTTGTCGATGAGCTCGCCAGCCTGGAAAGATAATAATAATAATAATAATTTATTTTCCCAACAGATACAAATCCAATTACAGGGAAATACTATATAAATATACAGGGTGGGCCACGAATAACGACCATTAAAAGTTTACGGGGTTCCTGCAAGAGGAAAAATCTGAAAAAATTCAACATTGTACGGTTGATTGCGATCTACTCATGGAAAATATGTTTGACTTTCTATCACTTCCGGTTGTACCGGAAATGGCTACTAACTTTCTTATTTTAAATGGAACATACTATATATTATTTTATTTTTAAATTCCTTTTTCGATTGCCTACCTCTCCATATGGGTTTATGTCAACTTAACTTTTACAATAAAATGTAATAAAATCCTTTAGTTCGTTGTAGAAAATTAAATAATAAATTTAAAAATACGAAAACATTTCGTGAATCTACAACAATGAGTCTTACTAAGACTACAAAACAAATTAATTTGAAACAACTTGTTTTAAAAATGCTGACAAGGTGTCATTAAAAATGTCAACAGAATGTTGAATGGTGTTATACAATCTCACCATCATAGTCATTGGTGAATTAAAATATGAGCATGTATTAGCTCTAAAATACCAAAATACGTTCGCGCTTCTCGAAGATATTCTGGGTACGTAAATATTTAACTGAGCTAATAAGTTAGGATCATCAATGTACCCATTTACAATTTTGTAGAGATAAGTTAATGAATTTATATTACGGCGATTTGCCAAAGATGGCATGTTAAATATTATTAATAGATCATTGTGTCGAATTGTCTCAAAATCAGGGTATGTTCCGGATACTTTAAAGTAAAGTAATCTAGTAAATTTCTTTTGAACTTTTTCAAGTGCAAGTTTTTGGTTGTGATATGTTGGACACCAAATTAAACTATAGTATTCTAATTTCGATATGACATATGTTTTATACAATTTAATGATGACATTGATATCATTAAAATCGCTACATGTTCTTTTTATGAAGTCGAGAAGTTTGAAACTAGCACTACAGACATAATCAATATGCATACTGAAATTTAACTTCTGATCAAAAATTACTCCTAGATCTTTCACTTGATTTGTGCGAGATAAAACACAATTCGTCAAATTATAATTAAATTCTATCACAGTTCTTTTGCGGCTAAATGAGAGACATTGACATTTATTAATATTCAATTCAAGTGAATTTACTCTACACCAATCCTCGAGTCTGTTAAGATCTGATTGTAGAATGTTAAAGTCATTAGTTGATTTTATAGCTCTGTATAATTTTACATCATCTGCATATAATAACATATGAGAAGAAATATCTTGAACAACATCATTAATGAATAATACAAACAATAATGGACTCAAATTAGACCCTTGTGGTACACCACTGGTCGGAATGTACTGCTTTGAATGATATTCATCATATTCAACAAAATTATAACGATTATGCAAATATGACTCTATTAGCTTTATGGTTGGAACATCAAAACCAAATGTATCCAACTTTCGCAATAATGTATCATGGCTAATGCTATCAAATGCTTTACGAAAATCTGTGTAAACAACATCTACTTGTCTTTGTTCGTCAAGTTCCTTAGAGACGAATTGTGAAAAATTTAGCAAATTTGTAACAGTCGAGCGTCGGCTAACGAAACAATGTTGCTTAGTAGTAATTTAACTATTTGCTTGAGCATATATTCTGGTAGCTAAAATAGATTCAAATAACTTAGCGAAATTATTAATAATAGAGATTGGCCTGGAATTGTTTATAGAACTTTTATTACCATTTTTATAAACAGGTGTCACACGACAGGTCTTAAAGAAACTAGGGAAGGAAGCAGAGCTTATTATTAAATTGAATATATGTGTTAATGGATGAGATAACGCACCCACACAATCTTTTACAAAGAATGCCGGAATTTTATCAGGACCAGATGTTGAATTCGCTTTCATATTTCTTGTAGCATGCATGACATCAATTTCAGAGATTAAGCCAATAAATAAGTTTTTAAAGTTATTACTAACATCATCTGGTGTCATCAAAGTACTAGGTTTATATACACTAGAGAAATAAGAAGCATATGCATTCACGACATCAATTGGTTGGCTTAATTCAACATTATCGAATGAAATTACACCGGGAACGCGAGAACAACCTTTTTTAGAGTTTACATAAGACCATAACTTCTTTGGATCATTTTTAATTGCATGCTCCATTCTGTTTATATATTATATGGCATAATCTCTATTAACAGATGAATGTATATATTTCCTAAGTTTATATATTTTTACTTTATAATAATTTAATGAATCAATAAAAAATGCTCCCCGTTTTTTTATGGGCACCCCAGCCAATCGCCATACTGACCAGCGGTGGTGATTTTCAGGGCATGAATGCAGCTGTCCGCGCCGTCGTTCGAGTTGGTATTTATTTGAGCTGTAAAGTGTATTTCATCAAAGAAGGTTATAAAGGTCTGGTTGATGGTGATCTCTACATTGTCGATGCCAATTGTTCGCCTGTACGTGGAATCATACATAAAGGCGGTACAGTAATTGGTTCGACGAGGTGTAAGGACTTCACGGGAATTTGGTGGCGACGGCGGTATCACCGATAAAACCTTTTCAGGCAAGAGTGGAAGAAACTGCTCGCCACATCGCTGGAGTGGTGGGTTCGATCGATAACGACTTTAGTGGCAATGACATGACCATCGGCACCGACATCGCTCTGCACCGCATTCTGGGGGCCATCGACGTCATAGTCAGAAAGGGCTATTCGCACCAGAGGACGTTCATCATAGATGTCATGGGAAGGCATTGTGGTTACCTGGCTCTAGTCGCCGCATTTACTAGCGAGGTCGACTTTGTTTTCATATCGGAAGACCCCGAAGTGCCTGAATGGCCTACCAAACTGTGCAAAAAGCTGAATCAGGAACGTTCCTCAGGATAAAGGTTGAATACAGTTATTGTAGCCGAGGGCGCGATCGACCAACAGGGTAGGACCATCACCGCCGAACAAGTTAAGAATGTGGTGGTGAACAACTTGCACCAGGACACCCGGGTGAGAGTCAGGATGGGACCCGAAGCGGTGCTGACTTTAATGGAAGCCACAGAACACAGGGAATTGTCCAAGGGTACCAGGACGAAAACCAGACCGATTACCGTTGATGAAATGGCTGTGTATGTTGCAATGGCAGACACAAAGTTCGATTTGCCTGTAGAATTGCGAGGATATTTGTTCAAATGAAATCTGGAAAGAAACGTACAAACTGCTGACTAGATTGAAGGCTCCCAGAGACACCCAAAATATGAAGGGGAGAAGGGATGGTTATAACCTCGCTGTAATCCAAATCGCCGCGCCAGCTTGTGGAAACGCCGTCTATCGAGGTGATACAGTGAACTGGCATATATAACGGTATCGAGGGTCTATTTGCTGGTAATTTCAAGCAAATGGATTGGTCCCATGTAACCGGATAGGTTAAATCTCCCAAAGTTTTAAATAACTTAGTATACACGGCTTATTAATTATTAGTGATTTCTAAGCCTTCTACGCAGCTTTACAGCTTACTGAAGCCAAAGAGAACTATAAAAAAAAACTCGGATACCGATTGTAGTAATCTCATGCACCATCAGTAACAACATGCCGGGAACGGAATTCTCTTTAGGGGCTGATACCGCCCTCAACGAGATCACGAAAATTTGCGATCGGATCAGACAGTCCACGCATGGAACGAAACGAAGGGTGTTCATCATTGAAACCATAGGAGGCTATTGCGGTTACCTCGCCACGCTTGCAGGGCTTGCCGGCGGTGCTGATGCCGCTTACATTTACGAGGAAAAGTTTAGTATTAAAGATCTCTAGGAGGACGTCTACCACATGGCCACGAAGATGAGCGATGGCGTTCTGAGGGGACTGATCTTGAGGAACAACACAGATTTCATATATACGAGGGTAGATTGAAAAATTTCTGGAATGGGCAAGAAAACGCAGTAATTAAACAGGTTTTTATTTTTATTTTTCAACATAGTACCCTTGCAGGGGATACACTTTTCCCAGCGGCAGTCCAACTTTTTTAAGCCTTCAGAAATATATGATTTCGGGAACTCTGCAAAATAATCTTTAGTGGCGTCGATGACCTCCTCATTTGACGTAGAGCGCTTGCCTCCGAGCCAAGTACGGGGGATGCGGCACCACCTCGTAGCCCAATTCAACCAATTTAGCATTGGCGATTCGGGATGAATGGGCCGGCGCGTTGTCGTGGTAGAAGAGCACTTTTTTCCGCTGCAAATGAGGCCGTTTCTCCTTCAATATGGGCATGACCTTTCCAGCCGATGGGACAGTCTTTGCCTTCTTCGGAGTAGATTCGCTTGGAGAAATCCACTGTTTCGACTGCTGCTTGGTTTCTGGTGTGTAGTGGTGGATCTATGTTTCGTCCACGGTCACGAATCGGCGAAAAAAATCCATTGGATTACGCTTTAACAAGGCCAAACACTCTTTCGAAGTGGTCACACGATTTCGCTTGTTGTCCATAGTCAGCAAACGCAGCACCCATCGCGCCGACAGCTTCCTCATGCCCAAATGTTCGTGCACGATATTTTGCACACGTTCATATGAGATGCCCGTGGTCTCTACTATTTTGCGCAACTTCACTCGTCGATCGGCTAACACGAGATCATGGACTTTGTCGACAATTTCGTCATTTGTGGCCGTTTTTGGACGTCCACTGTGTTTGAACTCGCTCACCCAAAAACTAATAGTCAAAAATGGAGTTGTGGATGTGCCATGAACTTTCTGCAAAATATCTCGTATCTCCGTCGGCTTTTTCCCATCCATCCAGAAATGTTTGATGACTGCACGAAATTCGTTTTTATCCATTTTTGCAAAAGTGCCTGACTTGCTTCACAAGATATCCTAGTAAACAAAAACGGAACGACGCACGTGTCTAAAAATTTGACAGCTTACCTAAAATAGGTTAGCCTTGACAACCATCATAACAATTTCACGATACGCGCGCCATCTCTTGCCTATTCCGGAACATGTTCAATCTACCCTCGTATATAGGTTGTACGCCGAGGAGAGACGTGGTTTGTTCAGCGCGCGGATGAACGTCCTGAGGCACATGCAGCAGGGCGGCTCGCCGACACCGTTCGACACAATAAACCCTCGCTTATGTTTTACGGATTGGAAGGTAGGATAGTGGCCACCCACCCACCCTACATATATATTTTATTTTAAGGTATAAACTCTTGTTTCTGTTTCCAGAAAAACTAACAGGTAGGTTAGATGATGATTTTAAATTTTAATAAAAGTACAGTTTTTTTTAATAATAAAAATAAATACGTTGGTTGAGTGTTCATTTTTCCGGAGACAAAAATGAAGGTTTGTACTTTAAAATCAATTGTATATGTAGGGTGGGTGGGTGGTCACTATCCCACCCTCCAATCTGTAAAACATAAGCGAGGGTTTACTGAATTAAAATTTGAATTATCTTATCGAATAGATAATATAAATTACGATATTATTCTTATCGTGCACATGAATTTTATCCAAACTTTTGCTAATGTTAAGTAATTGGAGGGTGGGATAATAGCCACCCTCCCACCCTACATATACAAATTTATTACAATCACTGCTACTTTTTTGGTTTCATACCTAAACAACAGTAATAAAAATATTTGTGGTTTTCGAAAGCTGCAATTTTTGAAAACCATAAATATGATCTCCAATCGGAGATCAACCACCCACCAGTGGTTTGTAGCTTAAATTAAATTTTATATGTAGGGTGGGTGACCACTATTATTGTCTTCTACGTTCTACCATCTGCTTTCTGTCCCAGTTTTTATTTTCTGTCTTGTGATTTTCTTCTTCGGTGCTGGGCCTTCTTTTGTCGATATTGCATCTTCTGTGCTTTACTCGTTAATGATATATGCCTTTTATCTATGATAAAAAAGTGCGTTTTTAAGTTCACGAAATGACCCTCCATGGTAGTGGGGGCGCTCACACAGGTCCTAAAGTGTTCAGTGACTGCTCATTAGTATATATGTCGTAGGTGAATTGGAAAATCAGACTTTTTGCAAAAAGCCTAATCATTTTGCAATGTGCCAGGCTAATTAGAAATTCATTCAGAATTTTCCAATTAGCCTGATACTTTTTAGGCTGATTGCAATTAGCCAATACCCCTCTAGGCGAATTAGAAACTCTCAATAATTTGTTCAAATCGCCTGGTTTAGTCCAGGCTTATTGCGATAAGCCTTACAGAAGCATAGAATTTTACGAATCTAGTCAGTGCATTGAAATAACAGTCATCGGAAGCGTGCCGAGAGTCCAGCTCCGTTTGCATCAACAGTCGTGTGTTTTCCATTAGTGATAAATATTATCGAGTTTTTGTAAGGTAAGTCGGATATTTTTGTACTATACGAAGTTATGTTGTATATGTCAGAAATTTTTTTTTCGGCTTAGATTAGAATATATGTTTCACAGTTCTATATATTATATTATTATATATTGTATTCAAAATTATTTTAAGTAATTTAACATTTTTATTCAACTTTTTTATATGTATTTTTTAAATTGCGGACCATTTAACATTAACGCCCCTGGTATCATTATTATTTTATAATATGACAAATAACGAAAAATCTAATCATTGTTTGTTTATAAATAACATTAAAATATGAGCTTAATATTGGTGTTCTTTTTTAAGCGTATTTTATATCAAATTCAGAGCAAAATTTTAAAATAAGTGAACCATGGTGAAATTAAGAACTGTGTGTGGTCATTAGATAATTAGTAAGAAATTAGACCAGGAACGGCAAGCATAACCTTCTAATCATTCGTTAATTTTGGATACAATTTGTGAGCGAAATATCAATACAAATAAGATTAAGTTCGTAGATATTGCTAATTTTATTTGCAACTTGAAATATTTATATGTAGATATTGACATTATTATGACTTATTAAAATCGTGATTTTCAACAATTAATTCTGACCAAACAGTATGTCCGATTTCGAAACAAACACTTTACCGGGATATGTTCACAACTTAAAGAATATTTATTTGCAACTTGAAATATATGTAGATATTGACATTATTATGACTTATTAAAATCGTGATTTTCAACAATTAATTTTGACCAAACAGTATGTCCGATTTCGAAACAAACACTTTACCGGAAAATGTTCACAACTTAAAGAATACAAACCAACAAATATTCGTTTAAGTTTTTTTTTGCGATAAGTCTCCGCTGAGGTAGAGTAGAATCCAGTCCGGTTTTATTATGTATTACTAAAAACTTTTCAAATATTCTCTAGGGTAGTATGGCCGACATGGCAGAAGATTCGAAGAACAAAAACAATGACGAGAGTGATGAACTTTATGAAGCAAAAAACAAAGAAGGCTAATAGGCAATATAGATTAACTAGATAATACGACACCATGAAGGTAGGTGGAAAACGAATGTTAATTAATAAAAAAAGATGTAATGAGGATCCTGTCGTAGTAATATTTCCTATTGAACAATACTTTGACACTTCTTCAGTATCATCGCGCCACTGGGCATGGCGGAAGAAATAAAATGCTGTTTTCGTTAAAAAATAAATTTTATGTTCCTAGACCTGCAGTTGAAAATTTTCTTTCACTTTGTAAAATTTGCAATACGAAAAAACATCAACAAGATCGTAATATTGTTGTACGACCACTCACTACTAAAGATTTTAATCTTCGAAGTCAAGTTGATTTATCTTCAAGTAGATTTGGTTTATTTTCTATCAACTCCCTGTGGAGATTACAAATGGTTAATGAACTACCAGGATCATTCAAGGAAATATTGTCTTCTTCGCCCTTTGAAAACGAAATGTGCTGCTAAGTTTGTGTTGGAATTCCTGAAGATATTTTTAGACTTCGGTGCACCTCACATCTTGTAGAGCGACAACGAACGTGAATTTACCGCTAACGTCGTCACGATACTTACAGGTATGTGGCCCGATTGGAAAATAGTATATGGTAGACCACGGCATCCTCAGTGCTTGGATGGACGACAATGGAAGTACAGATTGTGGAATAGGCTGCCGTTTTGTTCAGTGGCAAAAGAAAGTTCAAAACAGAACAGAATTATAGGTAGAAGTCCGTTTACCGCACTTTTTGGAATCAAACCCAAATTAGGACTAAGACGCAGAAAACGTTGCTAACTTGGAACAAGATGTTTGTATAATTTGTTCAAGTAGTTTTAATGACTCATCTATTACCTCATGCTATTTATGTTCATCAAAATTCATATAACATGTTGTCGAAATATTGCCATACATTACCTCATGCTATTTATGTTCATTAAAATTCATATAACATGTTGTCGAAATGTTGCCATAACCTCTAAAGAGAATAATACTTAGTATCACTCTGAAATTTGCAACAGACAGAAAGATATTGTCTCGGAGCGCCAAAAAGCATACGAAGGCCAGAATAGAGCGACGGAAAAATTGATTGAAACTTGTAAAAAAAAAAAAACTAAAATCGGTTGCTGTTGGAGAGTTTGTTCTATTAAATATCCCGAAAGTTGACCGTGGCCCATTAGACGGTACGAATTTAATAGGGAAAATTCTGAAGGAGGAAAATGATGTATACCAAATAGGTACAAAAAGTGGGATTATTAAAACGTGGTTTTCTAGAGGAGAATTTCATATTTCTGACACGCAAATCCATGGAGATATCCAAGAAAAATACATATTAATTCGTGAAGCTGTTTCGAATGAGTGAAAGTTTGGAGGTCAGGGCTTTAGTAGCTGCAAATGTTCAATACCAACATCTCAATGCCAAACAAAAAGTGCTTGTGTAAGAAGGCAAAAAAATGTGGTCATCAAAGTGCCATAAAAGGTCAACATGCACAAATAAATAATGTGAAACTATAATTTCCGATTAAATGAATTATTTATTTATTCCGACCTAAACCTATTCTATCCTAACGGAATCTTAAACACATTGTAGTTGAATGCGGCGTACTCAATCGGTCCACAGCGGCTCTAAAGGGATTCTTCCTTCAGTGATGATATGAACTGAAACACTTGTTTTTTTTTTAACGTAACGTGTTATGTTTGCGTAATCCAAAGTAGTGTTTGATGTTATATAGGCTCTTCGTGTTTTACTACTGTAAGGCTTATCGCAATCAGCCTGGCTGAAACCAGGCTGATTGGGTAATTTATTGTGATTTTTCAACTAGCCTAGATGTGTGTTGGCTTATTGCAACAAGCCTAAAAAATAGCAGGCTAATTGAAAATATATTTATGATTTTCTAATGCGCCTGGCACATTGCAAATCGACTAGGCTTTTTGCAAAAATTTTCCAATTCGCCTACCACATATACACCGAGTATTATCAAATCGAGGTCAGTAGTCTTTGATCTATTGTCGAACAAGCAACTCAATCCGGGAAAAATTGTGAAGTATGGAGAATATGCCGTTATAAAGTTCCCGACCAAGCAAGGAAAAAGTTTTCAAACCATATTAGAAGAGATGCCATCTGTTCACGGGGACTCTTGTCTAGGAAAAAACATGGTATACAACCATACCCTCCAATATGTAAAACATTAGCGAGGGTCTACTAAATTTTGAATAATTTCGCCGAATCGAATCTGGCGACAAAGACGGACAAAGAAGAATACCTTTAAAGATGGGAATGTGAACGCCTCCGGGAAGGATTAAAGTGCCTTGCTGTGGATTAGTGGGAGGGTTTATAAATTTAAACCACTGCACGAGATTAGGGAATATACACATTTTGAGCAAAGGATCTCCAAAGAGCAATGGTGGTTGAAACTACATCCCCTATTTTGAATTCTGGCCAAACATGACTCTACTTATGAAGAGGAAGACATATACGTTCACGTAGAAGCACGTAACTAATAAAGACTGCCGCTTAGAAATGACTTTTTTAGGCTCTAAAAATCACGAATACATATACATATATACATTGAATTTGTAAGGATTTAAAATTTTACGGCATTTTATTTAAATGTATTTATTTACTTATTATATAAAAATAAATGAAATAGAAAAGAGTATTTTATCCAGTGCTGACAAGGTCACATACAGAACTCTTCAGCGAGAAAATACTATAGAACAGCTCTTGAACATCCGAGAGAAATGCCAGAAACATCCAACAGTTAAAAAGTCAGACCTCGCAATCTGGTTGCTGAGATGCACCTAGGTCTTCGCAGACGAAGCACAGAGGATTCATGATGAGGCTCTTATAGCGTTAAGATAGTGACGCCTTCCTTAAAGCTTCCTTCCTAGTGCAATCCATATTTCAGGATAAGTAGGCACATCGACCGAAAATAGCCAGGTGGGAAGTTTTAGTCGGTAGACAAAGCAAGAGATTTGAATCCGACACTGATATGAGACTCTTTTTAACAATACCAAATCCACTACAAAAAAATGATTCCTTGTTTTCTACTACACTAATTTTTACAAGAAAACAATAATTGCTATTGCTAATTGCCATAATGCTAAACAATGTTTGTCATTGTAAATTGTCGCTGTTGATAGTTGTCTAATTGTCTGTAGTTAGTCCATTCAATTACAGAAATCAATGCAACATTTAGATAAAATATATCACCTTAAAGATACCTCTAACTTTAACTTTAACGAAGAACTGGAAGTTTATATACTTATTAGTAATATAATTTATTATTCAATGGCTTTAAGCGAAACCAAACTCTGATCCCAAGTCAACTGCAGTTAGAGATGTAACTGATCTCATAAAATTGACACTAAACAAAAAGTGTCAGGACACGATGAAACGAATTACAATTGTATCAAAGCTTTTGCCCTTTAGGCGATTCTATTCTTTACAAATATTTACACCGCCTTTTAAGTTCCTTTTTTACTTCTCAAGGGCATAGAAATGTTACTGTAGTTCTTTCACCTAAATCAGGTAAAGACCATATATTTCCTAAAAATTTCACCTAATTAGTTACACTGTGCATTAGGTACTGCTTCACACAAACTACAGACTTTAGCATGGTCCAAAAGACTATAAAGAAGCCCATATAATCGAAACACTATCCATTTTTCTACACCCTTCCCGTATACCTGAGGTTATTTTTTACCAAAAGAACCGTTTCGGCAATATATGAATGGGATATTTCAGAACCGAGAGAAATAACTTCTGGCGTTTCGCACCAATCGGTGTTCATATTCACATTTTACAACATATATCTACACGAAATATCTGCCCTTGAACACAAGTACACATATAACACCGCGTACATCTATCCCGCATATGATTAAAATTCAAGCCGCCCTTTACAAACTCGAATGGCAAATCTTTATTAATCTTGAGGAAATCTAAGCCATTTACTTCTATCAGGGTCTTTCGATTCCTCCAGGCAACCTCACTTTCAAGGACATTTTAATCCGATAGGTCAACAAAGTTAAACATCTTGGTCTACACATCGACAGAAGACTCAATTGGAAGAAACGCGTCCAATATGCCATATAGAAAGCCAAATTAGAGTTTGCTAAGCTTAAATCATTATTGCTCGTCAAAATCCAGCTTTTCCTTTTCAACAAAGTCCACCTGTAGAAGGCAATTATGCAGACAAAAATGACGTATGATTTCCCTGGATGGATCATCCTTTCCAAGTTAGAGATTAATAAGCTGGTGGCTACACAGATTGTGATGATCAGAAGGATCGCCAATGCGCCGTTTTACGTTTCTAACTTTCAACTGTGCTTGGAGTTAACTATGCCTGAAGTCCAAGAGTGCATCTTTCAGTTGGTCCTTGGGCACTCTTCCAAATTTTATATGTGCCTTCTGCAATATCATATTGAATTAGTATGCTTAAAAGGCTCTCTTGCACTGCAGTTGGACAACTAAAACTATTTCAGTATTTTTTTTCCAAATTTTCCGCTAAGCAACAAATATCAAATAGTGATTTATCTATTAACGCTATATCAGTATGATTAAAAGTTACTAATAAACAAGTGAAACAATTCTTTAATTTAACTGAAGGAACAATAATTTTTACATTAAAAACTATTCCATTAATTTCTTCACTCGTTAAAAATATAATTTTACACAATTCTACTAATTCCATTAATTATAAACTAATTGAAAATAACCTAATTCATGTGTGAAATATATTATTTATTTAATGATAAAAAAATTAAATAGCTTTCAGCTTTTTAGGTGAGATTTTCAATTTGAATTAGTTTTAATTTCTTTTGCGTAGCGTTTGGAACAATATACATATGAATTCCTTCATTTTTTATGTTGATGCAATATGCAATATATAAATATTAACTTATATTAAAGTGAAATATTAGTATTTGTCTTTCAAGAAATTTAAAAAAATCGGATGATTTGAAAGGATACAGTTTTTTTTTTTAAATATTTTATGATAGCATTGAGACGGTGCGGTAAACGGCGACTGCTGCCAGACGCTGTATAAAACATGGGACGTCATAAGTACACCGGAATAGAGTTTCTGCGAGAGATAGTCTTCAATTTGGCAGCAAAATCCGGAATATACTAGAGAATAACACCGCTCCGCCGACGGCCCGGCATAAATCAGCCCGGAGCGGCCCCCCCGGCTTATTACCAGAGGCACCCATAAATCATGGCTCCGTGAAAATATGTGGCCAAAAAGTAGCATTGCCCCCTTAATGGACCATTGCGCTGATTATAGCAGTCCATTGGCGTTCAGAATTATCGAAGCCATTCCTAACCGCCTCCCCGGAAAACCGGAAACGTTCACCGCTTCTTCTGTTGTTAATGGCCGTCTTCTTCCAGTTGTTTCACAAATCGGTAAACAATTCCGTAGTTGGCCGCGGATTTTTACGGCCGCCCCGCGTCACCGCCAATCTCCTACCCCCGGCGCTGTCATAAACAGGGACCACGAGCTGGGGTGCGCACAATCATCGAAATAAATACCGACAGCTTTAATTTGTTTGCCGGCCTCATTAATTCCGCGATTCCGCAACCGTTTATTGTGGCAGTAAAACGGACTAAGCCCTCGAAACTTTATAATAAGCGTCTCAAACCAGTAAAACTAACTGCCTAGCGACTTGTTTTTAATCTCTTTATGTATCTGCCGCTCCGCTCTTCGGCAATTTAAATTCGCCGAGATTTACTGCCGCTCCATGTAACGCCGCCGTACTTTTTCGCCGTTACACAACAGTCGAAAATGGCAATAATGCAAAAATGTAGGAAATGCTATTCGCCGTTTTCGGAATTTATGTCCGGACCGTAGTAGGTATGTGTGGAACGGGTCGGATACTGCCTCAGGTTATCTGGGTTCACAGGTATATGTACCTGTCAGTAACTGCAGCCCCATTCTTATATTTCACCACCGGAATCCCACCGACTAAGCATTCACCACTATCGCGATGCAATCCACCCCATTACGAACATTACACGACTTTATGGCATAATTAAAATGCCCAGCCCGCTTATATAAGTGCAACTACGGGAAACAATCCCCAATTAAAACTAATTAAGTCGAATTATTGCCGTCTGTCGTATTTCTACAGCTACCACCCACCTACATTCTCTAATTTGATTACGAATTAAAACGGCGCTATGTTTCTTACTTGCACAAACACTGCCGCCAACATAAACAAAATGCTTCATCATTAATTAAGTTCTCACTCACTGTTTGACAAATAAACCCAACAATTTGCACGTACATTCGTTGAAATAGTTTTCCCGTCAAATACACTACACCCATATACTCATGTTTTGTATTTAACAAACACATGCATTGTCATACACTATTCGTTACTCGAATGTGCATATAATCGTTAATTAAATTCAACGACAAAGGATTATTCGGGAAGTCTACGCGTAAGTGTTGTTGGAACAATAAACTTGTAAATTAAACATTATCCTAAGAATAAAACAAGCATAAAACCCTACATAGTAGCAAGTGCATTGTAAATTTACGTAAGTAAAAACCAGCTTAACTGTTATATTTATTAAATTATAACATTATATCGTATAACAACCTTTGCAGATTACAACCTCTTATATTTCATGAATTCGGGATATTTCAACCCTTTTTATCATTTTTTCCTTTAACCGAAAATTCTTGGCACCAATTTGTTTTTGATAGTGCCCTTTTGCACACCAAAGTATGTTCAATTGAATGCAAAATGATTCGAGGGTAAAATCAATCAAAATTGAAATTCAAATTTAAATTGGCATTATATTCAAAAAAGAAAAACGTACTACTAAAAATTTTTGGTATTGAAGAGAATTTTGCAAGTTTGTGTAGCGATCGTAGCGATGAAGAAGAAGGCGCTATACTAGAAGGAGGGCCAAGAATGGTTTACTCGATGACTTTCTGAAATATAAACTCTGAATTTTAAAAGGTTAGAAACATACTTTATATCAATTGACAAATATTCAGTTCATTGTTTATGTTGTATCTATAGTGCGTGTGAACATTTGTAAGATCAATTTCTTGAATCTGATAAACCTACAGTTTTAGGTTATGAGAAAGTCAAGTTTGCCAGCTTCTCCCGTTGAAATGTTATAATTCAGAATAACTTTTTGCCGAGGATGTCAAGCTTGTCAATTTCTCCAATTAAAATGTTATCCCCAATAACTTCTTGCCGAGTATGTCAAATTTGTTAATTTCTCCCATTAAAATGTTATAATTCCAAATAACTTCTTTTCTATACTTTTTTGTGACTTATACCAGCATTAACAAATGTCAATATTTCCGACACCTTTCAAATTTAAGATTATCGTTCTCGTGTTGACGTGTCAAAGTGTGTTCCTCGTTCATTAGATATTTTGAGTGCTCTCCATTGCGGATAATTAATTAAGATTAAGATAAGTACCATTACACTCACATCTTTACGGAGCTTCTGTTGGTATAATTTTAATTTGAAATAGTGCTATTATAACCCTGCAATTAGTCTTTTATTATTTTTCCGATTCCTCGTATAAAATATTCTTTATCCCATTGTGAGAGACGGGTCAGTTTTTTTTAAATTGAATTTCGGTCCGCATTATCATAAATCTGACTATTTTCGCGAGTTCAACCACCCTGGATATTATATTTTATATATCAGTGAATTGAATAAATAAATAAATTCGCATATTCTTATAATCTAATTCATAACATTTTCGGGAAAGGTGGATTGTTGTACAAGACGGCCGAATCGTTCAAAAAGCATGAATAGTGCGAGTGATAAGCTGCTACCGGACATTCAATTAATGTCTCCTACGCAGGATGGACCCTTACTTCATAATGAATCTGAAGATAAAATTCAATTATTAATTGCATCATTTGATTTATTCAAAAGTGAGGTTTTAAATAAATTATCGCTATTATCTCAGCAAATTGCTGATTTAAAAGTTTCCAGTCCCAAATTTGCAATTAATGATAATAACAATAGGTCTGCTGAAATACCTACTGTAATTTTAGATTCTGGATTTGTCAATAACGGTCAGTTTCACGACCAAACGTCTGTAATTTTGCATTCTAGGCGTGAAGTAGAAATGAATAATGTCACTGATAATGAAGCACCTATTGGTGAGAATATAATTAAGCTGCAAAGAGGCCTAGTTAGTTTCGATTCATCCAATTCTGATAAGGACGAGTGTGATCCACCGAGTACACTACTTTCTGGCACAAAACGTAACCAGAATCAGCGCGTTATCATTGGAACAAATTCTATGGCTAACGAATCGAATTTCTCATATGGATTTCAATCAAGTTCTGTAAAGAAAAAATGGCTTCATATTTATAGAGTGCAGCCAGATATTGAGCCAAAGACTATTGCGAATCATGCTAAAAGGATTTTAAATGTTAATGCTGATGTTAAATGTTTCCGACTCGTAAATTCTCGTAAATCATCATTTAAAATTGGAATTGATGAGCCTCATTTTGATACTTTATTTGATCCATCTAAATGGCCCCAAGATATAGCATTAAAAGAATTCATTCCTTCTCGTAAACACCATTTTCATACAACAATATCACAAACAAATTAAATGTGATCAATAATACCAAACGTAGCCTATCTGTAATGTATCAGAATGTTAGAGGCCTGAGAATTAAATTATTTGATTTCTATAATTCTGTATTGGCTAATGACTATGATGTTATATGCGTTTCCGAATCATGGCTAAATTCTGATATCACAAACAATGAAGTTATTGATGATCGATATAATTTGTACCGTTGTGATCGTAATCAGTCGACGTCTACCAACTCCAGAGGTGGGGACGTTTTTATAGCAGTCAAAAGAATTTTCACGTCTTCCTTGACTGTCGTGGACTCTGATGATCGAGAAGAAATCTGGATATCTGTCAATGGTTATAGTATAATTGGCTGTATCTACATCCCTGCTGGATCCCCTTCCGAGATTTATGCTGGACATGTTAGCGCATTGTCTAACATAATTGATCAACACCAAGAGTCCGATATACTGGTCGCGGGTGATTACAATCTACCGCATGTGAAGTGGATTATGGAAACTGATTGTGTCAGCTTTTTACCTATAAATACGGATAGTGAAAGTGCGAGTCTCTTGTGTGATGGAGTTATGAGTAGCGGCATACACCAATTTAATAACTATATTAATTCTTGTGGAAATGTTTGGATCTCGTGTTCTCTAATGTTTCAACCTTAACTTACACCAATTGCGATCCAATTATTAACTGTGATGTTTATCACCCGCCATTGTATATAGATTTTAATGTACATTCTATTTCATCAATATCAGAAGAGTCATTTTATATAGATTTTGCCAAATGTGATATTCCCAATATTTGTACTTATATTAATAGTATTATATTAATAGGATTAACACACTTAGGTGTAACTGTTTGGAATCAGATCTAGATGTTTTCTAAAGAAATTTAAACGAGGCTATTGATAAATTTGTTCCTAAGCGTAAGAAGTTACAATCTCATTTTCCTGCTTGGTTTTCGCTAGACCTAATTAGATTAATTAAACAAAAAAGTGCTGCCCATAAACAATTTAAGAAAAAGGGCTGTAGAAATGGCTACATTACTTTCTCGAATTTAAGAAGTGCCTGTAAAGAACTGGTTGTTAGTGATCATTTAAATTATATTAAGGAAGTTGAGATGAATATACCCAATAATATTAATACATTTTGGAAATACTGTAAATCCAAATCTGGTAGTGGTAGTGGCCTTCCTTGTAGCATGTCTAATGGGTCCATTGTTGCTAATTCAAAATTGGACATTGCTTATCTATTTTCAGATTATTTTCAAAATTCATACTCTAGTCATTCTAATATAGGTCCCAAAATTAAGGTGACCGATAGCATAAATTTTAGTTTTTTGCAATTCACAGACAAAGACGTTATTGAATGTTTATTGGAAATTAATGCCAATGCTGGACCAGGTCCGGATGGAATACCTCCATCTTTGGTAAATGCATGTACATCTGCTCTTTCCCTACCTATTACCTTACTTTCTAACCGGTCTCTCAAGGATGGTGTATTACCATCTCTTTGGAAGCCTTGTTTTATTGTCCCAGTCTTTAAATCTGCCATTAAGAAACTCGTGCCTAATTACCGAGCGGTTACCATCCAATCATGTATTCCTAAAATATTAGATAAATTGGTTGTCAAATACATGATGCTTAGTTTTAAAACAACATGGATTTATCCCTGCAAGGTCAACGGAATCTAACTTGTTTCTGTATAGTAACTTTATTTATGATACATTTGAAGAAGAATTTGGGCAATGGTGGACTCTATTTATACAGACTTTAGTAAGGCGTTTGATAGAGTCAGCCACTGCAGACTTCTGTATAAACTGCAAATGTATAGAGTGAATGGTTGCATGTTAGAATGGATTAGATCCTTTATAAGTGGTCGACATCACATTGTGAAGATTTATGATATCGTTTCCAATACTGCAGTACATGCGACCTCGGGGGTGCCCCAAGGGTCACACCTGGGTCCATAACTATTTATCCCCTTTATCAATGATATTGGCTCTAATATCAAGTCCAATTTTTTTATTTTACGCTGATGATATGAAACTATATCGTAAAATTGCTACTTTTGAGAATTGTTGCATCCTGCAGGAAGACTTAGACCATCTAGTGCTGGCACAATGATCTTTACCTAAATCCTTCAAAATGTGAACATATACGTTTCTCAAGAAAACTTGGCAATTTTTTGCCCTATATATATATATTCTTTTGACAACCATAGGTTGGACAAAGTTGATACTATCATGGATTTGGGTGTGATTTTTGACACCAAACTTAATTTTAGAGAACATATTAGTTTGGTTACAGCAAAATCACTAAAAATGATTGGCTTTATATAATGCTTTAATAAGGTCAATTACTGACTATTGCTGTATAATTTGGTCTCCCCACTACCAATACCATTTTGATATAGTTGAAGATATACAGCGTAGGACAAAATGATTTGTTTTCGAACAAACGTTTTTTATGCTATCTCAAGTCGACGAGAAAAAAAAGAAAAGAGGCGTCGTAAAATGTCGATTTTTCAAAATCTATCGTTACCTGTTGAAGGAGTGGAAGTTTCAACTAAATTCACGTACTGTCGTAATTGGAAAAATCTGTTTAGCGCCATGCTGATTGAAATCAAGGGAATTACTTAAGCAGGTTCCCAGTAGCAACCTATTCTATATTCATTGTTGTAGCATGAAATTTGGTGCTTTTCTGTAAAGCAGATTTTTTTTGGACAAATATTTTACCAGTGAACTCTTTCACTGTTATGCTGAATGTGTAAAGGTTGGATACATTCAGCAATATAATCAAAAAGTTCACTAGTAAAATATTTGTCTAAAAACATGTTAAGCTTTCCAATTTCTGTATGTAGATCACTGTGATATGTGGCTTTTTGTCGTGTCATTGAATATATCACATTTTTCATTCAAACAATTTGTTTCTTTATGGTTTGTATGTTTTCGGACATGTAACTTGTTTATCAAGATAATCTTTTTATTTCTGGAGGCACGCATTCTCTCCCTTTTTCGCCGATTGACTCTTGGGGTTGATGCAGCAGGTGGAGCATTGGATGTTGCAACATTCATTGCTTCCACACATTAGCGATCTTCAGTTAAATCCTCTGTTCTTTTCTACCCGGGCTACTTCAAGGTTGGTGGGGTAATTGAAATCGATTGGACATTTTTGTACTTCTTCCTTAAACTCGTCGTCCCAACTTCCAGGATCATTGTCCTCGTCACCCAAAATATTAAGGTCGGAATTATCGTTTTCCAGCAGCAGCAGCAATTCTTCGTTATTTAAAAAAAAATTTGGTTTGGCAAAATAAGAGTGAAATTATACATTTATAACCTTCCAAATTAGATCCTTCGAATCTTGATGTATATAATTGAATACAATGATTTTCCAAAATTTTGTCATCAATGTATGGTTGGTGTTGCATCGCATATAGAATAAAAGAGCGTAGTTTTCTCTGTTATAATTCAAGGTGCAATGAGTTCAATAAAATTCACGGGTTTCAAGAAATAAAAACAAAGAGCAAGTAATGACATTAAGCTCCTTATATTTTGACTATCTCTAGAAGGTCAAAAATATTTTCTGAGGTTTAGAGAAGCTCATATCAGACTCTGTCAGGTGGCATCGCTATTAAGATTTGCGTCATTTAATTAGAAACAATCATTATCATCTATCACCTATTCATTTGAATATGTATATATCACGTTGTTTCATTACTGATATTTCATTACTGATAGTGCAATAAATTTATAAATGCATTTGATAGTCTGCTATTATAGTTTATTATAAAATTAGTTTGTATTTTTGAAAGACTGTGTGGCTATTTTGTGTAAGATTTCTACAAAATGTCATAAATAATCTACTTGGTTATAAACATTCATTTCTTACCTAAGCATCACTGAAATAAATTTCTTTATTATTCTGATATACTTGTAGCATTGCATAAATGATAATCTAAATATACAACACATATTTTTCAAAAGTAATTATAATCGTAAATTTGTTTCCAAATTTACTAGAAAAGTTGTTTATTCACATTATACTTTATTCCTGCAAATCTGCCTCTAATAGTTAAAACGTATATTTTTTTGACGAATAAAGCACTAATAACCTTTCTTCACAATTTTATTTGATTTACCAAATGTACATTTCGGACACAAAAGAACCATTATCAATGGATTAGCACTGATGTACATTGGATTAAATAAAATAAAATTGCGAAGAAAGGTTATTAGTCAAATTAATTTGATCTTCACGTAACTCAATCAGCAAATTTTGTCATATTTTTTGTCTTTAAGAGGAGAAAAAATTTATTACGGATATCTTCAACTTATGTAACATATTCTAAACTATTATTTGTCATTAAGAGGAGAGTATATGCTGCAAATAAATTCTCAAGCAATAAGACCTATCTTTCTAAATCTTTGAAATGTAACTTATCCTAAAATATTTTTTGTCATTAAGATGAGACAAACTCGATCATGAACATCTTCGAACAATAAAATCTCTCTTCCTAGATATTTGGGATGTAACTTATCCTATAACCATAGGTTTTTAATATAAAGACATCTACTGTTAGACGCTTTCTAGATTAGTGACGTTAAGGAAAATAAGCAGTGCGTAAGGTACGTAAAGATAAGTGCTAAGGGTGCCGATATGCACCTGATTTACAGGGCTGCGGTTTTAAATAAACGAGCCTTAAAGAAAAACATTTATATATTTGCATTGTGACTAAATTCTCTATCTCTTTTGAACGTTTGCAACCACTGTTCTCATATATTCTGTACAGTTTTGTGATAATTTTTGGCACGAATTGGGATATATTTAAAGTCGTCTTTAATTAGAATTAATCTTTGCTGATGAGGAATAGAGAGACTTGCAGAAAAACTGTCCTGAGAGTCTTTAGAGATTTTTCGTTCAAATTACGACGCAAGAGATCTTTTCAATAATTTTACGGAAACAGTTTTGATGAACTTCCTCTTAACAGCAAACCTAAGATTATAATTATTTCCGCGATGGTATACTACTTATCAGTATGCTATGTCACATTCACGATTCGTCGTTGAATGGTGCATTATATCTTGAATATGTAAATTATGATGGCTAACAAATACATGGACGTACTTTTTCTTACTGGGAGTGATGTAGGTGGCACTGGGTAGGTAAAAATTTAAAGTTGGTTGTATTATTTTTTCTCAACATAAGGTGAAATTAAAATTGATTTGAATAAAACACAAAGTTTATGACCTATGTTTATTTTGTTGTAATTTTTACAAGTTGACTTTTTAAATTTGTAGCTATAAAATTGTATTTATGTGGTTTTTTATTGTATGACTTATTTTTAGTTTGTCATAAAATTTATGTTCTTATGATATTTTAGTTATTTTCTATTTTAAGACTTAGTTTTAGTTAGTGCACGTTCTTATATATTTTAATATGTTTTTAGAAAAAATTGTTATACTTAAAGCGTTTTATTCATTTGTAATATGTATTATATTTTATATTGCACTTAAATGGACTTCCGTAAATAAATAAATAAATAAATTATAAATTATAAAGTTTAACAAAAGTAATAATCCTTCTTCCAAATCATTACTTCAACAATTCTGTTGAATAGCTTCTATTTGATGTAATGTTGTACCATTCTGTAATCATCATGTATGCATAGACAAAATCAAAATTCGGTGTTAAATAGGGCATTACACTATTCTGCCTTCTATTGTCTTCATACACTTACCGGTACAACCATTAGCGCTAATTTTATTGTGGATGGTATGAAAATGTTCAAAGGCTCATATGCCATTATATGGTTAAAATATTAGTAGGTCTCCTTGAAATAAATAATTACTATCGCTTAAATCTTTCTACTTCATCGCGCTCATGTATAGGTATTATTAATTTTCCTGACAAACTAAAAATTAACCGAAGCTGTGTTTTGAACTTAATTCCTCGACAGAGAAATTAATTAAGCTATTTAATGTCACAAAAACTATATAAGGTGTAGTAAAAAGAAATCCATTATTTTACCAATAGATGGATTCTGTTATATGTATCTCATATTGTATAAGTCTGATCGGATTCCACTAGATGACATTAGAAAGATGAGATTTTATACTAAAAAAAACTTATGCGACTGTTTTGTGATTAAATGACTCAGTTTTGTTTGGGCGCTTTTCAAAGATCTAGTATCCATCAAAGAGAAAATACGCTATATTTTAGAGTTTTTCTTCGAGAAAAGCGAAAACGCAAGCTAGACGGCTAAAATTGTGTATAGTGTTCACGGTTCTAATACTGTAATATTACGCGCAATTTTGGTTTCGTCGATTCTGTTTTGTTAATTTCGATGTTGAAGATGAACCACGTACTGACCAGACCAATTGTCGAAAATATTGATAAAATCATGGAAATTGTCGAGTCCGATAGTCATATAAGTACTGTTTCGATTGCATAAGAGCTAAAGATTCCACAAAAATACGTTTGGAACCAATTAAATAAGGCCGATTAAAAAAGAAGCTCAATGTGTGGTTGCCACACGAGTTAACGCAACTAAACCTCATGGAGAGAATTTCCATCTGCGAATCGCAACAAAAATCGATCTATATCTGAAACCGTTGGTGACTAGTGATGAATACAACGTCAAGTGAAAACGGTCGTGGTTGAATCACGGTAAGCCCGAGAAAACGGTGACAAAGCCAGTAGGAAGAAGACATTATGGGCTGCTCCCCTACGGCAACACTCTTAACTCAGAAATGTACTGTTAACAATTGGACCATCTGAAGGAAGCAATCGCTCAGAAGTGGCCAGCACTGGCCAATAGGAATAGAATTGTGTTCGATGAGAACAACGCCAGGCCACCCGCATCGACTTGTGACTTAGTGACTTACCAGAAGCTCCGAAAACTCGGTTGGGAGATTTTTGTGCCTCCACCTTATAGTTTGAACCTGACACCAAGTGAACAATTTTTTTGGTGATGAATTCGCTTCAAGAGAGTCTTGTGAAAATCGACTGTCCAATAGAGACGAGGTCTTCTAGGAGATAGGCATAATGAAGTTACCTTTAGAATGGCAACAAGTCATCGAACAAAACGGCGCATATTTGACTTCAATCGAATCAAGATGACACTATGAACTGAAGTGAGTTCTTCTAGGCATCATTGGAAAATATTACTGATAAAATTAAGTAAATCTTTTATCAAAATAAGGAAGATAAAGGACCTAAGAATGAACTCTATGGTTATCATTAGCTGTGATAATTAAAGCCTTCGATTTCATGCAAAAATAATGTATTTCTTTTCACTATACCTAATATTTTCATTGCATATAATACAAAACAATAAAAAAACATGAGCATTTATATGAAACAAAGGGAAATAAGGTTTATTCAAATATAACATAAATATAAACAATTAAATTAATAATTATGAACTGAGTGGTTTATTTCGAAGCAGTTTTGACATAACTTTGACATTATTTGCATCCCCTGGGAATGCTTCGCCTGTTCCTTTTAAAGCATACTTTACATTTCTTGAATGACTCTCTCATTTATCCCTTGGTGAAAAATTTTAATCTAGTAATGATGAAGGTTTAAATTAAAAATTATAGTTGGTTGTGTCGCAATTTTTCCCTATTTACTCGACTAGTTTCGCTTTCAAGACATTACAAAGAGTGAGTTACAAAATAAACTGATAAGTTTATATAAATTCAGGTAATAAAGGATTAATAATTAGAAAAAAACACGAAAATATTTCGTGAAATCTACAGAAAATGTACAGAAAGAAATACGTTCAAACTAGTGTTGCTTCAATAGCCTTGCTATTTTGTAACACGCAAATTACTTTTGTATTATTCAATGTCTGTCGAAGTATTAGCTAGAGAAGTAGTTGTTTCAAAAGTGGTTTGTTCTTGTAGTCATAATAAGAATCATTTGTTGTAGATTTTACGAAATATTTTCGTGTTTTTTCTAATTATTAGTTAATTTTATACAACGTAAAGGACTTATATATTTTATTAATAAGGGATTCCCCGATCTTAAAATCTCATATTTTCTGATTATATTTAAACTTGTTAGTTTCGTTTGTTACTCACTGTTGATAATGCCTTAAAAAGTGAAACTAGTCGAGTAAATAGAGAAAAATTGTGAAACAAGCCAAATGTAATTTAATTTAAACAATTATCAGTAATACTTTACATGTTGTGTGCTGTTTTGTTTGCTTTTCTTGCTGTTGGGGGAGTATGTCTTGGGAAGTGAGCCTAAGTCTTTGCCCGAGCTGTAATGTAGTATCGCTAACAGATGGTATTCCACGGGTTTTCTAATAGGGCAACTTGACTCTACTTAATATTTCTTCGGTGATATCCTACCGAAAATGCGTATAGTGCGTTGTCTTGTTTCACAATCAAAATATAAAATGTAGGAATTGAATATTGATCAGTCAAATAAAAAAAAATCATATACCCTTTCATATACTTTCGCATAATGGGAAAGCATGCTAAAAGTTGATCGTGACGTTTTACTCTTCCCATGCCGATATTATATTCTAAATTTCATTGTGGGTTTAGAACACTTTTAACTTTTAACATTATTTTTATGTTGTAAAATTCTTCGATTACTTCAAAGTTGTTGTGCTTTGCGGAAAAGATATAAACATTGTTTTATCCAGGCAATAATTTTCTTGCTAACCTACACTCTGCCATTTCTTCAACTTTTTGGAAACTAATTCCTTCGGCATATTTTTTCTTTGTCCGTCGCACTGTTCCAACAACGTTGATACTTTTGTTGTGTAAATTTTTATACAATTGTGGTGAAGAGTACCAGTTTTTTAAATAGAGTGCATATCCTCTACTCATTATAAATTTTGCCAACTCTAGAAAAATTATACGATGAATTAAATTCTCACTTAACAAATGGTGAAACATTTTTATGTTAATTAAAAGATTATTTAAAATGATTGGTTTTGTTTCACTATTTAGTAATGAAACAGAACCAAATATTTTAATTAATCTTCTATAAAAAAACTTCTGACGCACTTGTATTAGTAATGGGTAACGAGTCCTGTCCAATATAATTTTAAATTTACTACCAAATCGTGCTTAATTTATACTATACATAAGATAGACAGCCCTTGAATTTCATCAGTGATTCGTCTATAGCTACGTTTTCTTGTAGTGTATAAATTGTTCTGTCTGCATTATTATTATTAGCAAAATGCAAGTAGCGAAACAATAATAGAAATGTTGATAATGGCATTATTCCTCGAAATATTGGGGTTTCAAAATTGATCTACGTTGTGACAAATCTACATATTTCTTATTGCAGTATTCTTTGTTTCAGATTATTTGTTGGTGATATCGATTGGTTTCTGATGCCAAAATCATCATAAGTATTTCTTATAATATTTTGACATTCGTGTTCTCATTTCCTCTTAATCTTCCAAGCACTTCTTCTGAAAAACGATATATAGTGGCATTATTATCTATATCTGTCCAAACCCAGTCTTGTATTTATAGAAGTTTCACCTTCTTCATCATCAGTATTACTAATCGCCCTAACATGTCACCTATGTTGTTTGTTATTGCCCCGCATGGCACAAGTTCAGCATCAGGAGCCACACACATAATTCCTTGTCAAGGGGTTAAATATTTCTCTCTCCTATGACCGCCGACCGAAGAAGACCAATGTGAATTGGCCGAAATGCTACAAAGCTTGCAAGATCGAAGATTTCTTTTGGTTACAATTGAACCACTTTTGTATTCTAGCTAACTTATTTATTTAATTTAATTGTTGGTTTCAAACTAAAGTTTTGTTAAACTGAGTGATGTGTTCGTATTAAAGTTCGTGTTTATGGTGTGAAATACTTAGATTTGCATACTATTTTCTTGTTATTTGGTATTGCTCTTTATATAAAATTTCTCTATTATATGGTAGTATCATCATATGCGACTTTGTTTTTATTTTGCTAAGTCGATCTGGTTATATTTAAGATTACGGCGGTATCGATTAAAATGCTGGTTGATGTGTTGGATGTGAGTTGTAAAAATATAGTTATGATGTTGGGTGATATGGAAATGATTTGATTAAGTTGATGCTTCGTTGTGGCTAATGGGTGTTATATAATATGTATTTAGTTATATGAAACAGAGTGACCAAAATCCCTTCCTTGTGCCATGCAATAAGGTTATGGGTATTTTAAGTGTGATGAGTTGATAAAGAAAATGGTGATTTTAGAGACATGATTAAATCAATTTAAAGAAAGTTCAAGTCCGACCTGTGATGGTGTTATATTTTACCGGCAATCCAACTGGGATTGCCGAAACACCGTTAAATTAAGGCTAATAAAGCGCCATTCGCGAATCGGGTTGTTGTTTCAAATAATTTTCAATATTTTACATTCACGCTTATTATTACCTCTTAATTCAACTCTCATTTTAGATTCAAAATGCGTAAAGTTCGTACGATTATATGATTTACCCTGTATCTATTTTTAATATTCGTTTTAGCCTCACAACTTTCACAATTTACATTTTTATTACGGACAACAAAAATAAATACTATTGTAGGTAATAAACTGAACCACCCCTAAATATTTCGAACACATTTTATGGCCTCAGGCAAAAGCCGGGTGTCCGAAAATGCGCCCGCCAGGTCATAAAGACGAACTCGTTTCGATTCCGAATTTAGTTACTTATATTAATCAAATTATATTTGTTCAATCCTGCAGTAGAAAATAGAACTTTCATACGTTGTTTTGTGGTTAGAAAGTTACAGTTTACCTCACGCAAAATGGTTGCTATGGAGATTTACTTTCGCCCACTCTTGTGTCACTTTCGCCCACTCTTATGTCACTTTCGCTCACGCTTTTATAAATACACATTATTATTATTATTATTATTACTTACTTGCTTATACACTTGTAAATGAAAATTGTCACTTCGAAATAGAATATTGGGCAAAGTTATTAAAAAGGCCATTAAAATAGGCAATTAAAACTTCACCCGTAATGCTATTTAAATTGTGAATCTTAAGCCATTCTTCTTCGCTCATTGTAAAAATAATATTATATTTTGTTACGGATGTTTGCCGAAACTTTATACATATATATTATTGAATATCAACTATTATTACAGACAAAAGTGGTACAAGTTACTTAGCGTCGCCGATTGTGTTGTTTATATGACGTAGACGATCGTTTTATATTGCCGCTTGTCTTTTTTTGTCGTCGCTCACAGCGGGACACTAGATTATTTTAGTGCGGGCCGTGCACGCCGCATCGAGCAACGCCGACCGCCGTACACCAGATTTTAAAGCGGGCCGGGCACGGCACATCGCGCAAAGCCGCAATACATTTCTTTTATTTGAACCTACGTTTTAAAATGAATTTTCGGCAGGATTGAACAAAACGTAATACACCACTCGTGGAGTTACGAATTCGCTCACTTGTGTACCTTCGCACACTCGGCTATCGCCTCGTGTGCAAATTGGTACACGCGTGAGCAAAACACGTACTTTCTCCACTTGTAGTGTAATATACTATTTTTTTTGCATGATTATCAATCAAATTATTATGACTAATCAAGAAGGGTACAATTATCGATATTCTCCAACATGACTTATGCGCGCAAGATCAATACGCTTGCGCGCCACAACACATATGCGCACACCCCTCAGCCTCAGCACATTAATGGCACACATAGTTTGTCATGTGTATGTATATATGCAGGTGTATATATGTAGATATAGTGTAAATAATGTAAATAATCACCCTAGTAATAAGTATAAATATTAAGGCAAATAATATCCCGCACATCAGACCGCATACGCCATCTCTCGGTCAAAACCATGACAACTCACCCCTTCCTTCAACAAAGTCATGGAGGGGTGGTTGTTAGAAGGTGATGACGAGAGAAGATTCAAGGGATGAAGGAAGTAGTAGTTATCAAGTAGTTATTCAGTTACCTCGTGGTTATCAAGTAGTTATTATCAACAGTCATCTCGTAGTCGTTATCAATCAACCAAGTTCACAGTCAGTCATCATCACACATTAATCATCAGTCATTAAAAGTGTTCGCGTGGTCAGTAAGTTTCAATTACAAACAGTCATTCAAAATCTCGTCGTTAGTCATTTAAAGCGTCAGTCAGTCAATCAAATTTCAAACAGTCAGTCACTAACTTGTTTATTAATTCATTATTCTTGTCGTCCGTAAATTCAAACATTGTTGTTAATTACTAAGTCATTTTGTTGTTTCCTTGTAACTTCGTTTTCATTGTTTGTTTTGTTATTTGTTTTTTTTGTTTATTAAATTTAAAATACCATCAAATCAGTTTTGTTTTCATTTAACGATTACATTAATTGTGTTTCCCGCAAGATAAACTGAATTAAGATCCAGCCCTCACCAAAGCAGAGTGTAAGGTAAGTGAATTTTACATTTTTCTTTTCTTATTGTGTACTAAATTTGGTTTTCTGGTATTCATTTCTCATGCTCTATACGTCAAAGCTAGTCGTAAATTATCGGTGGAGGTAAAGTCGACATTCATACGCATCCTCCCGCAATCATCGATAATATATAGATTTGATTAGTATGGCAGATTCTTATATATTAATTGATAAGGCTGTTATTTATTCAAAATTAATCTTCACTTTTTAAAAGTTAAATTAAAAATATTTTATTGCTTAGACTCGAAATAATTGTTACGCTATGCTGTGGGTTCTTCAATTTCTTCATTTCTTAACTAGAAGAAGCCACAGTGTGGCGAAGCAATCTAAGAAATAAAACTACACTGCTCAAAACAATTAGCGGGTCACTAATTTGTGCCTCCATACAATTTAAACGGGAAATTACATGCAAATAAATTTAAGGACATCTGGAAGATGCTCTATTTATTTGTTTTAATTTGATTCAAAGAGCTAGGAAAGCCTTGTTGGGTTCAATTAAGAGACGAAAATGTTTACAACTGACAGTTTGACTTAAGTTAAGTGAAAATGGAAGAAGAAGTGGTTCGTGCTTTAACTTAAATTGAAAATGACGAAAGCCTTCGACAAGTTTCAAGAAACTCCAACGTAAGCCTATCTGTCATTTAGGGATTATGGAACAGGTACTTGCAGACAGATCAAAATACCAGGCGCGGTGGGCAAGGTCGCAAAAGAAAAACAACTTAAAATCAAGACCACTTATTGCGTCGCCGAATCCGACGTATTCACAGACACCTAGGAGATCGCTACGCAGCTACTACTTTCTAGGAAGTCGAAAAATTTGGAAATGGTTCAGTTATGGTTTGAGGTGGGATTAGTATCGACAGTAGAACTGACCTTCTAATTCCAGGAAATATTAATGCTAATCTCTATGTTGTTATTGTGTTAGGAGAACATGAAACTACTGAAATATCTAATGGGTACGTGGAATACAAACCTTATCTGTAACGGAAACAACCTAGGAAACATAAAAATAAAGAGGGGAATATTCCAAGGGGATACATTAAGCCCGCTATGGTTCTGTCTGGCACTTAAATCTATCTCCAAAATACTCAATAATACCCGGGCGGGTTACAGAGTCGACTTGAAATCGAAAGAATAGAAATATACACATCTTGTATTTATGGATGACATAGAGCTATATGCTGAAAATAATACACATATTGAGGTCCTCATTAGTACAACCAAAATTTTCAGTCATTATGTCCATATGACATTCGGGCTAGATTAGTGTCTTATCTAGGGATGCTGCAAAAGGGCAAAATAAATCATAAACGTGTAAAAATGCAAACAAAACAGGAATACAAAAAAGAGTGACCAAGCTTCTAAATACTTACCTGAGTGGCCAGAACATCACAAAAGCTATAAATACATGGGCAATACCCCCTTTGTGTTATTCATTTGGAATACTGAAATTCTCCTACACTGAGCTTCCTGACCTAGACCGCCTAACTAGAACACTACTCACCAAATTTTGCGTACATCACCCACGATTGGCAATTGAAAGACTTTACTTACCTAGATCTAGAGGAGGTAGAGGGCTTCTTAACATCCACCAAGCATGTCGTACACAAGAAGTTAACCTGCGTACTTACTTTCTTGGAATAAAAAGCAAACGCATTAACATCGTTAGATCACATGACCTCAATTACACCCCATTAAACTTAAACATACCGGCTAACGGAGAAGACGTGATTGTGAACCTTGAGGCAGTTGCTGAGAAAAGTTGGCAAGAAAAGACACTCCATGGAAAATACACCGTCTCACTTAAATGTGCAGCAGTAGATACAGATGCAACATTTGAATATCTACAGAGGGGATACCTCTACGCTGAAATGAAGGCTTTTCTAACTGCTATTCAAGATAGTGTAAAATTATACACCTACAGTTGGCACAAAAGTTCGAATTAATCAAGAACCCACCACCTCATTATAAATATGAACCAGAGGCAGTTCTTTAATCTACTGAAGTTCTCTTAGAACAGGCCAATAATAACTGATAGGGCTGTTTACTACAACCGCCCAGATATCATATTAATTAATAAAGGGAAAAAGTCATGCTTTATTATTGATGTTGCAATACCTTTGACGCACAATATCAGCAAAACAGAGGCTGAAAAAATAACCAAGTATGAAAATCTGGCGATAGAAATAAAGAACATCTGGCCAATAAACACAGTTGTAACTATCCCAATTATAATATCCTCTAACGGTGTAGTCTCAAAGAATTTACAAAAAAATCTGGAGCGCTGTGAACTTCCGAAGAAATTTGTGACCCCCCATCCAAAAGGCAGTAATACTACAAACATGTCATATAGTGCGGAAATTCTTAAATAATAGCTCAAGCTGAACTGCTTTTGCTATTATTATCGGATAAAACTAGCTATAAGCTAAGATAAACAAAACAAACAAATAACAATAATAATAATAATAGTTTATTGGTGCTAATGATAAAAATCTTACACAGGGCAATATATAATCTTACACAGGTATATAGAATATGTTAATTTTTGTTTGTTAATGCAGTATAATGCAAGACCACATACTGCGCGAATCGCTTTATACTCCCACAAGAACTGGAAATTCAAACAATGGTGTAGCTTGCGTTAAGTCCTGATTAAAATTCCATAGATTGTTTGGGATATGCTCGAAAGACGTGTTCGTGGTCGCCCGCATCCTTCTCAGACCTTCCAGCAGCTATACAACAAGAAGTCCTTTGAAGGCTTTTGCCAAGCATGTCAAGACAGTGCAATGCCATTATTCGTGCTATGGGAACCGTTACTCGTTATTAAGTTACCACTTTATTTGCAAAAATTTACATTAAAAATTAATTTAAATTTGTTTTGTACTTTGGTTTTGGTAGTTGTTAGTTATTAGGGATACTTTAAAATACTGGATGCTGACACCTTCATGTGTGCCTATTAAAACAATTTCATAGAGCGTATTTCCTATGTTCTTATTATTTCTGTTTTGTTGAATTTGTACTGGGCTGCCTTATATGATTCTTTAGTAACTCTTATTATTTATTGATTTTGTCTTCTTTGATTCCATTTATTCTTATTTCTGTCGGTGTAGTGGTACTTTTGTCCTAATGAAGCGCAGTAATTTTTTCATGTGGTTCCTATGTTCCCTATATTCAGGACATTCCTTATAGATGCAATAGTGAAGTTTATAGCGTATAATAAATTTCACTATATCGTTGTCCATTGTCATTTTTCATCGTTAGTGCTAGCACCTTTAACCACATTGGTTGTAATTGCACAGATATAATTTAACTAACGGAATTTTTGCAAGTTCGAAAAAAAAATTCAACCTTTCTGGTGACATAGATGTGTAGAAATCTAAAAAAGATACAAAATAATTCAAAGAATTATTATATTTATACACACGTATAAATTTTATCAGTGTCCATACGAATGAGTTTATAGATCATTTTGAGCTGACTAATTGAAGATTCTGGATTGATGAGTCTGTTACTTGTTGAAACTCCATATCACTTAATAAAATACTGTCAAAATGTTTTTATTACCCTATGACAATGTTTCACAAAACAGTGGCTTCAACAGGTAGTTGAAACATCATATAATTTATTATGATTGAATGAAAAATCATCTACCTGACATTATAAGTTCTAAGTTTGTGAAAAAGATACTTTGTAATTTATACCATAATTATACAAATCAAAATTAAACTTAGAACAGAAGCAAGTAACATTTCAGTATTAATTTTAAAACTTCACAGATTATATTTGTGAGCCATTTTCAAGTAATTTCTAATTTCGATGAATCCAGTACAAGTAGATCCAAAATATAATTGATGATTAATTAAAATTTGAAAATTACTGTTTAAGGTATCATCTTTTATACATTTTAAACGATTTAAACTCAATTTTAAGGTAATGCAAATATTTAATTCAATTTCTAACCTAACCTAGCTTTCTTAGATGAAATAATGAATAATTAATTTTATATTATGTCAGAAGGTATAAATAATAATAAGAAAGTCGATGTAATTAAAACGAATTTTACGAAGCCAGCTGATAAAACTAAATATATCCTAATTGATTGTTTAAAAAATATTCATATTTATTCCTTATATAAGTGATGTTACGCCAATATTGAAAATGTTTGCTTAGATGTAAATGGGGTTTCTCAAGGATCTGGCCTAGATTCTCTAGTTCATTCTATTATTTTCATTGTGTTTGTGCTAATTTAAAAAGTGAAGTTTTAATTTATGCCACTGCATGAAATTAATAGTGCAGTTTAATATTACTATATTATAATATATCAGGCATAGAACACATAAACTAAAAATAAAATTATCTGTAAGTAATGTTCAGTTACAAAAATTCAAACGAATAAATAATAAACAAATGATGCAGATACAGATAGATAATGATTAAGTTAGATATTGTATATCTGCATCATTTGAATTTCATAATAAATTATATAAATCAAATATTTCTATTCAATCAAATGTAATTATTGTATGACGTTCAATATTATTGCAAATGTGATATAAAATGTACTCAAATAGACAAGAGAAACTATAAATAATTTTATGATCTAAGTGAAATGGGGTCAACTATTATATATATATATATATATATATATATATATATATATATATATATATAATGGGTATTCAGAATTCCACTCATCGCTCAAAATTTAATTACATACCGTTGACGCAATGTGAATTTACATTCCCATATCGATAACGGAAGGGTGAATTAAATTTACATGTCAGAAACACGGGCGCAATTTACACAAAAATATTATTCCCATGGAGCAAACAACAAAGGAACGATTTATAAAACGACGCGAAAACAATATTAGCCCCCCCCCCCCCCGCTCCTCCTGGTACGAAGGGTTTGAGGACGAAACCAGATGTATATCCGGTCCTATCGGCGTCCATTGGAATGAAATTCAATTTCAATTTGGGGTTATTACACGGCCTCAGCAGGTCGGCTCCTGCGGAATCCGATTATAAGATTCTGACCTCTGAAATAGGCTTAGCACTGCCGGAATGTGTGATAATTATAAAGGGATTCCAATCGGAACACATGGATTTAATATTTAATTAATTATTAATCCCTGTGTGCACACATGAACGTTTGGCCGTACTTACCTAACTGTTAATGACATCATCATTGTACTTAGATAATTACTATTAGTATATATATATATATATATATATATATATATATATATAATTGGATAATTATATGTACGTTTAGATTAGATAATTATATATTATGTATTGTATTAAGCTCTTGTATAGAAGCACTGTAGAACAAATACTAATATGAGCAAAATCATTATTGAAAGAATTATATATAGCAATGAATTCAACATGAATGTATCAACGAAATAAACAACTAATATAAATATAATAAAACTAAATTTAAAAGTTTTGAATATATACAAGTTTTGGTGTAGCCATTCTAGATGAACTGTATTTAAATTCTCAAATACATTTAAAAACATCCAAAATGTGTATTACTTAGTAGAAGATTCGTTTCTCTTAGAATTCACAATTTATATTATGTTGGTTTTGTAAAATGCGACATAAAGATAATGATATTAATAATAATGTGAAAGAACTGTGTTAGGTCCAAAAACTTTAAAATAATTCAGATATTAAATTCGTCTCTTCTCCGAAAATACTGTATTTTTTATTGTGAATTTTAAAACTAATCATTAATATTAATAAATCATCTTTTATACAACAGGTCAAGAAGCTTTCCAAATAAACTTGCAATAGTTTAATATCTATAAGTCATCAGCATATAATAGTATATATGATTAGTTATGTTATACATGGCAATAATGAAGACAATTAATAGAGTGGGACCAATGTGAAAGCCTTGCGGCACCAATTTTTACGTTTTGATCTAGAGAAGTCAGTGTAAACAGCATCAAAATGTATTCGATTCTCAAAGACATCCAACAAGTTATAAGACTAAATTGGTAGTAGTTGAACGCTATCTACACAACTTATATTGTTTATACACAAAATTGATTTAAATAACCACCCTAACTGGTCCGTTTGCGTTCTATTTAGTAATTTAGGAATAGCTGATTGTAAACACATACCTCAGTAGGTATTTTAATGTGCTGGCGGTTTACAGAATTAAAAATTATAAAATGGTGATGTGGCCATCACAATACTTTCCCTATATTTTTCTCGAAAACCATGAGGTTATTCTTAAATTAGCTCAATTTTGAATTCTTTACAATTACTTGTTATATAAATTTCATTTAGTTAAATAGTTTATTAGCAATGAACAAAAAATTGTAAAAAAATTTAAATTAAGAACTTTATAAAAAAAAATTTCAATGTAATTTTCTCTGTTTTTCATTCTCTTTAACTTTTGTTTGAAAAGTTATGTTTTATTTTTCTAAATTACTTAAATTTCAAAATTTGTTTGAATAAGTCTATTACAAAAATGCAAAAATTTTAGGTTTATTTACGTTTTACAACTTTTAATTAAAACTCTCGCTTATGTTTTCTGATTGGAGGGTGGGTTAGAGGCCACCCACCCACCCTAAATATACATAATAACTTCAATTACTGATCGCCTCGCGGTTTGCAATAACTTTAATTACAAAATTTGAATAAAAGAACATTGTTAGAAGTAAAACAATGGTAATCCATACAAATTGTTAAAATTTTAGAGCTTCCAATAAGATCTTCACAATTTAAAAAGCGGGTAGAATTAAAAAATCTTGAAACCTAGAGAAGAAATTTGTGGAAATGTCTTGAATTCTTGAAAAAGTATGTCTAGATTCTAGAAAAAAAAATTCTTAAAAATCTAGGGCCCCAAGAAAAATCTATATTTCTACAAACAAATTTTCTAAAAAGTTCTAGAGCCTCCAAGAAAATCTTTGCAACTTATAAGATAAGAAGATAACCTTGAAATCTGGAGGAGACATTTCTGGAAATTTCCTGAACCCTTAAAAAAAAGTCTAGATTTCTAAATGAAATTTTCTAAAAAATTCTAGAGAAAAATATCTTGAAATCGGTACGGGAAATTACGGAAAATTCCTTAAACTTTCTCGAAAATAAGAAAAGATTTGTAGGGGAAAAATTTCTAGACCCTCCAATAAAAATTCCGCAATTTAGAACTTTCTAAATAATTTTATAGCCTCTAGTTGAAACAAAATGATGAATTCTAGAGAAGTAATTACTGAAATTCATCTGAATTCTTGAAAAGGAGATCAAATTAAAAAAACATCTAGAGACTGAAAGAAAATCTTCGCAATTTATAAGAAAAGTTGAAAAAAAAATTAATTTGGGGAAGAAGTTATTGGCCATTTTCTAAACTCTAAACTTATAGAAAAAAAAATCTAGAATGCCTCGAAGGAAAATTTTTGCAATTTAAAAGACGACTTTAAAAAAAATCTTGAACTCTGGAGAATAAATTGCTAGAAATAATCTAGATTTCTAGAAGTAGATTCTAAAAATTCTAGAGCTTCAAAGAAAATCTTTGCGATTTAGAAGACAAGTTGAAAAAATCTTGAAATGTGGAGAAGAAATTACTAGAAATTTCCCGAGTCTAGATTTTTAAAAACAAATTTTCTAAAAAAGTCTGGAAATTTCCTAAATTTTACACATCAACTTCAAATTGATACAATAAAAATCAAAAATTCGTTATTATTTTTTTTTACTATTTTAGCTATAATTCTTTAAATAATAATGAAATTACGAAAATTCTTTTACTAATAAATTACCAACAACGAAGAGAAGTAAAAATGCTAAAAATTTAACTTTTTACAGCACGGTTGGATTTAAAAAATTCTTTCACGAAATGATTTCTAACATCAAAAAATCAAAAAAATTATTTTCAATTGTTTTTCAGTATTTTTACAATTACTATTTATAAGATAGACGGATTGTAAAAATTCTTTTACGAAACGATTGCTGACATCCAATTCAAATTGATAGAATAAAAATCAAAAATTTGTTATTCAATTGTCTTTTTTTATATTTTAGTTATAATTCTTGCAATAGTTATGAAATTACGAAATTTCTTTCACCAATAAATTACTAGCAACGAAGAGAAGTAAAAATGCTAAAAAATAAACATTAGATTTTCAATTGTTTTTCAGTATTTTTAAAATAACCTTTCATTGCAAGGACGGTTTAAAAAAATTCTCTTACGAAATGATTCCTAACATCAAATACGAGTTGATGGACTAAAAATCTTGAAATTTTTTTTCGCAATTCAGATAAGAAATTCCTAAAATTTCGATATAACGATACAAGAAATTTTGTAAATTTCCAGAAATATTGCAAAAACATTCTGAAGACCACTCTCGAAAAATTGCGTTGATATATCCAAAACAAATTACTCAAAAATACTAAAATTTACAGACCGTTTTGAGAAAAAAAACCAACAAAACAAGGAAATAAATCTAAACAATTAACGGAAGTTACTAAAATTTTTGAAAAGATATTTATAGCAAATTCTAAAATAATTAATGAAATGCTACAACCTAAATATACAACAAATAATAACATTTAAGAAAAAAAAATAGTAGACTCCTTGGAGAAATTTGTAGAACTCTACGAAAAGAAATTGTTGTAAATTTCTAGAAACCTTTAAAAAATTTCTAGAAAAAAAAATTCTTGAAAATTCTAAAAACTTTGCAATATAAAAGATAGCTCGAAAAAGACAATCTTGATATCTGGAGGAGAAATGACTGAAAAGAGTCTAGATTTCTAGGAACAGATTTTCTGGAAAAATCTATAGCCTTCAAATCTGAAATGAGTTATTGGAAATTTCTGAACTCTCGAAAAACAGTGTAAAATTCCGGAAAAGATTTGTAATTTATAAGACAATATTAAAATTTTGAAGAGAAATTACTGAAAATAGCCTCAAAGAAAATTCTAAAAATATTGAAACAAACTTTCTAAAATATCTAAAACTTTCGAATGCTAAAAATTCTGGAAATATGAAGAAGAAATGACTGTTAACTTCTAGAATCCTCCAAATAAGTTCTAGAAATCTACAAGGAAAATTTGTGAAAAATTCTAGAATCTTTGATCAAAATTATTTGGAAAGGAAGATGCAAAAAAGAAATTTCTGAAACGTTAAGAAGCCTCTAAGTAAGTTATAGAAAATTAGAAGAAAATTTCCTAATAAATTGTAAAACTCTCGAATAAAATCTTTGCTAAAAATTCTGGAAATATCTATTTATTTATTAGATAAGAAAAAGAAATTACTGTACACTTTTAGAATCTTAAAAAAAATTTATAAACCTAAAATGAAATAAATGAAAAAGTATGGATCATCTGAGAAAATTATAGAAATTTAGAAGAAAATTTTCTAATAGAAAAAGTTGAACAAACTCTTGTATAGAAACCACGAAGAAAGTTTTATAAATAAATATAAATTATGACTTTTTGAAACTCTCGAATAAAATCTTTGCTAAATCTGTAAAAATTTTTAGAATTCTCGGTGAAAATTCTTTTTAAAGGAAGTTGCGATAAAAACTAAAAGTGTGGAGGAGAAATTAATGAAATTTCAAGAATCTTTAAACAAAAATCTAAAAAAATTTCTGAAATATTCTAAAGTTAAATATCTTTCTCACAAATTAAGATCTTTACGAAAAACATGTCTTTATAAAACTTGTCCAGTTTCTCATTCCCTTTAACATTTGTTTGAAAAGTTATGTAACGCCTCGAGTAAACATCCAATTCCGGTTTATCAATGCACATCAAAAGCTTTTTAGTTCCAGGTTTTAATGATAAAACATTAAGTTTAAAGTTGTATTTCAATAGGATAATTCTTTTTTAAGATACAGAGTCCACAGACATTCTCATTCACGAAAACAATACTTTCCAAATGGTGATGTGGCCATCAAAGTACTTTTATTATATGTTTCTCGAAATCTATGAGGTTTACGTAAAAAGGCTATTCTTAGTCATTTGTTCACTTTTGAATTCTCTACAATTATTTGTTATATAAATTTCTTGTAGCTCTAATAGTTTAGTAGCAATTGGCAAAAAGTGTCAAAATTTTCAATTTTTATTTTGTTTTTCTCGAAAGTTAAAAATTATATGAAAAATATGTTTTTACAAAACCTGTTCAGTTTCTTAATCCCTTCAACTTTTGTTTGAAAAGTTTTGTAATATTTTTCTAATTAAAAGAAATATAGGAAAAAAATAAAAAAACGCCTTCGAGTAAATATCCACTTCCGGTTTATAAATGTTTACCAAAAGCTTTTCAATTCCAGTTTTTAACGATAAAATCCTATGTTTAAAGTTGCATCTCAATCGGATCATTCGTTTTCGAGATACAGCACCCACAGACATTTTCACGCACGAAAACAATACTTCCCCTATATATACTATATAGGGAAAGTAACAATTTATCTAATAAGAACTTATTAACATCGTTTTGATTTCGTAGATTCATTAATTCAAGTTTTGAAAATGGAGCACTTTTACTATGTACTTCCTCTTTAAGATAAACTTTATAGTTATACAATAATTTATTACTTTCCCTATATAGTATATACAGGGTTATTCACGCTATACGGCACGGAATATTGTGGCCAAAATACGTGACTTTCAAAAAGTTTCACTTTGGGGATATATGGGGGTCTATTAGGGCTACTTTTTAAAATTACTTTCATAATATACAGGGTGTCCCAAAAACCCTAAAAGTATCAAAGTTGTGTTTTTTTTAATGAAACACCCTATATTTTATTGCATTTTTTGATCCTTCGATCAAAATAAGTGTGTGTTTTAATAAGGTTTTTATTACTTAAACCTTAAGGTTTTTTAAATAATTTGAATTTTGTAAAAATGTAACCTAATTTTCATGTTTCAAATACTTAAAAAATAAATAAGTTATGCATACCAAATTTACACTGAAATGTAACAATAGATCATATTTTATTTTCCAAGTATAATAAACTTGACATCTTATACCGGGTGTAAAAAAAATGGAATTAAACAATTGAGAACTTTAAATGGCTATAACTTCATTTATTTAAATGGAACGCTATATTTATTAATTTATCAGCAAATGCACGTTTTAATTACCTTTCGAATGGTATTTAAATCTTAATTGTTAAGTCTTCTCGTTTTTGCAGAAAACGCCAAAATATTGTTTATTGCACCGTTTTAGTACTTTTTAAGTAAACATTTTTATGTATCTAGTTTTCTATGGTATTTAAAAACGTCAGATAATTAATTTAGTCTATCATTTTAGTTTAAAAAGCCTGTCTTTTGTTATAGTTGTCTTATTTTGCATTTTTGTGTTAGATCGTTAGTAATCGTTACTGTTTGAACATTGCTGTTGTATTTTTTGGTGAAAAATGAAGATTTACTCAAAAGAAGGGGTTATTGGCATTATTTTTATGCTTGGAGAATGTCATCAAAATTGTTTATTGGCTTGTCGAGTTTATACTTAAAGGTTTCCCGAAAGAAATCATCCTAAGCCAGCCATTTTGAGAGACTATTAACCAGTTTAAAGAAATTGGAAGTGTCAGTTATAAAAACCTCAGTATAAGAAAATCTGTGTAAATTTTCATTTTTTACTATGACATACAACAACCATGTTCAAACAATAACGATTACTAACGATCTAACACAAAAACGCAAAATAACACAACTATAACAAAAGACATCCTTTTTAAACTAAAGTAACAGACTAAATTAATTATCTGACGTTTTTAAATACGATAGAAAATTAGATACATTAAAATTTTTACTTTAAAAGTACTAAAACGGTGCAATAAACAATATTTTGGCGTTTTCTGTAAAAACGAGAAGACTTAACACTTAAGATTTAAATACCATTCGATAGGTAATTAAAACGTGCATTTGCTGATAAATTAATAAATATAGCGTTCCATTTAAATAAATGAAGTTATAGCCATTTAAAGTTCTCATTTGTTTAATTTCAATTTTTTTACACCCGGTATAAGATGTCAAATTTATTATACTTGGAAAATAAAATATCATCTATTGTTACATTTCAGTGTAAATTTGGTATGCATAACTTAATTACTTTTTAAGTATTTGAAAAATGAAAATTAGGTTGAATTTTTACAAAATTCAAATTATTTCAAAAACCTTAAGGTTTAAGTAATAAAAACCTTATTAAAACACACACTTATTTTGATCGAAGGATCAAAAAATGCAATAAAATATAGGGTATTTCATTAAAAAAAACACAACTTTGATACTTTTAGGGTTTTTGGGACACCCTGTATATTATGAAAGTAATTTTAAAAAGTAGCCCTAATAGACCCCCATATATCCCCAAAGTGAAACTTTTTGAAAGTCACGTATTTTGGCCACAATATTCCGTGCCGTATAGCGTGAATAACCCTGTATAGGGGGAGTATTGTTTTCGTGATTTTTTTTTGAAAAATTTTTTTTGCGGAAATATCCGTTTTGGGGTCCCCTGAACCCAAAACACTAATTTCTGGAAAAAAAAATTCTGTGTCTGTGTGTGTGTGTGTGTGTGTGTGTGTGTCTCTGTCTGTCTGTCTGTCTGTCGGTGGGTGCTGTATCTCAAAAACGAATGATCCGAATGGCATGAAACTTTAAACTTACGGTTTTATCGTTAAAAACTGGAACTGAAAAGCTTTTGGTGAACATTCATAGACCGGAAGTGGTTGTTTACTCGAGGCCGTTTTTTGTTTTTACGTGATATTTTTCTAAATATGAAAATTTTTAAAAAACGGTTCAAACAAAAGTTAAAGGTAATGAAAACTGAATAAATTTTATTGGAATATATTTTTCATAAAATTCTTAACTTTCGAGAAAAAAAATAAAAATTGAAAATTTTGAGATTTTTTGCCAATTGCTATTAAACTATTGGAGCTACATGAAATTTATATAACAAATAATTGTAGATAATTCAAAATTAAACAAATTACTAAGAAAAGCCTTTTTGCGTAAACCTCATAGTTTTCGAGTAAAATATAGGGAAAGTACTATGATGGCCACATCACCATTTTCAATGATGAATTAGTTTTTCACTTAACCCGTGGTGAACAACCAAATTAATAATTAATCAAGCTCCTCATACTGTATACATAGACTAAACTTTATATAATGTACATGGTTATTATTATTTTTTATACTTTTTTGTGACATATTTTTGCGTTTTATACAATTAATTAGTTCTTTATCGAATTAGTTAGGGTGCGTATTGATTATATATTTAATCGATACATGAGAGTAAATAACATGATAAAAAAATCCCCAAAAAATCGTAACCTTAATTACTTTACAACAGGATTTAAGTTCACTCATCCACATTAGCTAAAATGAATTAATTGCATCATAATTAGCTTTACAAAAATTATAATTGCATATCAAGTACGCTGCTATTACGTATTGTGTTACATTTAATGGAAAATACGTAAGAAAGATGAAGCTTCGAATTTCCATAAAACAAATCAGTGGCAGTCTCAACTTTTACCTTTTCAGCGTTTCCAAAGACTAGATCAAGATAAGTATCATTTTTATTCGGAAAGTGAGCTCACAATACCAAAATTTCCAATTAACCATTTATCATTGGATAGATTATAATTCCCATATATTGTTTTTTCTTTCATCCAAAAAGTTCAAAATATTTTAATATTTAAAATTTATCTACCAAACAGGCAATTACAATTTTTGCTCTTCCCTACATAGCTTAATTTCTCTGTTTAAAATGGATCTTGAATTTTTATGCACTCTTCTTTCAACATTGATTTTACATTCAACATTGATTTTACATTACAACAAGACAAGTTTTTATACTTTAGAAACTGATTTTAACAGGTATATTTCAAACATCTATGTTTAAACTTTCAAAGCCTTTCTTGCTATATAACTAGGTTCCCAATTGATCTACAATCAACAAAGTAGACCTTCTGAAATGACATGTTTGATCAAAGAACATTCTTAATCACTATTAATTTTGTTTTCTCTTTATCCCAAATTTATTCTAAATAAGCTGTATATGAGAAATTCGTTTTATTTTTGATTTATCAAATGGCATTTCTTTTTGAAAAAAAAAAATTAACAGTTGGGAGGGTTTGTGTGTGTGGCGATACATGTTGCAGTGTTCAACAATAAATGGGAGGGTCCCAACTGTGTTGTTTTATTTCAATTTGTTATGGAGTTTCATCATGTATCCGCCTCGTCAATTCAACATTTCTTAATTAAAAAGCACTAAAAACCTTTCTTCACAATTTTATTTAAATTAACAGATATATATTTTGGACAAAAAGTGACCATTATCAATGTTTTAATACTAAATACAAAACTAAAATTATTCGGCTTATATACTAAACAATTATGCAGATTATAGTGAGGGTACAGTGCGGTAATTACAGGGAAAAAACGATTTAACGGCGGTACTTGGAACGAGGTATTATGGAAAAAACCCGGATTAAGGTGAAGGGATAAATTCTAGGAGTACATTTTGTAGCGGGTTTACATCAAAATTTAATAAATTATTTTCATGTTTTTTCATTTCGATAGCCTCTAGCATGTTTAATTGATAACTGGAGGATTGTTTCATTAATTTTATATTATTTATTGTGATTTTGTGACCTGTTTCGTAAATATGGTTAGCTACAGCAGATTTTTCTGGATTGAAATGTTTTGCATGTGTGATGTGTTCTTTATATCTGATTTGTATATTACGTTGTGTTTAACCTATATATATTTTATCACAATTACAACAGCTAATGGAATAAATGCCTGATTGGTCTAGTTCTTCTGGTTTTTTGAAAGTGTTACCAAGTAATTGCTTCAATTTAGAATTTGAATAAAAGGCTGGTGTTAAATTGTATTTTTTAAAGAATTTGTTAAAATGGGTTTCTATTTTAGGGGAGTATATTAATTTAATGAATTTTTTATCTTTATCAGGATTGGAAGGTATTAAGTGGGTTGTGTTATTAGTTTTTTTATTGTATAGCTGTTGTAATTGAGATTTTTTGCGATGTTCAGTATGACGTTGAATTCCTTTTCCCTATTCTTTAAAGATAACGGAATGCTGAAGGCTCTGTGGATAAGGCTATTAAAAGCAGCTGATTTATGTTTCATAGGGGCAAAGGCATCAGAATGAAGGTAATTAAAGGTGTGGGTGGGTTTTCGATAAATGTCAAATTCTAGTTTATTATTATTTCGTGATATAAGATCTAAAAATGGTAAGGAGTTATTCTTTTCTGTTTCGTAAGTAAAATTTATGCTGTCGTGGAAATTATTGAGGAAGGTAACAAAGGAATTAATTTTAAAATCAGAGTTTACTATAGCGAAAACGTCATCCACGTATCTGAACCATACCTCAGGAAATTCTGTTAATGAATGTTTTGCGTTGTTTTCAAAATTATTTAGGAAGATGTCAGCTAGGAAAGGAGATAAAGGGTTGCCCATAGCGGTTCCGAAGGTTTGCTTGTAGAAAAAAATATTATATTCAAATACATTACATTCCATTACTAATTCCGTCAGTTCGATATAAATTTTAATATGTTCCGCAGGTATTTGATTTTTGATGAGGATGTTTTTTAATATAGAAATAGTGTCTTTAATTGGAATGCTAGGGAAAAGAGATTCAACGTCAAACGAAATTAAAGTTTGGTTATTGGATACGACCGTATTTTTTAGTTTATTTGATAAATCTATTGAATTTTTTACTGACATGTTGTTTTCGATGTGTAAATTAAAACCAGACCAAACAGCAGAATTTCGTTCATCGGCAAAAGAAGTCCTAAAGAAAATCAAAAGGAATAAACAGAAGTCAGAAGATGGATCCAACACACAAAAAATAGTGAAAAAACATAAAGAAAAAGATTGTTATTATTTAAAATCAGACAAAGGTAATAGTGTAGTGATAATGCAAAAAACCGAGTATAATAATAGAGTAAATGATTTGCTAGAGTCAGGCCCATACTTAGTTCAAAAGAAAAATCCGATTAAATCTTACATTAAGAAAATTAATGACAGTTTAAAAGCCTCAGCATGTTTAATTGATAGAAATCTTAGTTTAAAATTAAAAGTTAAAAATCCAAAAATTCCCCAATTATACTGCTTACCTAAGATACACAAGAAGGGCAATAAACTAAGACCTATAGTTTCAAACATAAATTCACCTACATACAAGTTAGCGAAATGGTTAGTTAGCAAATTTCAAACTTTACACATCGAAAACAACATGTCAGTAAAAAATTCAATAGATTTATCAAATAAACTAAAAAATACGGTCGTATCCAATAACCAAACTTTAATTTCGTTTGACGTTGAATCTCTTTTCCCTAGCATTCCAATTAATAAAGACACTATTTCTATATTAAAAAACATCCTCATCAAAAATCAAATACCCGCGGAACATATTAAAATTTATATCGAACTGACGGAACTAGTAATGGAATGTAATGTATTTGAATATAATAATTTTTTCTACAAGCAAACCTTCGGAACCACTATGGGCAACCCTTTATCTCCTTTCCTAGCTGACATCTTCCTAAATAATTTTGAAAACAACGCAAAACATTCATTAACAGAATTTCCTGAGGTATGGTTCAGATACGTGGATGACGTTTTCGCTATAGTAAACTCTGATTTTAAAATTAATTCCTTTGTTACCTCCCTCAATAATTTCCACGACAGCATAAATTTTACTTATGAAACTGAAAAGAATAACTCCTTACCATTTTTAGATCTCCTTATATCACGAAATAATAATAAACTAGAATTTGACATTTATCGAAAACCCACCCACACCTTTAATTACCTTCATTCTGATGCCTTTGCCCATATGAAACATAAATTAGCTGCTTTTAATAGCCTTATCCACAGAGCCTTCAGAATTCCGTTATCTTTAAAGAATAGGGAAAAGGAATTCATTCATTCATACTGAACATCGCAAAAAATCTCAATTACAACAGCTATACAATAAAAAAACTAATAAATAAACATGCTTTTAAAAATAAAATCAGAAACACAACCCACTTAATACCTTCGAATCCTGATAAAGATAAAAAATTCATTAAATTAATATACTCCCCTAAAATAGAAACCCATTTTAACAAATTCTTTAAAAAATACAATTTAACACCAGCCTTTTATTCAAATTCTAAATTGAAGCAATTACTTGGTAACACTTTCAAAAAACCAGAAGAACTAGACCAATCAGGCATTTATTCCATTAGCTGTTGTAATTGTGATAAAATATACAGGGTTATTCACGCTATACGGCACGGAATATTGTGGCCAAAATACGTGACTTTCAAAAAGTTTCACTTTGGGGATATATGGGGGTCTATTAGGGCTACTTTTTAAAATTACTTTCATAATATACAGGGTGTCCCAAAAACCCTAAAAGTATCAAAGTTGTGTTTTTTTTAATGAAACACCCTGTATTTTATTGCATTTTTGGATCCTTTGATCAAAATAAGTGTGTGTTTTAATAAGGTTTTTATTACTTAAACCTTAAGGTTTTTGAAATAATTTGAATTTTGTAAAAATTTAACATAATTTTCATGTTTCAAATACTTAAAAAATAATTAAGTTATGCATACCAAATTTACACTGAAATGTAACAATAGATCATATATTATTTTCCAAGTATAATAAATTTTACAACTTATACCGGGTGTAAAAAAAATTGGAATTAAACAAATGAGAACTTTAAATGGCTATAACTTTATTTATTTAAATGGAACACTATATTTATTAATTTATCAGCAAATGCACGTTTTAATTACCTATCGAATGGTAGTTATATATTAAATGTTAAGTCTTCTCGTTTTTACAGAAAACGCCAAAATATTGTTTATTGCACCATTTTAGCACTTTTTAAGTAAAAATTTTAAGGTATCTAGTTTCCATCGTATTTAAAAACGTAAGATAATTAATTTAGTCTGTTACTTTAGTTTAAAAAGCCTGTCTTTTGTTATAGTTGTGTTATTTTGCGTTTTTGTGTTAGATCGTTAGTAATCGTTATTGTTTGAACATCGTTGTATTTAATAGAAAAAAATGAAAATTTACACAGATTTTCTTATACTGGGGTTTTTATAACTGACACTTCCAATTTCTTTAAATTAGTTTCATAGTCTCTCAAAAATGGCTGGCTTAGGGTGATTTCTTTCGGGAAACCTTTAAGTATAAACTCGATAAGCCAATAAACAATTTTGATGACATTCACCAAGCATAAAGATAATGCCAATACCCCCTCCTTTTGAGTATATCTTCATTTTTTACCAAAAAATACAACAGCGATGTTCAAACAATAACGATTACTAATGATCTAACACAAAAATGCAAAATAAGACAACTATAACAAAAGACAGGCTTTTTAAACTAAAGTGGCATACTAAATTAATTATCTGACGTTTTTAAATACCATAGAAAACTAGATACATTAAATTTCTTACTTAAAAAGTACTAAAATGGTGCAATAAACAATATTTTGGCGTTTTCTGTAAAAACGAGAAGACTTAACATTTAAGATATAAATGCCATTCGATAGGTAATTAAAACGTGCATTTGCTGATAAATTAATAAATATAGCGTTCCATTTAAATAAATGAAGTTATAGCCATTTAAAGTTCTCATTTGTTTAATTCTAATTTTTTTACACCCGGTATAAGATGTCAAATTTATTATACTTGGAAAATAAAATATGATCTATTGTTACATTTCAGTGTAAATTTGGTATACATAACTTAATTACTTTTTAAGTATTTGAAACATGAAAATTAGGTTAAATTTTTACAAAATTCAAATTATTTTAAAAACCTTAAGGTTTAAGTAATAAAAACCTTATTAAAACACACACTTATTTTGATCGAAGGATCCAAAAATGCAATAAAATACAGGGCGTTTCATTAAAAAAACACAACTTTGATACTTTTAGGGTTTTTGGGACACCCTGTATATTATGAAAGTAATTTTAAAAAGTAGCCCTAATAGACCCTCATATATCCCCAAAGTGAAACTTTTTGAAAGTCACGTATTTTGGCCACAATATTCCGTGCCGTATAGCGTGAATAACCCTGTATATAGGTCAAACACAACGTAATATACAAATCAGATATAAAGAACACATCACACATGCAAAAAATTTCAATTCAGAAAAATCTGCTGTAGCTAACCATATTTACGAAACAGGTCACAAAATCACAATAAATAATATAAAATTAATGAAACAATCCTCCAGTTATCAATTAAATATGCTAGAGGCTATCGAAATGAAAAAACATGAAAATAATTTATTAAATTTTGATGTAAGCCCGCTACAAAATGTACTCCTAGAATTTATCCCTTCACCTTAATCCGGGTTTTTTCCATAATACCTCGTTCCAAGTACCGCCGTTAAATCGTTTTTTCCCTGTAATTACCGCACTGTACCCTCACTATAATCTGCATAATTGTTTAGTATATAAGCCGAATAATTTTAGTTTTGTATTTAGTATTAAAACATTGATAATGGTCACTTTGTGTCCGAAATATATATCTGTTAATTTAAATAAAATTGTGAAGAAAGGTTTTTAGTGCTTTTTAATTAATCAAGTTTACCTTAACGTAACTCACAAAAATCAAACCTCAACATTTCTTTTTGTTAGTGCCATTTGGTTATAATTAACTATCTTCAACATATTTTAAATACCTTTGTATTTCCTTATTTATTTCATTTTCTAGGTAGCTTTGAAATAATTTGAAGGCTAATGATTTTAGAAATGTTTGTATAACTTTTAAGTATTTATTTTATGTACTCTGGTGAGGCCTTAAACAATTTAAGGCCTGCATAATTTGTTCCATCTTCTTTGGACATTTTTGGTTGATATGGGAATATACAGGGTGAGTTTCTAACTTGGAATAAATTCAGTAAATCATAGAAAGTTTATTTTTTGAAAATATGCTCACATAGGCTGATTAGTATTTTAAATTTCGCTCCTTCTGATGTAATAAAATTTTATACAGCATGTCCCAAATATGACATGTGACGTCATCGACAATTTTTTTAATGACAACCCTATTTTTATCACTATTCTTAAAGAGTATATCAAGTTACATACGTGTGCCAAATGTAAAATTTTTATTTTCTGTCATTTACAAGATATTTAACAAACATCTAATTTGAAGAATGAATAAATTTAAGTCAACTTAATTCCCCCGCAGGGGTGGTTGACGTGCACAGCCATTTGGGAGTAGCGACCCCACGTACCCGAGCCGTACACTGCATACACACGCACATCACACACATACACCCACACACCCACACACCCACATACACACACACATACACACCCACACAAAGAAAGTCAACTTAATTCAATAGTTATGCATTTTCAAAATGGAATGCCAAAAGGTGCTGGTTTATCATTTTGTCCAACTAACGTTTATCATTTTAACGTTTAGTTATAAAAATAAGTAGGAAGTGTAGCAACGCATTCGACGCATATTTGAGCGAGAAGAGTATTAGTCGTACAACTGTTGTGTTGACAGTTGTTCACCGTTTGTCGAAAAATTATACCAACATGCTTAACTCAAACTCACAATAAATTGAAAATTAGCCAGTCTTCAGTATCAAGAATCGTTAGAGCGAAGAAATTTCATCCTTATAAAATGATAACCTCCAGGAACTCACCGAAGATGATCCGGATAGAAGACTCCAGTTTTGCGAAAAAATTGTGGATCTCAACGTTTATGTTAAATGAGGAGGTAAATAGTCAAACTTGCCGTTATTGGGCAGACAAGAACCCACTCTGGATGATGGAAGGCCACACTTAATATCCAGAAAAAGTTAATGTTTGGACAGGGATTGTTGACGATCGAGTTGTAGGACCAATTTCCTTCCCAAACAATCTCAGTGGAGCGGGATATTTACAATTCTTGGAGGAAGAACTAATTCCGAGTTTGGATTTGTTGTTCCCTTGCCCTGTAGAAGCTGACTTCCGGAATAGAAACATCTGGTTTCAACAGGACGATGCGCTTCCCCATTTGGAAGGCATGTCCGTGAGTATCTGGATAATGTATTTTTCGAAGATGGATTGGCAGAAGAGGACCAGTTGAATGGCCACCCAGATCTCCGCATTTAACACCTCTAGACTTTTTTTTATTGGGGTACTTGAAAAGCAAATTTTTTAAGACCAAATCGGCAAATACTAAGTAGTTGAAAGAACGAATTAGACAGGAGTGTAAACTAATTTCGCCCGAAGTAATTAAAACTGTTCTAAACGAGTTTCAGTTCCGTTTAGGGTATTGTCAGTTAGAAAATGGATAACATTTAAGCATTTATTAAAGAAAGACTATTAAGTTGAATTATTGTTTCAAATTTAATATATTTTAAAAGACAGGAAATCTGGCACACATGTGTAACTTGATATACTCTTTAGGAATAGTCGATGACGTTATATCGCATGGGACCCGCTGTATAAAATTTTATTACATTAATAAGAGCTATAGGTTTTTTGAAATATTATTTGTTAAACTCGCACACAAATTTATTGTAAAACATTGTATAAACGTTTCTTAAATTACTTTTTCATGTATCACTTGGCGAAACATTTTAAACTGTTACTGATTAAGGTTTATATAAAATTACACGTCGTTTATTTCATAATTTTCCTTTATTTACTCGACTAGTTTCGCTTTTTAAAGTATTATGAAGAATGATTTACAAAAGAAACTGACACGTTTATATACAACGTGTCCACGTAAGTATGCAAAATATGGAAAACTTGTTTATTATTAATTTCTCAGAAAATTTTATTCTTTATAAAAGTTGGTGCTTGATCTTAAACAAATAAAAAAGACAAAACAAATGACATACGGTTTTAATAAACAAAAAAAAATGGAATTTCTTTTAAATTAACAACATTAACGATATTATTAATTGAATAAAAATCACTCGATGCGATCCCCTTCCCTCTCAGTACATAAATTTGTTCTTCTGTTAAAATCTCTGATTAAATTTTCAAAAATATTGAAATGTTTCTAAATTTATTTCCCAAATCCTCTAAATTTCCAAAATGCGAGCAGGCCATGGAAATCTTGAATGTCTTCCAATGCATTTATCATTAAATTATTCATTTCAATATTCAACTACGATAGAAGCACTATAGTATATTGTATATGCACAAAAGTAAGAGAATTTCTTGTATCCAACGATAACATTTTAAATTTATGTTCCAATTTCATATTTAAAAATTCTAAATATCTTTCTGAATTTAAACTCTGCTGAAATATGTATGGCACTATAATATTTTCTGTTCAAAATTCCACATTTATTTTTCGAGAATATTGATTTTTGTAGATAATTCGGAATGTTGGATTTTCTGTTGAGCAGAAAAAAATCTTCTTAGGAAATGTTCTATCAATTTCTATTTCACCCTGTACCGTGAGACAAAATTCAGAACGATTGTTATAATAATGTTCTTGCAAAGTCTGAACATATCTTGGTTTAAATGCTTTAAACTTATTCGCCGCTAGTTATACACAGTTAACTTCCCCAATCCTAAACTCCTGGCACATTTTCGAACAGATATTTGAGGATTTTCAACCATGCTTTGTAAGATATCCAACGAATTCTCCACATTTCTCACGTACTTTTCTATTTTTTTTTATTAACACCAACTCTACTCTGTCTTATAAAGTTAATTGCTCTGCCATAATTCAGAAGACAACAACTCTTAATAAATTACTAATTAGTTGTTTGTTAATAATAAATATTAATGACAGATAAATAAATAAATAAATAAATAAAGAAATAGATATGTGAAAACTAATATTACTTGATAAAAATTGCTTAAAAAGTGCAAAAGTTATAAAAATTGTTCATTATCTTGCTAATATAGCGTCGAATGTCATTTGTTTTGTCTTTTTTGTATGTTTTCGATCAAGCACCAACTTTTATAAAGAATAAAATTTTCTGAGAAATTATTAATAAAAAAGTTTTCCATATGTTGCATACTTATGTGGACACGTTGTATAATCAGGTAATAAGGGATTTTAAGATCATGTAATCCCTTATTACCTGATTATATATAATCTTTTCAGTTCATTTTGTAACTCATTCTTGATAATGCCTTAAAAAGCAAAAGTATTCGAGTAAATAGAGAAAAATAAAAAATTGTGAAACAAATTATGTGTAATTTAATTTAAACCTTCATCAGTAATTGTATAATAGTCTTACATATATTGGACTAATCGTGACCTGGAAGTACATAGCTCAAAATTCTATTTATATGTTGCTAATTGAGTAAGGAATTAAATGCTACATGAATACCACAGTGGTTTGTTTAAAAGTTAAGGTTCGATAATACTAACCATCCATTCAGCACCTCTGTTGCCAAGGAAATTGTCTAAGCATGTTGCTATTTTTGTGTTATCCTTGTATTTTTGTGTATAACAGTGTATACGCAAGCTTCTACAAACGTTTTGGCAATGAAACAGATTCAAATCTTTATAAGTTGCAATTCATTTTCTGTCAACCAGTGTTTGTTGATTGGTATAATATCTAAGTCCAAGTTCTGGGTAAATATGAAGCGCTCCAACTCTTTCTCAAGAGTTAGGAACCTCGAACCTCAAAATCATTAAATATTAGCGTTTGTGTATCGTTTCAAATATTTTTTTACACGTTATGTTAACTTTAAAGCGGCAGAATATAGATTTCAAATATTCAGCAGTAATTTTAGGTGGATACTGTGCTATGTGATACCAAGCCCTCCTTTCGACAGCCTATACTATGGTCATCATTTCTCAGCACAATGATTGCCCTTTGTTTTTATTTTTAATTTATATCGCTTGATATCACGTTTGTACATTTTTTGTCTTTCTTTGATTTGTTAACATACCGAGGTCGTATTTCATCTAATCTTACAGGAGTGCCATTTTTATTAGTAGAATAGTAGAAATGTTACCCACATTAGGGGTAGTATTATTCTGGTTCAGTATCCCAGTTCTAATCAAATTTGTAATATTCATATTGTTTAGTGATTTTATAGCATTCTGTTCAAATTTATCTTTTGAAACTTGGGCAGCTGGACTAGATATAGCGACATTCGTTTTCAGATGGTGTGGAACTAAATTGTTTAATTTTAGCTGATTGTCCTTAATATATTATAATAAAAATATATACTGACCTTCTTTAATGATTGTCATGCATGGTATACATAACCACACTCTATTCTTTTTACCATTTAGCAGGCGAATATCTTACATACATATTGTATGCTAATACATTTTTTATTCCTACTGCAAAGTCCGTTAATTTATGTATTCACCTATATACCACATGACTAGGAATGCGAATAAATTATACGAAGACATTTTGAGGCAGTTCTATAGAATTTATTTTTGTATTTAAGACATTTTTATTGTTTTTCTTTATATTCTACATAAATTGATTTTGTATTTAAATTATTTTGTTACATAATAGATTTTTGTAAAATTGTAGCCGTAGTTTTATATTTATTTTGTGTTGCTTTTTATACTTTTTTTTAATGTAATTTTCATTATATTTATTTTAGTAAGTTTTTTTATTTGTATTTAAAATCAATTTTATAATAAAGTTGTACTGAAGAGAGCGAAAGTTCGAAACACGTGTCTGCAGATGATTATAAACTTGAGTGCTAGATTTTTTAATTGCTTTTGCTAATTTAATTTAATGAAATCAGTTTAAAACATTTAAACAATCTAAAGTACATTTTGTCATTTATTAGTTTATTCAACAGAAATAATTTCATTCAAATTAGTGTTGCTTTAATAGTTGTACTATTTGTAACACGCAAATTAATTTGTATTATTCAATGTCTGTCGAAGTATTAGCTAGAGAAGTAGTTGTTTCAAATTAATTTGTTTTGTAGTCTTAGTAAGACTCATTGTTGTAGATTCACGAAATGTTTTCGTATTTTTAAATTTATTATGTAATTTAATTTGTCCTGTAATTGGTTATTCTGTTGGGCAAATAAAATATTATTATTATTATTATTATTATTATTATTTCTGGTGTTGCTCGGCGATAGCTTCAGCCGGTTTCTTCGTTGTTGACGGACTATTTCAAGTCTAACAAGTGTTCTATCTTAGCAATTTTCTGGTTATGTTGCAGGTCTTCAGAATAGTCGCTTTCTGTATTTTAGTGTGGATGTATGGTTCAAGTACAAGCGTTGTAAGGTGTTGTTTAAACGACTTGTGTGTGATACCGGTTGTTGAGATGATATTTCTCAATCTTTTCTACATACTTTTTCCTTATATTATAGTCTGTTGGTATTGCAATGTCTATTAAGTATGTAATCTTATTCGTTTTATCTTAAAAAGTTAGTTTGGGTCTATTGCATGTTATGGTTTTGTCTGTATGTATAGATACGTCGTAGTAGAGTTTGTAGTTGTTCTCTAGTACTGCACTTGGTGTATAGCTATAGTATTGTGTTTGGTCCTTTGTAAGACCAAACACTGTAGCTAGTGCTGTTACCGGCGTTTTACCGGAAACGCCGGCACATTGATTATTTCGTGCAATTTATTCATTTTATCACGGTTCCCTCATTGTTGATTAATTGACCTTCATAATCATTTAGTATAAAATGAAATAAGTTCGTCTTCTTATTGATTGTTCGGGTTATGTAAATATTATTTGTAAATATAGGATTATTTTATTATTAGTTTTAGGGTACATAGTTTTAGATTTATTACCTTACGCGGCACAAATCTCTCTTAGGTTGTAAAACTCAAATTAAGAAGAAGCGGCCCTAATCCGGGAAAATTTCAACATTACGGCATTTCGTGATCAGAACAAAGGCGCAACAGATTTGGTCGCGAAATGCTCACAGTTGGGTACCGCCCTCCGGTACAATGGAGAGGCGTCTTTTACTGCTCGACTGCTTGGAATTCGGATTAAGGGAAATTACGGAATATTCACATCATGTTTTTTTTTATCGCGAATTGAATTCGATTAAGTCAATCGCGCATCCATCTTTGCTATGTAGAATATTGTAAATATTAATAACGTCCACTCTAATTTTACCAATTTGTAAATATATATTCTTTATAATTACCCAAACATATTAGCATTAGGGTAACAAACGATATTATGTACATAGTTATACAGTAGAGGAATACCAGTATTAGTGATAATAGCATTGCTTTAATTCTTACAAGTTATAATTATTAAGAATTATCATTAGTAATTTGGGTTGCCGGTTGCATCGTCCCCTTGCGCCAGGGAAGACAAAAATGATGACGCGCAACATACTTGCGCAGGTCACCCCTAACCGCTGGACCAATCAGTTAGTGGACTCTTAACCACCTCCATCTCACACATCACCCGGGAAGGGATGATCTTGAGTAGGGAGAAGGTGAATAACAAAACCGACGGATCACAGGGTTGAAGGGACAGTTGTTTCTTTTATTCAGACGGTTGGACAGTTGTTTTTTTTATTCAGACGGTTAGACAGTTGTTTTTTTTTATTCAGACGGTTAGACAGTTGTTTTTTTTTTATTATTCAGAGTTTGAGAGTTTTGTTATTGTGCGGTCCACGTTTAACCTCCGTGAAACGATCTTGTCTTTACGTGATTTTATATTGTTTAGTTTTAATTATACGCGTAAGGTATTAGTTTCATTTTGTATATATATATTTTATTGTAGTCTATTTAGTTCATATTACTTTGTTTTTTTTAATTAAACTATTGTTAATGTTTTCCGAATATTGTGTTCTCATTTAATCAACCGTGCAATTCAATTTTTTCACAATAAGAAATATATATATATATATATATATATATATATATATATATATATATATATATATATATATATACAGTGAGTAGTTACCGAATCAAGCTGTTCCTGACCAGACCAGATGTTATAGGGTGAGTTATTGTTTTCTATTTGTTTACATTCAATTTAAGAAGTGACTGTGTGGTACCTCTGCCCTGAGCTACCAGGTAATCGAGGGTGATCCGATTTTGAGAACTAGGCCAATAACTTATTTTTATTTTTCTCGAAATCGGGGTGATTGTCTCCCAGAAGCCAACACCTTAATTTTCCCCCTTTGATAAATGGCGCCCAACTTTAATTTTTGCCTATGTAATAGTGATAAATGACACCAATCTGAAATTTCTTTTTCCTTTTTGGATTATCTCACTTTTGATAAAGATAACCAACTTGAATTAGTTTTATTTTGTTAATTATTCATTGGATAAATTACACCTAATCTTAATTAAAAACAGTGTATTATTCCTTTTATTCATAAGTAATTACGTTAATTCGAGTTAAAAGTTTGTACTACAATTATTTCTCATTTTTTTTAGTTAATTTCTCACGACCCTGAATAAAATTAGTATATTTATTACTTACTATTTTTGAAAATTGTACTATATAGCCCAATTTATTTGAACAATTATTGTTAAAGCAAATTTAATTTTGAATTGTTAATTTTTCTCCTAACTTAATAATTTTTTTTTTCTTTCATTTATCGATAGTAAAATATTATAGATTAATGTCTCAATGGTCAAAATTTAATGATATTTAAATATATTTGTGTAAATAATTTTTGTTTGCATTCTATAAAGTTCCATTGTCATATTTTATAAATTTTGAATCATAATTCTAAGTAACTTTTAACCGTACAATTTCCAATTATTTTTTTTAATTATTCAAACTGTTTTGGAAGTAATAAATAAATATATTGGCCAACCATCCATAATTCACGTTGTTAATTACCATTTTCTTACAGGAAGTGAAGTGTTTATTGTTTATTTACACGTAATTATTCTTATTAAACAACAGGAATTTATACACCCACAGTCACCTGATTGTTTGCTATATTACATCAAACATTAACTAGAGTAATTTTATTTCCTAACAAATTATAATTTTATATAGTTTGATAAATTAATTGCACAAATTACTAGCTTCATTTTGCCTAAAAACTAATTGAATGCTCGACGGGGCCGAGTTATAAATAGCTAACAAATCTGTTGCGTACATCTTAATTTATAAAAGCAAAACTCGTACAAAAATGAGCACATACAATCTTCGCTCACAAACACAAACATCTCCGACTATGGAGGTGATCCCAGGCGATAACAATATTGTAGCTGACAACTCCACTTCCGATTGCGCTGCACACAACGGCACAGTTGTGGATGCCGACAACAGCCACCGAGGTAGCCGTCCGTCTTCACGAGGTTCCAAGGCATTAGAATCATCATGTGATTTAATTAATAAACAGATGGAAGAAGCAAAGCGAGCTTTTGATGCCCAAATGGCGCGATTAGCCGAGGAAATGAAGGAAATTCAGCGGCAACACAGAGCAGAAGAAGAGCGTCCGCACCCTACGTGGAAAGACTTTGAAGATTTGCGGGACTATTTCATAAAGAGGGAAGAGAAATTCATTAAGGAGGCGAAAGAAAATCGTGATCAGATAAACCTTCTACAGGAAGAGCTGACAATGCTTGAAGAACGCGTTCCATCACGTCTCTCAGAGGCCAGTAGCGAAATCCAATTGCCCACACCACCGCCGAATCAGCAACAAGTCGTAGTCGACCTCCATGCAGCACCAGGTCAACGCACAAATTCACCTCGCCAACTTCGTCCTACTTTTTCCGACCCCACCGCAACAAATATATGGCCCAAGCAGGTAGTTGAGTTGCTTCGCGAGGCAAACAACTATTCAGAAGAGGACAAGGTTATGTTTGATGGCCGTAATCCCAGGAAATTCATCTCCCAGATGGAAAGCGAGTTCAGAGGGCTCAACCTTAGAGATGAAGCGAAACACAGAAGAACCCTAGCAAGGATGCATTCCGAGGACAAGAAGAGATATGGAGATTACTTCTCTGACGATGTGTCTTGGGACGAAGCGAAATCGTTATTCATCGATTCGATTGATCCAGTCTCCGCGGCGCTAGATGAAACCAAGGAAGCGTTAATGAAGCCCCAAGGAAACACTGCACCAGGAATATTCGCCCTACGAAAACGAATCCTGTTCGACCGACACTTATCTTTCTGGGACGAAGAGATGAAAACAACCGTAATGTGGGAATTAGCGTCAGATTCGTTGAAACAAGCGATGATCTTCAAGCCGGCAAACGTGTCAGAATTTGTCGCCAAAGCAGCGAAACTCTCATTGAAAAGGAAAGGCACAAACGTCGAACAAAGTAGGAATACTAATTAATTCCAGGCGAAAACACATGCCCCTATAATATATAATACGACTCAACAGAACGAGAGCTACACCAGGTTTGCAAGAAACAGGTATCATAACAACTATAATAAGCAAACACGGTCACCAAGATTTAATCATCGGCGGAATTATGGACATCAAAACAAATTCAAACCAAAATCAATCAGCCCAAGCAGGATGCACCATGACAAGGAACAGTCTTCGAGAGCGATATCGTCACAGAAACCCGCTGCCTCCACGTCGAACCGCCCCCGCAAGCCACCCCTCTGTCGAATGTGCAAAAACGGATATCACTGGTATAGCTCGTGTCCAAAGAAGTCGGGAAACGACCAGGAGCGGCAGGACCAGAGATAAACACCGTTCAACACTCCCCTGCCGCCACCGTACAACGACAACGAAACACTTTACTGACTCGATGCAATTCCAGAAAAACCGTAAAACGCACCCGGCACCTTCATAAGAATATCGGTACAAGTTCGAACAGTGAAAACAACGCGGATTTTAACCAAACGGATAACCGAATGGAACAACACAAGCACCGGAATGTCAATGCAGCCTACAGTAGGATTCAGGAGGCTTGCCAATCATCATTAAGTGCGCAGTGCCCATCAATTTCTAATGGCACGGGCCCGCGAAATAACATACGTGAAATATGTAGTGATAAAGACACTTATCCGTTATGCGCTTTTTCGTCAAGTGACGCCAAACTTGTGTTATTACCATTGATTATACAAGAACGAACGATATCTTGTTTACTCGACTTGGGGGCCTGTCATAATTACATACAACCGGGAATTGGAAAATATGTGCACGAATTAAACATGAAGGCAAATTTGGCTGGAAAGGATATAACTGCAGATGTGACAGGAATAGCATCTCTTCAATTTCAACTTGGCACGGAACATTTTTCTGAGCATTTTCTTGTGTTTCCCGACCTGCGCTACGAAGCAATTCTTGGAATGGGATTTTTCCTCAAACACCATGCTGTGATTGATTGCAGTAAATTATGCATTCACCTCGGTACCGGTTTACGCCAGACAATCCGTTGGACCGAACATCAACATAAAATGGAGACCATCCGAGTGCCAGAATTTGAGTGTGATTTAACAGGAAACGCAGCCCAGCATTTCAAGGAATTGATTGAAAGATTCGCGCGTATTTTTCAACCCAAGGATCAATTCGCTCCTCGTCCACGAACATCAGAGCACAAAATACAGCTCAACAGCAACAAACCAATACGTATTCGACCTTATCGAGTAAATACAGCGCGAAAACAAGAAATAGACCGACAAGTAGATGACCTCCTCGCACAAGGAATTATCGAGCCAAGCAAAAGCCCATACGCGTCCCCTATTGTCATAGTACAGAAGAAAGATGGTAGTAGCCGATTCTGTATGGATTACAGGAAACTCAATGCGGTAACAATATCGGAACCGACCCCAATGCCTGTTATTCAGGAAACGCTAAGGGATCTCGGAAATGCTTGTATCTTCTCTACGTTAGATTTAAAGAGCGGTTATTGGCAAATCCCAATGGAAGAAAACTCCAAACAATATACGGCGTTTTCAACACCGGATGGAGGGCATTATCAATTCCGTGTGATGCCTTTCGGACTCAAAAATGCTCCAGCAACATTTCAGCGCCTGATGTCCCAGGAAGTCCTCGCTGGAATGATACACGATTTCGCAATGGTGTACCTGGATGATATAATTATCTTCTCCAGGACACCAGAAGATCACATCAGACACCTCGCACTTGTGTTTGAAAGACTGGACCAGTTTGACCTTCGTTTAAGCGAAGATAAGTGTTCGTTTGGGAAAAGTTCACTGGAATATTTAGGCCACATCGTCGACACCGATCTAACTCGACCGCTGCAGAAACACCTGATTCAAATTAAAAACCACTCTACTCCAAAAACACGTCGTCAATTAAGGAAATATCTGGGTCTTTGCAATTGGATCAGACAATACATTAGCAATTATGCAGATATCACCGCTCCATTAAACGAACTACTTGCCACAACACGCCCGTTCAAGTGGACGCCCTCTGCAACAGCAGCGATGGAGACGCTGCGCAAATGTGTTCAAAAACCACTCAAACTTCATCGGCCATTACCAGAGTTACCATACACGGTACAAACCGACGCGTCGATGATAGGAATTTCCGCAGTATTATTCCAGACAACTCCCACCGGCGAAAAAAGAATTATTTCTTTCGATTCGCGTAAGCTAAACGATGCCGAGACGCGCTATCACATTAACGAACAGGAATGCCTTGCCCTGGTGTTTGCACTCCAGAAATATAGGCCACTCCTCGAAGGACAGCGTTTTAGTGTAATGACTGATAGCAAGGCGCTAACATGGCTTTCGAAATTTAAAGATATCAAGTCAAAACTTACGAAGTGGGCTTTACAGTTACAAAGTTTCGATTTCGAAATTATTCATTGCGCAGGAAAGGAAAATCAACTAGCTGATCTTCTTAGTCGTGATCCAGAGAATTTACCTGTGGATCCATTACCGGAATTAGAATGTGCATTACCACCTCAACTAAATTTAATAGAACAGCCAATAGTTCATGTTGTGCTGGAAGCGCAGGCATCAGACGAGGAAATTCAGCGGAAATTACAACTTCTGGCTGACCCAGACCACCCGGAATTTGCTAAATATAGCGAGACAATGGAAGTAATCGATGGACACCTTTTCCACCGACCGATTAATGGCCGCGATCGAGCTATTTACGTTCCTGCCTTGGCAATTCCTCGAGTCTTACACGCGATGCACGATGAGGCTATTCACCCGGGACGTGACGAAACCTTACGTAGTATTCGCAATCGCTTTTATTGGCCCACCCAACCTACGGATATTCGAAACTACGTAAAGAATTGCCTCATATGCATTGCCACGAAGCGTGGAAAGACTCAGAAACGTGCACCAATGAGAGCACGCATACCTATCGCACCATTCGATACCATTGCCGTCGACTTAATGGGACCATACCCAGCTAGCACCGCAAAGAAAAGATTTATATTAGTGGTAACCGACCTTTTTACGAAATGGGTTGAGGCCTTTACAATTGGCCAAGCACGTTCCGGTAACATATTAAAGTTACTAGAAGAACAAGTGTTCCATAGGTTCGGTTACCCAAGAAATATAATCAGCGACAACGGACCGCAATTTATTTCAAAACGGTGGAGAGATCAACTGCAAAGCTGGGGAGTAGAAGCCTACCACACTCCAGCATATCATCCACAAGCAAATCCTACAGAACGAAGAAACCAGGAGTTGAAGAAATGTCTGAGGATTCGTATGCAAGACCAACCAGGAAATAAGTGGGCACGGTACATTCCTGAAATCCTGTACGAGCTCCGGTCAAGAACAAACGCTGCAACAGGGTTTACTCCTGCCGCCGCCTTGTTAGGCTATAACTTACCAAGTCCAGCAGAACGACAGATCCCACCCACCCAACCACCAATCCAGGCCGACGAAAGAGAGAGACGATGGGAGGACATACGAAACAGCAACCTACGATATATACATCGATATGATCAACCAGATGAACAGCCACAATTCACCGTGGGACAGGAGGTTGTCATTCGAAACCATCCGATAAGCGACTCGAAAAACCCTGCCGGATTCGCGCCGAAGTGGCAAGGACCGTACACTGTCCGAGATTGCTTCGCCGGACGCGTTTATATTATCAATCGTGATGGCCACGACGTAAGAATACACGCGGACGACATTCGACCAGCACCACAACAACCTATACCATCAGAACGGATTCAGGATGAAACGGCTCCTCCCGGAACCGCCACCCAAGATGCCGCCGGACTTGCCGAAGAGGCCGAGGAACTCGCGGAAGAAGAAGGCGCGACCGAAGAAGACAATGATGACCCAATTCCTGGACCTTCCACTGCAGCTAGAACGGTCGCAGAAGCAGAGCCAAGCCATAACTCCAAATTTGCGTAACCTGCGGCCATATGACGTCCCGGACGCCACCCAGCACCAACAAATCCCAAGACGAAACTTATGTTGTAGTTCCACTGGGTAACTTTAGACACCAGCATGACACAACATACCATGGTGACGTCTATCATGCGAACCGAACATTAGTGTATGTATTTCTTCTTCATAATATTTTAATTGTACTTTGCACTCGTATTGTAAACTAACTTATTTCATTTCACGGGGCCGAATTGTTACCGGCGTTTTACCGGAAACGCCGGCACATTGATTATTTCGTGCAATTTATTCATTTTATCACGGTTCCCTCATTGTTGATTAATTGACCTTCATAATCATTTAGTATAAAATGAAATAAGTTCGTCTTCTTATTGATTGTTCGGGTTATGTAAATATTATTTGTAAATATAGGATTATTTTATTATTAGTTTTAGGGTACATAGTTTTAGATTTATTACCTTACGCGGCACAAATCTCTCTTAGGTTGTAAAACTCAAATTAAGAAGAAGCGGCCCTAATCCGGGAAAATTTCAACATTACGGCATTTCGTGATCAGAACAAAGGCGCAACAGATTTGGTCGCGAAATGCTCACAGTTGGGTACCGCCCTCCGGTACAATGGAGAGGCGTCTTTTACTGCTCGACTGCTTGGAATTCGGATTAAGGGAAATTACGGAATATTCACATCATGTTTTTTTTTTATCGCGAATTGAATTCGATTAAGTCAATCGCGCATCCATCTTTGCTATGTAGAATATTGTAAATATTAATAACGTCCACTCTAATTTTACCAATTTGTAAATATATATCCTTTATAATTACCCAAACATATAATCACATATTAGCATTAGGGTTATTAGTGATAATAGCATTGCTTTAATTCTTACAAGCTATAATTATTAAGAATTATCATTAGTAATTTGGGTTGCCGGTTGCATCGTCCCCTTGCGCCAGGGAAGACAAAAATGATGACGCGCAACATACTTGCGCAGGTCACCCCTAACCGCTGGACCAATCAGTTAGTGGACTCTTAACCACCTCCATCTCACACATCACCCGGGAAGGGATGATCTTGAGTAGGGAGAAGGTGATTAACAAAACCGACGGATCACAGGGTTGAAGGGACAGTTGTTTTTTTTATTCAGACGGGTTGGACAGTTGTTTTTTTTTATTCAGACGGTTAGACAGTTGTTTTTTTTTTATTCAGACGGTTAGACAGTTGTTTTTTTTTTATTATTCAGAGTTTGAGAGTTTTGTTATTGTGCGGTCCACGTTTAACCTCCGTGAAACGATCTTGTCTTTACGTGATTTTATATTGTTTAGTTTTAATTATACGCGTAAGGTATTAGTTTCATTTTGTATATATATATTTTATTGTAGTCTATTTAGTTCATATTACTTTGTTTTTTTTAATTAAACTATTGTTAATGTTTTCCGAATATTGTGTTCTCATTTAATCAACCGTGCAATTCAATTTTTTCACAATAAGAAATATATATATATATATATATATATATATATATATATATATATATATATATATATATATATATATATATACATATACAGTGAGTAGTTACCGAATCAAGCTGTTCCTGACCAGACCAGATGTTATAGGGTGAGTTATTGTTTTCTATTTGTTTACATTCAATTTAAGAAGTGACTGTGTGGTACCTCTGCCCTGAGCTACCAGGTAATCGAGGGTGATCCGATTTTGAGAACTAGGCCAATAACTTATTTTTATTTTTCTCGAAATCGGGGTGATTGTCTCCCAGAAGCCAACACCTTAATTTTCCCCCTTTGATAGTGCTTGGTGGATTATTTTAGCTGCTATATTGTGTGTAGTCTGTTCCGGCCAGCATCTTACATCCGCCGACGATGTGGTCAATGGTTTCTTATTGTAGGTGGCATTTTCTACAGGAGTCATCGATAATCAGTGGGTTTTTAATTATATATTTTTGGTAGTTCCTTGTGGCAATTCCTTGATTCTGTATCGCAAGTATGAAACCCTCTCTCTGGATACAATTGTCCAATTGTATGTATCCTTTCTGTCTATACCCTCATTGTTGACTATGTACAGATGCTTGCCATGAAGAGTTGTGTGTGACCATTGATCCATTCTGTGCTGTTGTGTCTGTGCCTGTGGCTGTACCTTTTGTGATGATGATGATGATGAACGCTAACAGGCAGATTTGAGACGGTGCTATGCAGCTTGATGCAGCAAGCCCTCAAAATAATCGAATACTGGTGTAACGACCAGTCTCTGACCATAAACCCGTCAAAGACTGAAATGGTCCTCTTTACAAAGAAAAGGAAACTAGGTAAGCTAAAGCTCCCTATGCTCCTCAACACCCAGTTGACATTGTCGTCAGAAGTCAAATACCTGGGAGTGATCCTCAACGGCAAGCTGACGTGGGAACCACATCTCAAAATGAAATGTAAAAAAGCATGCGTCTCCCTCTGGCAATGCCGGAGGGCTGTGGGGCAGACATGGGGGCTATCTCCCAAGATAGCACTTTGGCTGTACACAGCGGTAGTAAGACCAATGCTAATCTATGGAGCACACACTGCAGCAATGGAAGCAATGCTCTGCCTTCCACCTCTCGACTTATACGTAGAGGAGATGGCCACGGCGGCAGCACTGCGCCTAAACTCAGTTGGACTCTGGTACAAAGGAGGCAGGGCTGGCAGACACTGTCACCTTTTAGAGGAGGCTGTCAAAAAGACACCCCTCCTTGGAAGGAAGACAGACAATTTGTCACCCTGCTACGTCTTCAATTAACCCTATAATGTATCGATAAAAAGAGGAACCGGGAGTCCGAATTTACACCGATGGTTCTAAAACCAAAAGAGGATCCGGGGCGGGAATTTACTCGCAACAAATACACCTCTCATTAGCTATACCCCTAGAGAAGTACACAACTACTCTGCAAGCAGAGATCGTTGGCATCATCCAAGGGGCGAATGAAATCCTACACCGAGACATCCGTGATAGGAACATCCAAATCCTTACAGACAGTAGGGCAGCAATACTAGCAGTAAGTAGTCACAAGATCACCTCAACACTAGTAAAAGAATGTCACAACACCCTTAAACAAGCAGCACAATCAAACAGTATTGAGCTGCGCTGGGTCAAGGGACACAATAATGAAGAAGGCAACAGCAAGGCAGACGAGTTGGCGCGAGTTGGATCGGTTCTCAGTGATACCACGGACGGGCCTCCGATCGCGCCAACACCGAAATGCCTCACTGATATCCTCAAACAGAATACTCTCAAGATGCTAAAACAACGTTGGGACAACACCTCAGGCTGCAGACAGGCCAAGGAAGCAATACGCTCACCCAATCTGAAAACAGCTGAATATTATTTGCGACTATCCCGGGGGAATCTGCGTCTTATCACAGGTATCCTTACGGGTCACTGTCAGCTAAGGAAACACTTGTTTACTATGGGACTGGTGGAAACCCCCATATGTAGAGCATGTGAAGAAGAGGACGAGACAATGGAACATGTGTTAACCACCTGCCCGGCCCTCGCCCACCTTAGAGAGTCCATGCTAGGAGAGCTCTGGCCGAACATGGCCAACATAAGGGATAACCCTCCAAGCGTTGTGCTGTCCTTTGCTCGCCACCTTGGGTGGCTAAATGGGTGATAGAACAACGCAGGGCTGTCCCAGTCAGGGGGGCACAATGGGCCTAGTGAGGCCTAAGTGCTCTGGTCAATGATTTGATCACCCTTGGCAAACTCAATCCAGATCTAGATCCAGCTTCTGGGAATTCAGATTTTATAGTTGCTAATCTGTATAAAATGGAATTCATTTTCTGCCAACCAGTGTTCGTTGATTGGTATAATATGCAAATATAAGTCCTGGGACAACTATTTTCCAAGAGTTAGGAACTTCTAATAATTCTCTGAATCTCGATTTGGATCTGAATTTATTCGATGGGAAGGCAGAGTCCTCATTTCTTACTATTTTTAAGCCATCGATGCGATGATTGTTAGAGATTACCTTTGCTGTATATAGTATATCTATCTTTTCTAGGACTATTACAATTTCGAATGTAGGAACAGTACACGATCTTTAATTAACAATTTATTGTAGTTATTCTTGGTTGTCATTTAAGAATTTGTCTTCGCCTCTAGTCATTAAGTATAATATCTCGTTTAAAATTTATAGCAATTAATAATTGTTTTTATTTTATTTTACCAAATAGGCAACAAATATTCTGTGAAACACGTAGTAACAGATCTATTGCCTACTTCGTTAAACATATCCCACTCTTTATTGATATCTTCATTAGCAATGTTATAGATACAGTATCAGACATTTGATTTTAGTATGTTGTTGAACATCATTTTGATATTTTTCTTTGCATTGTTCTCATCTTCTACTATTATTTCTGTTTTTAAGCTAGATGATCAGACAAGTGCATGTGAATTTTCTCTTAAAAAAATGTATTAAAATCCTTTAGTTCTTTGTAGAAAAATAAATAATAAATTTAAAAATACGAAAACATTTCGTGAATCTACAACAATGAGTCTTACTAAGACTAAAAAACAAATTAATTTGAAACAACTACTTCTCTAGCTAATACTTCGACAGACACTGAATAATACAAATTAATTTGCGTGTTACAAATAGTACAACTATCAAAGCAACACTAATTTTAATGAAATTATTTCTGTTGAATAAACTTACAAATGATAAAATGTACTTTAGATTGTTTAAATGTAACTATAACATGAAAAATTATTTTGATTTATAGTCTTAGTAAGACTCATTGTTGTAGATTCACGAAATGTTTTCGTATTTTTAAATTTATTATTTATGAATTTTCTCTTTATTACTAATGCAGTTGTAATTCATAAAAAAAATATCAAAGGTTGTTTTTTAGTTCATAGACTAGGTTTTAAAAAGATTTGGGTAATTTTTATTTATTTATTAGTGCTTTATCAGACTTGCTTTTAAAATATAATTCGAAATACATAAAAAAGTAAACAAAACCATACAAATAATTTCGTCAGCAAGCTGAAAGGCGGAGTTCACTCTTGAAGAATGTTCTTCCACTCTAACCTGTCGGTCCTCTCCTTCACTGTGTCATTATAAATTAAGTGTTAATCACAATATTTATATTGAAGTCTCTGGTTATTAAAATTTGTTCTGTATATTATTATGATGACAAGTATTTAAAAAAAGTCGTCTACACAATTGGTTATGTATATAGAATTAATAATGGTAATATTATTATTATTATTTATAGATTAAAATATTAAATTATTTTTGAAAGGAGACGAAGAAAGGAATGCTAAATGGATGAAATAATTATGTACTAAAAATTATTACGCCTCAGTTAAAATTACGGAAAGCTGAAACATTCACAATATAAATTTTAGACGTACTTGGCAGAAATATTATTTATTAGATAAATGGTGTAATTTTACATTTCCTTATAAATTAATAACTGTTTTAATATTTTAATATGATTAGTCTTTTAGGAAAGATTCTTCTTTTTATTTCATTCTGTAACGAACTTTTACCATGAATGTCGCTATCACATTTAATGAGGCGAATATTCCCAATCTAAAACTATACACCCCCAAGGACGTCCCCGCTGCGGAACTATTATGCAAAACACACACATTTCAACCGTTAAGCAAATTGTCTTCTTTTGGCCCGTGCACATTCCGTAAAGCGAAGAGCTCAGTAAGTGAATCTGATTTCCGGTTGGCATCGCGAGGGTCGGGGCTGCAGGACGGCTAAAGTGCGACTTTTGCAGTGGTTGGAGTCCTCCCTAATTCCGTAACGTCGAGTAGTTCTGCGGTGGAAATATTCAAATGAGTTTTGAAATAAAGACGAAAGCCGCCGGATGAAGCCGGTCAAATGTTAACTCGAGGATCGTCGGGGATCGGGCTAAAACCCCCGGATTAGGACGTCTCCTCCTTAGCGCGGATTCGAAAAGGATCGCTGCTTGAATGAGATGGATCTCGGGGCCCCTTTTTCCCGTTCCTCGATTCTCGAAATAATGGCGCATTTGAATTATGGCCGTGCCCCCTCGGCGGTATTACCTTCACCTAAGCATTATTTCACGTGAAGTTTTCCTCCGACATAGATTGAATTAAAGCGAACTATTTGTACGTTCTTGGAGTAATAATACTATTTGTTTCCTGACACTATCTGTAGTAAAAATACGGAAAATCGATAAACCATTAATTACAATAATCCAGAGGCTAATTCATTTATTTAGACACAAATTAGTAACATTAGTTAATAATGTTTAACGGTTATTTTAATCTATTATTTTATTTATAATTAAAAAGACAGTTACTCATATATGTTATAAATCTACAGGGTTTAAAAATATTAATTGATAATTTAGGCCTAATAGAATAATGTAATGTTTATTTTGTGCTGCGTATAATATTAACAGAAATCAAAAGTTAAAATATACATTTTGGGAGCAGTTTGCTTTAGAGCGCATTATTTTCAGAAGGTCAATGTCAGAAGGAGGTAATGTGTTTCTACAGTGTTAAAAAATGTATTAAATTGTTCAGCTTCAATATTACAGGAGTTATTAAATGCAGATAGCTTATTACTTATTAATGACCACCATTGCTTAAGACATATTTTTGTTATTTTTAATAAAGACATTTTCAGCAGACTGTCCACACTCTTTAAGAGCTACCTTATAGGCTATTTTGTAATTAACAAAGTTCATTTTGAGTTCTGGTATAGGTTAACTAGCTGTTTTAACAAGCAAAGAGTTTCGCGCATTTGTCTTAATATATATATTAACAGTGGTATTTCTGTTTATTATTAGTAGAGATGATTGTTTCTGGAAAGCATTCGATGATGGACTTTTCTATTGTGCGAATAAATGTAGAAAAAATGTCATCTACACTTATTTCAGGATTATTGATATAAGTGATATTTGTACATTCAAAAAGATTAAAAAGGCTACATTTGCTGTGCTTCACCACTTCAGTGAATATATATATCTTTACCTGTGTTATGAGTTGTGAAGAACGCAGAACTCTTCGATTGTTTACGTTATTTCCGTGCTGGGAACCCTCAGATATACTTGTACTAATTCTGTGTACGCACAATTATTGACTATCTGCATTTGTGCAGGTTATGTCCAGCTGATGTTCGTCGCAACAGACGATTTTTGTATTTTCATCGACATAGAGATCCACTGTTTTGTGGAAACACCTGTTATGATAAACATTTGTTGCAATAAATCGAGAACATCGGCGATGAATTGAGTAGCATCCAGTAGCATGGGTGTGCGGGAATACTAAAGAAAGAAGCAAGAAGTGTAAACCGATACATGAAAAAGCAGGTGGTAGATTGAGTAGCCAAAGGTGGCATGTACACAAAATAATGAAGAAGAAGCAAGTCAACTATGCGGAGAAGTCGGTCGTAGACTGAGTAGATTCTGATGCTTGGGCGTACCTGAAAAACGAAGAGAGATACAACAGAGGAATAATAAGTACAATAAGAATAAAAGTGCGTCACAATAAAGAAAAAATACAAGGAAATTAAAATCATGTGTATACATTACTAATCAAAATATTCTTCTAAACTATAAAATTCTTTCTCACATAAGAACTTAATCAAATTTTCTTTAAATTTTTTTATAGTACTAATACACTTAAGAGAATCAGGCAATTTATTAAATAGTAAAATACCATTGTAACGTAATAATTTTTCCGAAGCAGTTATTCTGTGTTTTGGAATATTAAAATTATTTTTATGTCGTGTAGCATATTCGTGATTAATTTTGTGTTCTTCAAATAAATCTTTATGTTTGTAAACAAATATGAGGCATTCATAAATGTATAGTGCATACACGATAAGTAGGTTGTATTTTAAAATACCCCAGTACATGATGTGTTGAACTCTAAGTTTAAGATTATTCTAACAATTCGTTTTTGAATAACAAGTATATGTGAACAATATTTACTTTGTCCCCAAAAGCGTATCCCATATCTCATATTTGCCACAAACACATTGTGTTCATAATTTTTAGTGAGTTTTGACTTAGGAGAGATTAAAGTTTTCTCATATTAGAACATATTCCACTTTTTTTTACATAGTTTATCTATATCATTATGCCATCGTAGAAACTGATCGAACGCAATCCCTAACAATTGTACAGATGTATTGAGAGAAAGACTTTCGTTATTTATAGTCAAATGTTGAAGAGTTGGAGTACTCATATTTGTCTGAAATATAATACATTTAGTTTTTCACAATTTAATGATAATTTATTTTCCGAAAACCAATTTTGCAGTTTGCTAAAGTAAGTCCCACATTCAGACTTTAATTGGATATAATTTTCTGCACTAATTATGATTATCATCTGCATATGTTATAATATTATGCTTACTGTTAATAATATTAAGAGTTATGTCGTTCATACAATAAATATAAATGGCCCTAAAACGCTACCCTGTGGAATTCTCTGACTATGCTTTTGGCACTCGAGCGAGTAGTCGACCCATCAATATTCAAGCTAATAATTTGTTTCCTATTATTTAAATATGATTGAAATCATGAAAGAGCAGTGTTGCGAGTTTCGCGAAAGTGCGAACGCACATGTCATCTGACGTGCGCGCACTTGCGACCGCATATGTCACCGCATATGTCCGCACATAAGATGACACGATTTTACATTTGTCTGCGCGACTCGCGGCATACTCGCTATCGGGAATGATTAATTCCCGACTCTTTTTGCCTATGAAATTTGATACGGATAAACAATAATACATGTTCAGTGCCCTATTTATATCGTATTTCAATTTCATATACCAACAATTATAACAATGCATACTAATATAACTAACATATTTTAAATAATAATTTTAATAAATAAAAAGTTAATAATATTTATTATTAATTAATAATAATTGTTACTGATTTTGTAATTATTAATTATACCGGTAGTCTCATATGAGGACGTATCATAGAAAATTTACAAGTAGAAAATATTACTGTTTTGTTATTATTATTTAAAACATTTTAGAAGAATTATTAAGAATTGTTATAATTGTTTGATATATGAAATTGAAATTCGATGTAATTAGAGCAGTGAACATGTATTATTGTTTATCCGTATCAAATTTCATAGGCAGAAAAAGTCGGGAATTAGTCATTCCCGATAGCGAGTATGCCGCGAGTCGCGCAGACAAATGTAAAATCGTGTCATTCTATGTGCGCGCATATGCGGTGACATATGCGGTCGCAAGTGCGCGCACGTCAGATGGCATGTGCGTTCGCACTTTCGCGAAACTCGCAACACTGTGAAAGAGCAGTTCCTCTAACACCATAACGTTCAAGTTTGACGATTAGTATTATATGATCTACGGAATCAAAGGCCCTGGATAAGTCTAGGAACATACCGCAAGCAAGTTTCTTATTTTCCAGAATTTCCAGAATTTTATTCACACATTTATATAGTGCTGTATCCACACCTCTTCCAGGGACAAATCCGTGCTGATGACAGTTAAGTAGGTTGCATTTGAGAAAAAATCTAATATTCTTTGAAAAAACAATGATTCCATGATCTTAGAAAATGATGTCAGTAAACTAATGGGTCGATAATTGCCCATCTCATTTTGATCTCCTTTGCTTATATAATGTAATTACTAACGCCGTCTTTAGCATATCCGCAAAAACACCCGAGCAAAAGGAATCATTTATGATTTTTAACATATATGAAGCTATGTGTTCATATAACAGCTGTAAATAATATATATGGGAATGCCATCCACGCCAGAACAAAATTTATTTTTATTTTTCATATTAGTTATAACATTTAATAACTCGGTATATGTAACGGGATATAGGAAAAATGATATATTATTTAAATGGAAAGAAAATTGCTTATTATGTATGTTATAAAATATTTGCGGCAAATTATTTGTGATATTAACAAAAAAGTCATTGAAGTCATTGACTAAATGACTTTTATGTGAGGGTAGTGTTTGAGTTTTTAATTTGTTCCTCTCATAATTTATTACTTTCCACATTTCTTTTGACGTATTTTTTGAGGTTTCAATTCTAGTGTTGTAGTGTTCTATTTTTGCAAATAATAGAGCTCTTTTATATTTTTCCTGAGATTCTATATAAAGTGGTTTAAAGGTTATACCAAATGAAAAAATGAACTTCCTGTTTTAGTTGTTTTAGTTCTAGTGTGAACCAAATATTTTGATTTAAATTTTACATTTTCTTTTTACTTAGAGGAAAATGTGCATTGAAATAAGTATTAAAAATATTTAAGAAAATATTACAGGAATTATTTACATCAGTGCTAACTTCCGTCTGTTCCCAAGTTTCACTACATATAGATTCAATAAATTTAATAGTGTTTTTATTATTATAACATCTATGCATGTTGTAATTACTGTCACGTCTATCTGTATTAATATTTAATTTCAGCATTATGGAGCAATGATTAGAAAACCCTTGAAATGTTATACTACTCCGACATTCATATGTATTGAAAATTTTGTCGCTAATTATAAAATTGTCAATACATGTACTACTAGTGGGTGTAATCCTAGTTGGCTTTTTGATGACTAAATGCGCGCCGTATGATTTTATTAGATTACAAAAACATGTAGTAATATTATTTTGTCTAAGCGTATTTATTTATTTATTTAACACCCAACAGACATAAAGTCCAATGACAGGGGCATATATAAGAATACATATTAACATATAAAAGCAATATACAGATAACAAAAACCTTGTACTAGAAAGAAATTTACATTGTAGTGATAAAGATAACAAATTTAAGACTAAATCTAATAGGTAATATTATTTAAATTTTATAGCGCATGCTAATTCGTTGCAAAAAGATTTGTAAGGTGGCTGGAATATATCTGTCAAATATTGATTTTTATTATAAGAGCTAGGTACATTAAACTTAAATTTACTAAGAAATAACGGATCGTCGACACCATTATGAATGAGTTTATATAAGTAGCAGAGAGAAATATACAAATGCCTATTATAAACAGAGATGCAATCAAATTTGGCTAATAAGTCATTGTACGAAATATTAAAATCATAGGTACCATACTTAACAAAATACAAGTATCTTAAGAATCGCTCTTGAATACTTTCAAGCGAATTAACATACTTTAGATACAAGGGTGACTATATAATGGAACAGTACGTAAATTTGCTCAAAATATATGTTGAAAATAATTTTATAAATAAATCAATATTCCGAAATGTTCTGCACTTACGCATATAAAAACCTCACATTCTGCAGCAGTATTTGGCAAGTGTTTCAATATGTGAACACTACAAGATCTCTGATCTCATTACAATGACTTATAATACAGTCATTAACTTTATAATTATAAAATAATGGATTTACTTTGCGTGATTATGACATTACATTGTATTTACTAAAGTTTAAAGATAACTTATTGTTTATACACCATTCATTGAGAGTATGAACATCAAATTGCAATTTTAAACAATCGTCAACAAAATCAATAATATTATAAATCTTTAAATCGTCAGCATAGATTAAAATTAGGCATTTGAGATATTCACAAATGTCGTTAATATAAATCAGGAACAACAGAGGTCCTAAGTCAGAGCCTTGTGGAACCCCGCTAGATGCTGCTCGCCAATCAGATTTTTGGCCATTGATTTCTACGAGAAACTGTCTTGAGTTTAAATAAGATGTAATTACTAAGATAATGCTTTCATTAATGTCATATTCATACAGACGTTTAATTAATAAGTCATGGTCAAGTCTATCAAATGCTTTTGTGAGATTAGTGTATATTACATCAACCTGTTATCCTAAATCCATGGCATCTGTATCTTACAAAAACCATGTTGCTGAACAGATATTTTAGCTGATACACTCGAATAAATATATTTACATAAAATGGATTCGATCACCTTAGAAAAACAACATAAGATCGATATAGGTCTATAGTTTTTAACTTAATTAGAGCACACACTGGGAAATTCACCTGTACTCAAAATAAGGTTAAATATAAATGTTAATGGTTCACATAATACTTGTGCACAATCGCGAACTATAATTTCGGGGATCATATCCAGACCTGCTGTAAACTTAGCTTTAGAACGACGGAGCTGTTGTTTGACTTCTTATCAATCCATAAATACATTTCCAAAATTAACACGAGTGTTATGACTTACATCATTAGTAGTTTTGGGTACAAAAGCCTTACTAAAATGCTCACAGAAAGATTCTAAGATTATTTCTAGACTACTCAGAAGTGTGTCTCTGTAGGTAATTTCACCAGGAATTCGCGTAGAATTGTTTTTCACATTAACATAATTAAACAGTAGATCGGGCTCCTGCTTTAATCGCTCTTCAGTTTATTTAATGAATTCTGAATGCGCAATTTGGATATTTTGTTTACAAGTTCTACTTAATTCTTTATACTTTCTTTTGTGTTCATTTGGACGATATTTGCAATATAATCGTCGAAATTTATTTTTTAAGGTTAGCTGTTTTTGAATTTCACGGTTGGTCCAAGGGGAAAACGTGTGACCAGTGGCTTTTTTTGAAGTTTTGAGAACATGGCGATCAAAGGCACTATATAAATCTGATGTATTATATAGTTTAATCCAATCAAACATTGTAATATCATTGTAGAGTCCATTAAAATTAGCCTTCCGAAAATTATATCGTTTATTATCCATGGTGAATATTTTATTTTTGCTTTTAATATTTGCAAAGATATAACAGGTCAATGTGGGGTGATGCGAGTCTTCTTTAACAAGTGGACAAGGACACCTTTCAATATCAGATACAATATTTGAACATATGATAAAATCTAATAGCCTGCCGCTCGAGTTTACTACTTTCTTGTATTGTGTAAAATTATTAATATAAAGAAATATGTTTAAAAAATCCATGGCTCCAGATGAAGTGTTATTAATACAACCTGGTATATTAAAATCACCAACAATAATCACACTTTGGTTTAGAAAATGGTGTTCGATCTGTTCAAAAAATAAATTATATTCATCAACTCCAGTCGCTGGTTTTATGTACACGCCAACAATAATGTAAGGACGCTCGTTAAGCTTCTATGGGGACGCATCCAACTAGATTGAAATTCAACTTTTCAGAATAGTAAGTGTAATTAATTGCTTATAGAACCCCACCACATCTGCCATATTTACAATCAGTTCTGTAAACATTAAATTCGTCAGGGAATAGTTCACTAATTTTGACGATGCACACGATCGCGATCTTAAAGTGCAATTTATGGCAGTATAAATTATTCATACGATCTGTGATTTATACAATGTGATTGTTGTCTAGTTAACTGACACCATGCAAAAAATTAAAAATTTTGTGTATGTATTTACCACCGTATTAGAGATAAAACACAACGCACTAATCACAATACAATAAATATGAGAGAGTATTGATATTATAATCACCGCAAATTATATAAGAATAATTTTGTTCATCTAATGTATTTAACAATGTATCTAATTTATTTATGAAGTTAAATGGATCACTTGTAGGAGTGCGATATAAGCAAATAACAACACATTTTAAATTACCAATTTTTATTCTTGTCCCATAATACTCATACAAAAAGCATTCCGCTATTATACTTAAATTTAGTGCACCGGATTTACTTAATGAATTATGGAAGAAAATAGCTGACCCACCATGCTGTACTGATGGCCTACAGTAGGCACTTATTAATGTGTAATTATCTAAATGAGTATTATTTTTTTCTTATTCACTAAGCCAATGTTCAATTATACATATTATTTTACTTTTTGTATCCTGCACTGGTGTTATAAGTGCACGTTATGATAATATATATTAAACATATTATCTTTATTAGAATAAGTTGTTTTAATTAGTTTTTTTATGACTCTTTGGGTCGGTTAAAAAATTTAGAAACACAAGCATAGAAGGATATCAAGGTAACACTAGTGGTGGATTGAGTAGGTACAAGTGACATATTCGTTTCCACAAGCAAGAAAATCGAAAATGAAAGAAAGGAAAACGGACAAGTTCAATAAATTGATAATGGATTGAGCAGCTTAAGAAAGCTTTTAGATAAAAGGAGTAATAATAATAATAAAAGATGTAATAATTTCATTGTCTCTGATCCAAATATATGTGACAAGAATAAATACAACAATATGAAACATGACAATTCTAATTTAATATTACCTAATGTTATAGAATAAAGTTTAAAAATTAAGCCTGTATTAACGTAGAACTGTGTCCTTAAACCCTGGAGGGTATACGTGAGTTAGGTTAAGTTAGAATTGGTTAGGATCATTTATTTATTATCCTTTTGAGAAAGATATAAACTTGTAATACTATTTGGTATTATTGAAAACGATCTGGTGATCGATGTTTGACAAATTTTTGAAGAAGTAATTTTATGTATCTCTTTGTTCTAAATTAGAACATCACATATTTTAAATTCGGGCTTACAAGTGGTTTTAATTTTGTGTTTCAGATTTTATCATTTTCTTCGAAGTAGCAAAATATTGATTTTGCATGCGATGTCTATTTTCTTATTGATCTTGGAGATTAATGGGTGATTTCTACTAAATTCCTGTTATTTATTAGTCCGAATAATCAAAAAATGTCACACTTCAAAAATTGAAGCTAAAAATACCAGAAATATCAAAATATTGCCCTAGTGGCTACAATCGCCTGATAGACATCACCTCCAGCTAACAAGAGTAATGGGTCGAGTGGAAAACACATGAAACCATGAACTCTGCCTTCAAGATCTATGCACCAAATCAAATCACAAAATAAGTTATTTAATTTTTACGGATGTACGTTTCTGTATATTTTTTAATAGATCTTTAACAGTTAATAAATAGAATCAAGTATTTTCTTATCAAGTTTTTTTGGTCTAGGTAGTTGTATGATTCAACATTTAATTTACAATTTCGCAAGTGTTATTTCTCCAGATGGTGAAGCAAAAACTCCCATTTGACTTCATTTTTGTTACTGTTTTAATGTATGTATGTTATAATTAATTAATAAAATAATAACATCGACGAAAAATCTGAAATGATGAAATTGATCAACATTTACCTACAACAAAATTACTTTGAGTTCAATAACACTATATACATTCAAACTGATGGCCTACCTATGGGATCACCTTTATCTTCTTTTTGCAGAAGTAAACCCGAAAATTAAATTTACTTCAGAAACAGAAATCAACAATAGTTTAAACTTATCAGATTTAACAATAGAACAAGCTGATAATAACCAATTAAAATTCAAAATATATAGAAAATATACATTTGCTGATACAATAATCCCTAGTTCATCAAATCACACAAACCAAGTGAATTATTAATTAATTAAATCTATTATAATTGTTTTTAATTCCGAAATTGGTACCGAGGTGAATAAACTTTTCACATCGAATAACACTAACTTCGCGTACTTGGGAATATTGAATGTTTTCAGTTTTTGTACAAGTTCCACTGAGTTTTTTATAGCATATTTTGATTTGATATTTACAAATGTAGGCAATCGCTTATTTAAATATTTGCACAGTTTGTAAGCTGGTGCATATATGTATGACACAATTGGTCTCCTTATGTAATTTAGGTAACCTGTACAGGACTTGGGCTTTAGGATTCATTCTAATAAAGTTGTAATTTGAATTTGAATTATCTAATAGTTTTGTGCATACTTTTAAAGTATGTTTTGTATCTGACTGGAATTTACTGGTAGGATCTTTTTTCAGCGTTTTAAAATCTGATTGAAATAGTTGTTCTGTTTTTTGTATGTAATCTTGTTTTGTTAAAATGTCTATTGAATCAGGTTTAGTTAGGATTAAGTTATTGTGTTTGATTTTATAATGAATTTTTTTTATGACTTTTGGTTCAAAATTGGTTATCCTCTTATGTATTTTTTTTAGTGTTCTTTTTATACATAAGAAAGGAACCAAAAGTCATAAAAAACATTCAGTAGAAAAATACTGTGGTATTTATGAGCTTAAGTGCAGTGAGTGTGATGATTTGTATATACGACAAATAGAAAGATCGTTTCATACGAGACTTGAAACACACAAAAAATCAGCATTAAACAAAAATAGTGTACAGGAGTCGGAGAACATTGTATAAATAATAACCATTTCATATATACAAATAATTTTAAAATTCTATATTCAGGTAATAAGGATCTCGATTTGAATCTCAGGGAGGGCCTAGAAATAAAGAGGGCAATAAAAGCTGGGGAAAAAAAATGACGAGGAGATTTTGAATTCCCCGATATTAAAATCCTTTGTTACCTGATTATATATAAACTTGCCAGTTTCCTTTGTAACTCACTTTTGATAATGCCTTAAAAAGCAAAACTAGTCGAGTAAAAAAAGTAAAATTGTGAAACAAACCAAGTGTAATTTATTTAAACCTTCATCAGTAATAGTTCAAAATGTTTCACCAATTAATAAAAGAGAAAGTCATTCTAGAAATAAAATCAATTTCTGATATTGCGGTTTTGGTCAAATGGCCTTCTATTTGGTTGCAAATTTATTCTATCATAGTCTAAAGTAGTACACTTTAAAGAGCTAAGGAATTTAAAATTCAGAATTTGAAAAATAAATTGGTTTTCTTTAATCATAATTTTGATCAGCTAAAATTTATAGTTTTTGTAGTTCTTGTTATTGTGTTTTAAATATCTATTTCCCTCTATGATAATTCATGCTGGAGCTTTAGCTTTGATTCTCGAGGTTAGAATAATAAAAGAAGTATAGTTTAAAGCATAACAATTTCTAAAGTCCTTTAGCATCTTCGTTCTTTCATGTTGATAATAGAATCCGGTAGTTTCTTGGCCATTTTTTGTTGAAAATATTATATTTAATTTGGTGAAATGGTATATTTGAACGCTCTCTTCAATGCCTTTTCTGTTTTTTGGTTAATTTCCTTGTTGGATATGCTGTAAACTACTTCTGCCTTGGTTACTGCATTCGCGGGATTTAAATTAATTACTTGAAAAAAAAAACGTGGCGTATGCTATTGCCTATATGGTATATATGTACCTAATTCAAGCAATTCTGTTTGTTGTTTGTATGGCTTCTCTGAGTAGGGAATCCTGGTTGGTTCTCCCTAAGATTCAATTGATGTTTTTTGTGCCGGTGTTTTATCTTTATGAATGTTAATGTATTTCTTATCTCTGTAACGACAAATGAATAGTCATCCACGCTATTTGAAGTTTCTTGATATATTATTCCCTAAAACCAAAAGAAAACCAAAATTATCAGACTGCTTAAGAAATATATTCTAAATAGTTCATTGTGTTATCTTATACTTGTGATACAACTTAAATATGATCAAATCAAACTCGGTGACTTCTATTTACAAATATTTACAACTACTCTTGGTAAACCAAAGTAATCAACTTAAATTTCAATGCAAACGTACTTCAGTTTAATTCGATGTATAACGCTTATTTATATGTACACCATCAAAATAATTAAAATAATACTGAAACAATGCTATATTATACTATGATTTATAATAGGAAATATAAAATAACTTTACAATTCAGTATGTCAACGACAAATGGCCAAAGAAAACGTCAGAAGTAAAAATGACTACAGCTCAAAAAACTATTTGTGCAAGGTGTGATTTATGAACATATTATATTCGTATGGTGGAAAAATCAATAAATATAACAAGGAATATTCAAATTTTAGCACATATTTTCAACATATTTTCCGATCTGTTATTTATGACAATATAAAACATTTTTATTTCTAAAGATTGCGTTACACATTACACAATTTTTTTTGATCGAATTGTGACAGGCAATGAGACATAGGTGTTACATTACTCACAGAAGAGTAAGCAACAATCTCTTGAGTGGCATTATGCTTATAGTCCAAATAAATCAAGAAAAGTCAATAAAATCTATTTTGAAAGTAATTGCAATAATCTTCTGGGACAGAAAAAGTCAATTTTTCGTAGAATCTATGTTTCAAGAAGAAATAAATCATGCTTATCGGTTTTATGACTCATTTTAAAGGCTTCGGTGTACAATAGAAAGACTTTTATAAAACTACAAGAATCAATTAGTCCACCGTTGTTTCCATTATATGTAAATGCAAAATAAATCAAAATCGGTATATGGCTGTTGAAGTTTATACAATATTATAGTATATAAATCATCACTGTTAACCTTCTACTATTGTTAGTGGTGTTTCCACTCAAATAAGGAAATGTATAGACCGAAAAGTCAATTTCAAACACCATACTGATTTAAACAAAACAAAAATCATAGCTAGAGCTAAAATGTTTTGAAACTTAACATATAAAAAGAACGGCATATCTATAAAAACAGCGCTTAAAATATATAAAATGATCTGCCGTCCTCTACTCGACTATGGTAATGTCCTTTTCTCCAACTCATGCAATCCTACTATCCACAATATCCAAGTTAGCGAGCGATCCTCTCTAAGAAATTTAACCAAAATCCGCCACCCCAGTAATCCTCTAAACAATCCCTCTAACCAACTTCTATATGACGATACCTCTGTTATCCCCATCAAGGAACACCTTCTATACTTAAGCGAAAAATTTTCCAAAAATCACTTCAACCATTACATGCTTACCCTCTACTGCTTGCGCAGAAATCCTAACCTGATCCCAAAATTAAAAACCCCTTCATTCACTACTTTCGAATTCATCGCATCACATCATCCATTATCGTCATCAGAGACAGACTGACGTGACACATCGACAAGGAAAAATCAGGGCTGAAAGACCGCCGGTCGATAGCCATTTAACAGACTAACCGCCTAACACTCATATCATCATAAATGTATTATATTTGTCTTATCTGTATTTTTGTTTGTTAATAAAGATGTTGTATGTATAAGGAAATGTAGTGTAAGGCTTTAGATAATAGCTGTCCCCGAATAGTATATCTATTACATAGATATCTGTAATAAGACACATAGGGAAATGAATTAATGATTATACCGCTGCCAGTATTATTTACCGTCTTTAAGGTATTTTGACAAAGTCTGTTATGATGATCTTATGTTTAAACTGATAATTCATGAGTATCCAGAATATATGATTAAAATTATGTATAATTTTCGCCATGATATACAATTCTAAATTAAAGTTACTTTAAGGTTCTCCGGCAAGTTTAATGTATTTGCAGCTTTTTCCTAGGGTTCAACCCTGCCTCCAGGTTTTGTATTCTATTTACATCTGCGATATACCGAATTTACCATGTTTACACAAAATACCGATGATATTACCCTTCTATAGAAAAATATTTTAATGTGGTACCTAGCTACTAATACAAAAGTATTTCTAAAGCGTTTAGAAACCTTGGAACTATAGTCGTTATCTCTCGTGAATTTAGTTTAGCACAAGGTCAAATATTTTGGTTTAGTCTATCGACAACCAAACTGATCGAAAACCATCATGCATACAGTTAATAGTTCAAAGTCTTTATTATCGAGCCTGTGGCCTTTGATCAACCTAAACTCTCAAACCAAAATTAACGTATAAAAGATAATATTCAAGTCTTAGCTCACCTATGAAGCACCTGTATTAATTTACTACATATTATGACGTGTGTATAGTATAGATGATAATGGCTAATTTGATTAAGACCAGGTAAACTGTGTCAAAACTATAGTTGCTATGCGAAGAATAAAGTTAGCAGTATTAGATTTGATGACATTGTTTATTATTATTATTATTATTAGTACTTTTAGTAGTTAAGATATTTGAAGAATGAACTAAGTATGTAGTAGTGTTCAATTTTAACCAAAATTATAAAGCTTAAGGAATCATTTATCATTGCTCATCACTTAACCACACCATATTATACCAACCATCGACACACCAGCTATAACAGCTACACATAAATACTGTGCCTAATTGCTTCTAAAAAGAAATTCATTTGTAGGGTCAGCTTATTCAAACTAAGATTAGTACAATACTACTTAGAACTAGTATACAAGCTATGTGTGTAAGTGTGACCTTTTGGTTTTTTTTGTAAAGAGTAATGTAATTACAGACCGCACGAGTAGACATGTTCGCTGATAATGGTAACACGTGTTGCCAATATCACGTGCAGGATTAGAATTTCTTGTGTGTAGCGATGATAATATTACTTCCGGAAAATTCCATAAGTGAATCATGTGCGAGGCATGACCGTGCGAGGAGAGAAAACAAAACGTGATAATAATGCGCCCTGCGTAAACATCATCGATCGTGGCAGCTACGTGTAGTAAATAGTGTGGTTTGTTTGTAGAATACGAAATGATGTTTCCCGTGATAAGTCGTGCGTGCGGTATTATTAGTAGCTAGCTACTACAATTCGAGTATGAGGGCTGCCCGCCTGTTTGTGTGTGTGTGCGCGTTTGTGTGCAGACGGAGAGGATAAGTAAGAAGGATGGATGGTGTTGGAACGTCCATCCGGCCTCATCTATAATGCAGATGACAACTCTGGCGCGTCCATCCACGGCGGCTATTTGATTATCGGCTTATGATTGTGATATCGGCCAATCGGGCAGTTTACCGAGCCCCTATTAATATTAGAGTGGACGTTTGATGGAATCGGCGGAATTCCCAAAGCATGCTTGTCGCCAGCAGCCGCTTGTCCCCAAATGCGGGCCGCGCCAAATTCCCAATTGATCCTGCCATGATATTACCTTGGCCCAGTATTCAAGGATGTGGTTCAATATCAGTCACATTCAAATATAAAATATATTGTTTGCATTAAATGCTCATAAGAAATTATTTTTTATATCATATTTTGAATGTTACAATATTTAAGATCATCTATGATTTATAAGATCATCTATGATTAGATTTTTTAATATTTACTGCAGAACCACACGATTTCTTTTAGATTTTATTAGATAATCACAGCCAAAATCAATGTTATAATTATTGAATATTGTTCCCCGCCATCAACAGCCACGGACCATTCAACCTTTTTGGATCTACGCTGATGAGATCGAAAAAAATCTAAACCGGTCTGTGGTTGTTGACGTGGAACAATATTTAATATGTACATTATTATTATTGTTATAATTGTCGTTGTTGACAGATCCCTTCAATGTCGATGGTTACCCACCCATTTGAGATCTAGTGCAACGTTTAGACAATAGATGGTACCTTTATGGTTTTATCTTATCAATGTTATAATTGTTTAAATCGGATTGTCAATTATTAAAAATTATATTTGATATTTATTTTCATCTAAACAAATAAGAGCAAATTTACTACGCAATTGACTTTATATCTGCACTTATTATGATCTATAAATAATTACAATTACCGTATATTCATAATAATTTAAGGGTAAAAAATTGAACTTGAATCACTTAGTTTTGTTTAGTTTTACAGGCTTATAAAACTTCTCTAACTACTTTTGATCATAAAACCATTTGCAAAAGGGTTCTAAAAGTGATTACTACATTTGCATTAATCGACACTCTAATATATCTGATGATGCAAAAAAGGTATTGTTTCAAGAAGTTTAAAATTTCCAGGTTTATATTAGTTAGGATTTCACAATTACTAAGGATTTCCTTAATATAAGACTTTCACAATAACTATTTTTTGTTCTTGTTAATTTCCCTAAAAATTTAAAATGGAGGTAGGTCAAGAATATGCTTGTTATTGATACAATGATTTGCAACGCCAGTTTTTGGAATTTTAAGTGGAAAATAATGTGAAGAGAGAAGTTTTTTTATTGTTAGGCAGACCTATGCGATAACTTCCCTTTAAACGATATATTTTTGTTGTCTGATGTCCTGAGATTGATGACAAATAAAGTAAATCATGACTGTTGGAGAATAGCAAGACCTCTAATGGGTGGAATAGATAAATGTCCATTGATGGTCAAGTAGAGGACAATATTTTATCTTTACTGTAGAGAGAGCTATTTCGGCAGCACCAGTAATCAGGCAAGAATTCACCTTCAAGAAGAAGCTAACAGATGTTTGTACAAACTAGGCAAAATGACTAAAGAAATTAGATAATCTGTTCATTATCTAGACATTGCAAATGTACATGAATGTGACTCATACATTTTCGTACTAAGAATCGATTAGCAATTAATATCTATCTCGTTCTATCATTATCCTAGAATGACAGGAGATAATGAATGCTTAAGATTCTGAAAATTATTCCGACAGTCAGACTCTGTCGTAAACGAAGAGCAGGATAGTAAATATCATAACTTTTACATGTAAGTGATTATGTTTTTAAAAGTAACGTGCTATTTTATTTTAGTTATATTCTAGGTCAAGAAATAACCTGGAAAAATGGTAGTTACAACCACAAGAGGAAAGAAGTGGACGTCGCCCATATCGGAATGTTATGCTTCAAAAAGAAGGACCTACGAGATATACAAAGCCAAATGTGGATCCAGTACGTAGTACTTTTTGCTCCTTTTTTTAGAGATGATATTGTAAATCATATCGTAAAATGGACAAATACAGAAGATCAATTAAAGCATGGAGATTCATGGCAAACTGTAGATAACAAGGAGTTGCTACGATTTATTAGTTGGTTGATACTAGCAGGAGTTTTTAGAGCTAACAATTTTTGTAATCTTGAAGATGGACGCCCTATTTTCAATCAAACTATATAGATTTACAATAATATTTCAGATAACTCAGATCAGTTATCACCAATCCGTTGTTTTTGAATTGTAGTTACCTACACTTCAAGATGCCTATATCACTTATGAAAATATAACAGTAGATGAACAGCTGTACTTTTTATGACACTATAAATATTAGTGCCTTGAACGCTTATATTATTTGGTGTCGCCTAAATAAAGATTGGCAGAAAAAAATAGGATACAAATGGAGACAATTCCTATTATAATTAGGAAAGCAACCTGTAGCTACAGAAACAGATCTAGTAGAACCATCTGCTTCCCAAGTTCAGTCACGAAAACCTCAAAAACTCAAACGTGGAAGTGTTCCAGAAAAGTAGACTGAAATTACTCAAATGCATGTCATATTTGTAATCGCTTCATGTGTAGTAATCCCACAATCCTTGTTTGTTCTGTATGTCAACCTAAAGAAATTTAAAACTTTTTAAAATTCATTATCTTTATATAAAGTTTATAAAATGTGTTAACAATTCATTGCATTCAAGTTTTTAACTTTCTAAATTATAATAAATTTTAAAATAAAATATACCAACAAAAATTTCATAACTTTCTGAGGTAAAGAGCTTTGGGGTCACAGGTGACACCATCGGTATTACTTGACACTAAAAAATTCTGGTATTATGAGGGTTGAATCAGTAGCAAATGTATGATGCATATGAACCGCTCCTCATTGAAACTTATTTCCTATGAAACCTAATTTTTACATGAAAACTTCGTCCTATTCTTAAGGTAGAATAGGAAAATTATTCGATTTAAACGTATGATACACAGATTATTAATATAATACTACAAAATATACGACGAGGATGGGATTCGAACCCACGCGGGCAGAGCCCATTGGATTAGCAGTCCAACGCCTTAACCACTCGGCCACCTCGTCTTATAACTTTGAATATTTACATTATCCAAGGTAAGACCGTAAACCACAGTTAGGGCCTTTAAAGGAATTTTCGATCCTACAACATTCAACATTATAAGAAATTAAAGAAAAATTAATTTTACCTATCCTATTTTTTGGATATCCTCTCGATTGATTTGATGCCGCTAACAATAGTCGGTATAAAATACAAAGTTATAATTACTGATAAAATATTGTGTTGTGTTGTGCTGCTTAAACTTCCAAGTAAGAGAAAGAAGAAACCATGAGCGACTTATCGTAGGTTTAAATTTTGTCTCAGGTTTATTAATGTAACAATGAGATTGTTACACATCATTTATTTTCTAGTAAAATAAGGCCAAGACAATCGCATCTAAGAGAAATTAAATGTTCAAATTGTGATAAAGGGTTCTTACCGTGCCAAAAGTCCTGCAGCTCGTCTAGAGGTATCCAACAAAGAATTAGCCAATTTATCGATCTTCTATTTAACCCTACACAATTTTCAGCAAGGTTTTGGTTTAGCAAACAAGTTGTTTGACGTAATAGAATTTTTTTATATTAGATGAGGTTACTAAACTAGAAAAATAGAGCTGGCTGTTTTTGCAAGCAACGGTACGCAGCGAAAAAAAAACGAAGATTTTAAACTTTTTGAAATCGTATGGTAGAGATTTCAGTTGTTAGGCATACTGGTCAGTGTTTGACATTTAAAGCTAATACTTTTCTCATAACTTTAAATTTCATTTCTGCACGAGTGTAATCAGTAATCTGGGGATGATAACGAGTGTTAAATCAAAGTTTAAAATCTATTAAGTGAAACCTATTTTTTTCGAACAGAATCATTAAGTGAACAAGTTGATTTCCTAGAAGGAAACCCTACAGGGTTCTTTATAAAAATACTTTCTGTAAAAAACATATTTATTGATGGTACTGGTATAATTGCTTAAAATTCTTCAAAATACTCTTTTCCAGCAACAACACACTCGCGGAAACGTCTCAGACATGCCAGCAAAGTAACCTGAAGCTCCTCGAAGGGATTGTCTAGGTATCCCAAATGCTCTATTTTTAGTTAAGAAAGCAAAAAAGTCACTAGGAGCCAAGTTGAGACTATAAGCGAACTGGGGGCAACCATTGCGTTGCTCCGAGCCAGAACATTTCTAACGATGATGGTCGTGTGGCTGGGGGTTGTCATAGCAGAGCCTGACAGTGCCTGCACGATTCCTCGGATGAAAAGGAAAATAATGAGCATCGTTTGGATGCAAGATTTGCGCTTTCGTGGGGCGGGGGGATGATTTTTTTGTGTGCCACCACATATAGCCATTAGCCGGCTATACAGCACTGTGCATAAATAATCTCAATATCCTCAACACTCTTTCAGAACTTAAGTTAGTATGGGCTAAAAGAACGATGGCAAGAATATGGATTACTTGCATATCTGAATTTTCTAAAATTGAAGTTAAGTACGTGACCTTACCAGGTTGGCAGCAATGCACAGAAAATATATGAAAGTTCTCATATTTACACGAGAACGCTAGAAATTACATTAACAAGATTAAAGAAATTCAAATCAAATTGATCGGCGTTGATTCAAAAAGTGAATCTATAATTGCAATACATTAACTTTTTTCTGTACATACTATAAATTCTTATTAAGTTTTTAGTACTCAAGGTGAATATTTTAGTTGCCATATTAATTATTATTATATAATTTACTCAAGTGGAACTGAATAGACTCATTTCCCGTTTTTTATTCCTTCATAAGGAATAGTAGTTATGATTCAATTCAAGTTTGATTCAAAATTAGCTGGACTCTTAACTCTGTTGTAATCGGAGAATTCATGATGTTCGAGTTCGACCGGAAATATAAAAAGCCGCCCCAAGAAATCGCAAGTCTTGCAGCCAAATGATGCTTATTGCCTTCATTTCCATCTAAGGAACCATCCAATCTGAGTTTGTACCGCATGGAGTTTTTCCAGCAGGTACTCAAGAGACTGAAACGCCGTGTGAAAGCTATCATCGTTAGAAATTAACTTTTTAGTGTACTAAAGGAGGAATAGATCCAACCAGCCACAAAGACATATCCTGCGCGTTTTACTGGCAATTTCTTTATCCTTGTTACAAAGCAGATCTCCAACCTCATCATGAAGTTCTGTGGGGAAAGGTATAAGCTTTCATAACACCAAATCCTCAAGGAGGAAGACTCAAACCTGTGATCGCCTCCTAGACTACAGTTTTACGAAATACTAGAAGGGTATGAAAATCTATATCCGGTATTGCACAATATGCACTATCCACAAGTACCTTCTTGCCTTCCTTAAGAGTCTTATTGAGGAAGACGACTGTGTCAGTGGCCAACCATATCAGCGTACATGCTGTACTTGGAAATCTCATCGTCTATGTCGACTTTCAAATTAGAAAAACTCCTTTGGTATATTGCTACCATAACACGGAACTTCTCCTGGAACAGATCAGAGTCACACAAAAGGTCTCCAATCCTTATGCCATTCCTAATTGCTTTCGAAGAATATGTTGGGCTAGTACCTCGTTTGGTCGTGCCCAACTCTTGGCATTTCGCCTTCTCGTGCAATCCGTCGACTTCTTGATAGAAGTCAAAGACTAAGTGTACCCGATCACTTATGAGTAGCCTGTCCTGTCAATTGGTAAGGCTTATAGCTTTATTCTCGTGTAGTTCTTTGAAACGGCTAGGTAAATAAATAACTACTACATTTCTTACAACGAATTTACAATAGGGTTAATAATACCGTTTGCAAGAAAATCAAACTGATAAGTTACATATTTCTCGACGACCGTGTGATTGGCGTTGTTATCGTTGTTGTCTGTTCTGGCCGTTGTTGGGCGTTCCGAATGGGATTCATCGGCGATCTCGTCCCGCACACCCTTAAACGCTTTGTGAAATCTCCTAGAGTGTGATCTTATCCTTGAAGGCTTCTGGATTGTTTCATTTGCATTCTTTCCAGCCCGCACGCAAAACTTGATATATATCACTATTCAAGCGAACGCTTCATCCTGTGGTATAAAGTCGAAAATCACACATCGTACGTCTTCACGTCTTCCACTAAAACTACTTGAAGCAATTTGGAGATCAGATGCATTGAAAGGGTAGACAATATACCCCGTTTACTGGCCTAATTTACCCCGCTGCAATGGATAATCACGTTAGATAAAATCATGCGTATCGCTTTCATAATAGATCCTGTATTTTCTGATTACACAAATTTATTGAGCAGACATGAACACCAAGACTAATTGATTCTGAAAAATATTAAAGAACTATGCGGATACAGCTCGAGACCTAAATTTGTAGAATCTATATATATTATTTTCAGAAATGTAATTTCCTGTACTAGAACTAGAAAATGAACAGATAATGCATGAGACATTATGTTTTCGAGGATTTCTGCCTTGACCAAAAAGTTTGTTGTTATTGTGATTATCAAGAGAAGACAACGCCTCTTTGCTACCTCTTGTTGTTTTGCTTTGATTTGGAGACATTTTCTCTTTAAAATTTTGAAAAAACTACCGGTATAATCAATCTTAGTTTAACCTTTCTGGATACTTTAGCGTTTGTTAACAACTTTAATACAGCTGTTGCTATGTAATTTAAAGTTGAAACTCTTCTCAACATATGCTGTGAATGTTTCTTTACATTTTAGTACTAAGGTATTTTATAGTATTTTACTGATTCCATGCTACTTTTATACTACATGACTATCTGATCTTCTTGGTCTATAGGCAAACTGCAGTCTAGTTTTCAAGTTTTAATAAATATTGATTTCTATCTTCTTTGACAGATTTGAGATATTGACTACAGCAATTTCATCGGCGACATCTCTTGTTTCTCATGATAAACTCAAGGTTAACCATTCTAAGTTGAGAGGTCAGTTAATATTGCATTTTTCTGTGTATTTGTCTGTGTGTTCTCTTCAATAGCGGAAGAAGTATAAAAATCCTGCAAAAGCCGCATCGGCAACGCTGTGTAGGAGGTTCAGCAAATAAGGCGTAGATATAGCCCTCTTGCAAGAACCTTGGTTGCTCCAAGTGAATGTAGCAGGCCTAGCGCCATAACACTCTTAGGTAATATACAGCTCAAACGTCGAAAGGCCAAGGGCATGCCTAATTCACAGTGATAGAGTCAAATGTATACTAATACTGCAATTATGCACTGAATATTTTGTTACAGGCATCATGTCGGCCAAGATGGAGGAATGAGAGAGGAGCTGGATCATCTGCTCCGCCTATTTCACAGGAGATGCAACGATGATGTGCGAAGAAGGCTCTGGGGCAGCTCGGACACCAACAAACAAGGTAAGTCTTCACTTAACTTTATCGCAACATAGGGACTTATAGTGACCAATATTGGCAAAAAGCCCATGTTCATCACGAAAAACCACAAAGAAGCTCTCAAGGGAGATACACAATCAACAAGAGAAGTGGACGGACTAGAGCTGGCAGTGGAACAAATTAGTGACGCCATCAGGATGACATATCTGGAAAACTGCCAGGAAAAAACAGCCAAGCAGAGGGGCTGCGATACAGTCTGATGGACCAAAAACCTCAAAAGGAGGTTCGAAGGCCAAAAACAACCAGGACAGACTCCTGCAGAGAAAAACTCACACAATATAACAAAGAAATCGGAAAAGCCAAATGGGACTCGTGGAGGAAATTCTGCGAGGGGATAAACGACACTCCGACATGTTCAAGAATCCACAAAGTCCTGGCTAAGGACGGTAGTACTGCAAAAAATGTAGGCTTCCTCAAAAAATCGGAGTGAATCTACACAGAAAAAATAGAGAAAAGTCTCAAGGAACTATTATGTGGCATGTGTCAGAAGAACCATTTTGCTCCGACCACAGGCAAATCCGCTTCGATCTAGTCACATGTCTCACGAAGAGCAAATAAAGAAACCCAAGAGTGGGTTATTTATGTATTTGTGTGTGTGTAAATGAGCTTTATTTTGAGTTATTTTAAATGATCGCACCCGTCAGTCTAAAGCACACTCTGTTCTAATATAAGTTGTTTTTCCCAGTAAATATATATATGCATTTCTTGTAAAGTGAAGAGGTTAATTGATAGCGTCTGTTTTCACTGCCTGCTTCGAGGTAGCTAAAAATGGTATTCCAGAAGTATTATCATATCATTATCCTCTTCTTTAATATGTGGCGACACAATACAATATTTTTATAATATAAATATAAACACGTTTACAACAATAATTCCACAACCACAGTTTCAATCTATGCAGTTCATTATCAAGTGTTGCCTAAAATAAAATGCAGGATGTTAATAATTTATAGATGAAAGTGATTGTGTTGGGGTTGACATGTTAAAAATAGCTTTTAGAAGTGTTTTTAAAAGAGATTTATGTAATTATAAGAGTTTAAATGATCATGAATAAAAGTCTATCTGTTCATCTACTTAGGCTCAGAATTTTTATTTAGCCGACATATTTTTAATCAACCTAAAAGTTTAAGATTGTAAAAGTGTACGAATTTTACTTTATCCGTGGAAAATAATGATTTCATTCTAGTATTTACTCTGTAGTATTTCTTAAATCTCATTTCAAAACTCCTACCTGTCTTTTCTATATGTTTACTACTATATTTGTTACATAAAATTTAGTGTAATTCTGTATTTTTTTTAAAAATAGAACACTTTTATTTCAAACATTGAATATTAACGTCGAAGATTGTTTTTAGAAAATGTTTGTACAAAATAAGTTAAAGTTAAGAATTTTTTATTTGCCTTTTCTATATATTAGGACAAATTAGAGCGAAAATAGATTTATATAGTTTTACGTTAATTAAATTAATTGGAAAGCCAATATCCTTGCCTTATGAACCAATATTGTATAAATGCGTGATTGTAAAGGCTTTCACTATATGATACATATTTTAAACTGCACACCCTGCTCAGCTGTCGTGTCTTGGCTTAGAGCTTGCACTAAAGGGTATGATGCCCTGCTCTGACTGACTGTAAAGCCACCAGGCAGGTTATATCTGTAACTCACCGCTGTACGTGGTCAAGTCTCGCTGGCAGTGAGCGAAAGAGGGTCTGGGCTTAATTGCATGGACCAAGTGAAAGGAGAGCCACAAAAAAAACTCCTCAAGCCAAGGTGGAACAGCATATGCCGAAGGCTGCATGGCTAAGGGGAAGCTTAGCCTTAGTATGCGAAGTCCGGATACCAGGCGACCTCCGGTTTCAAATAGCCTTCCTGTGGCATGCGGGGCTCTGCTGCAGGTGACCGTTTATTTCCCTAGCTTCTCGTGGGATCAATAATGAACCAAGAACCAAAAAATATGGGCTCGTCCCCCTCAAAGGACAAAACTACGGCGATGGAGTGTGAAATCCTTGCCACGGGAGAGGACTTAGTGCCTGAGACCGACAGGGAGGAACTACTCCTAGCCAGCAGAGGAGATGAGGCTGGGCAAAAGTCCAAGGACCTCCAGCCACGCAAGCCGCGCCTAAGCGGTGCTGGAAAGAAGAGGTTTAAATACCTCATCAGCAAGGGCATGACGCGGGAAGAGGCAGCACAAAACGCCTTACAGCCCTTCGGTCCAGCGCGTAAGCGAAAGACCGAAAAACGTACACGTTCTGACGGCAGTACGCCGAAAGGTACGCCAGCCAAACGTGCGAAAGGGATTGTACAGTCCTCCACGAGCGGCATATCACCACTCAAGTGGGTGCAGGGGCAAACCAAGGCCCTCACAAGCACAAGCCCGAGTGGCGACACAAAGGAGAAGCAAAATCCCCAAAAAATGGCATCATACAGTCAGGCCGTAAAAGGACTGAAGGTTGGTGTTATGGCAAAGGACTACCCTGCTACTCTCCTGTCAGAGGAACAAATAGAGTCCACACTGGAGTATATCATGGATATAGTACTAAAAAAGGGGAATGACGAAGACTCTAGATTCCTTGGGATTCACAAGCGACCTGGGTGGATCGGGATCACCTGCCGCAATGAAGCTACGGTAACGTGGCTGAAGTCGCATCAGGATGAGATCGTCCCCTGGGAAGGTGCAGCCTTAAAAGTCGTTGTAGCGGAGGAAATGCCGCACAACGATATCCTAGTGGGGTATTTTCCGGGCAGTCAGGAGTACAGGAACGAACGTATCCTGCAACTGATTGCAGTCCAGAATGGATGCGATGCCTCTAACTGGAGGGTCTTAAGAAGGGTGACCGCTGGACCCACTCAAGAGGCTACCTTCTCCGTGGATGCTCTGTCCATGGAGAAGTTAAAAAAACGCAATTACCTCGTTGGGTATCGCTACGGCGAAGTACAGCTTCGCACCAAGGCTGATGAAGGGGCAGGAGCCTCAAGCTCCAAAGAGCCCCTGGATCAGGGTAAAAATCCGCTGTTGCAATCTGCAACTGGTTCCGGAGAGGCCAACAAGTCTCCAGGGATCAGAAAGGCTCCAAGGGAAAGCCTGACCAAGAGTCCACCTAAGAAGCAGGCTGATGTGCGTCCAAAGGGCAGGATCATGCCCCAGGACAAACTGAAGGATGCCAGAGGTGGGGTTCATTCCAAGGTCCAAAAATGAATGGTAAGTGGCAGTGCCTCCAAATCAACCTGCAGCACTCAAAGGCAGCATCAAGTGTCTTAAGCAGCAGGCTGGCTAGGGGGAACGTCCAAATAGGGCTAATTCAAGAGCCCTGGGTTCACGGAGAGGCGATTAAAGGACTTCAGAATTCATCGTACTATCTGGTATATAATACTCGTACTACGTGCGGCAGGCCACGGGCCGACCTGATTTTCAGGAAAGATACTAATTATGCTCCCATTTCACAGTTCGTCACCCAGGACCTAGTGGCAGCGGTCATGGACGTACCAACGGGAGATGGCAAGAGGCAAATTGTGTTTGCCTCAGCCTACTTTCCAGGGGACGAAGACAACCCACTACCAGAGGCAGTAAAGAACCTCACGGACTGGTGCCGCAGGAATGGGAAACATCTTATCATGGGCTGCGACGCTAATGCGCACCACACTGTATGAGGCAGCTCAGATATCAACCACAGGGGTAAGTACCTTCTTGATTATGTATGCGCTAGCAATCTAGACATCTTAAACAGGGGGAATAAACCCACGTTTATAAACGCAATAAGGCAATAGGTACTTGACTTGACCTTAGCCACAGCGTATGACGCGCAATTGATAAAAAATTCGCGTGTACTCTCCGAGCCCTCCATGTCGGACCATCAAACTATCGCGTTCGATATGGAAGCTGGGAGTACGGAAATAGCAGAGTGCAGAGTGCCACGAAAAACGGACTAGACATTATATAACGAGTGTCTATTGTCCGAAATTCAAGGCCTCCAATACAATATCGCTACCATAGAGGAATTACAACAAGCCTCACTACACCTAAGCGATACCATTGTAGCAACCTATGAGAAAAGCTGCCCGGTAAAGAAAGTAAACTTCTCGAGAAACGTTCCTTGGTGGAACAAGGAATTGGATCGCCTCAGGACTTCCGCACGGAAATCCTTCAACAGAGCCAAGAAAACAGGCAATTGGTCAGCCTACAGATAGGCTCTGACTGAATTCAATAAGCAACTGAGGGAGTCTAAACGAAAGGCCTGGAAGGCCTACTGTGAGGGGTTCGACAATCTGACCCCAGCAAATAGACCCCGGAAGGTCCTATCAAATGACCATACCAATGCGGTCGGCATCTTAAAACGAACTGACGGCAGTCACACCAAAGATCAACAGGAAAGTTTAGAGCTACTCCTAGGTACTCACATTGCGGCATCAAAAGTAGTGACTAAAAACACAATTGCGGCTAGTACCGGCTTAATGGCTCACTGGTAAAACCATAAACAGCTTCAAGCCATATAAATCCCCAGGAATCGACGGTATCTTCCCCGCGCTACTACAACGCGGCTTGGATACAATTACTCCAGCACTCAGGGAGATATATAAAGCAAGTTATCCACTAGGGTATATACTCCGGTTGTGGAGGGAGGCAAACGTGGTATTTATACCTAAAGTGGGCAATAGGCCTCTAGATGAACCTAAATCATATCGACCCATCAGCTTAACCTCTTTTCTCCTAAAGGCTATGGAGAAAATAATCGACGAGCACATAAAGGGTGACTCACTTATAAGAACACCCTTAAATGCCCAGCAATTCGCATTTCAAGCTGGCAAATCAACCGTCGATGCTCTACATCACCTCGTCAAAGAGGCAGAACGAGCCATCCTATACAAGGAAATAGCAATCAGAATATTTGTAGACATAGAGGGGACCTTTGACAACACCTCATTCTCTGCAATAAAACAGGCGGCTATAAATAAAGGACTATATCCTTCCACGATAAGATGGGTGGAGGCAATGCTTCAAAGCCGATTAGTAACAACTTCTCTAGCAGGATCCACAGTATCTATGACTGTAACAAAGGGGTGTCCTCAGGGGGGAGTTTTGTCCCCCACACTATGGTCAATAGTGGTGGATGGACTCCTGGATGAACTGCATGGAAAGGGCTTTATAACCCAAGGCTACGCAGATGACATCGCCGTAATAATCAGGGGCAAGCATGAATGCATTCTTACAATCTTAATGCAAAAAGCACTGAATAGCATCAATAACTGGTGTGTTCGGGAAGGACTAAGTATTAACCCGAATAAAACGATCATAGTTCCATTCACGCGTAGGAGGAAGCTGCACATAAAGGCTCTCTCGCTGAATGGAATAGAGATAAATCTCTCCAACAAAGTAAAGTACCTGGGTATAATTCTGGATACCAAACTGACTTGGAATCAGCATGTCGACAAAATCATGGCGAAGGCAACCATGTCGCTTTGGGCCTGTCGGCGGCTTATGGGAAAAACCTGGGGATTAAAGCCTAAGATCACGTAATGGCTGTACAGAACGGCGGTGATACCCATTGTCACCTATGCTGCCCTCGTGTGGTAGCCGAAGACCCAAAAACCAGACACGCAAAAGAAGCTGAGTAGGCTTCAACGTTTAGTATGTCTAATCACAGGGGCCATGCAAACGACCCCAACCGCGGGAATGGAGGCAATCATTGGTCTCACACCGCTCCATCTAGTGGTACAAAAAGAGGGACTTGTGGCAGCCCTCCGACTACACCAGAGAAAGAAAACACTGCCGGGGGACTGGACAGGACACTTAGAAATGCTGCAGCAAATTGACCCGGCCCTTCTGTCCAAACCGACGGACATTATGTCCAGGAAGCTCGAATTCGAATTACCGTTTAAGGTGTCGATCGAGGACCCCAAAACGGCTTTGATGAGAGTCAAGGAGTTTGGACGAGGGATATCAGCCTGGTACACGGATGGTGCCAGGAATACCAGAGGTACTGGAATAGTCATTTATGGGCCTAACCAAAACCACAGGAGCTTCATGGCTCTGGGCACGACGCCCACGATTTTGCAAGCGGAAACGATTGCAATTGATATGTGCGCCAGAGAATGCTTGGATAGGCACTTAAATGGCGCGCATATATACATTGATATGTGCCAAGCCGCAATAAAGGCCGTTCGAGCCTATAGTCACAGCTCACGGACTGTCTGGGAATGTCGAAGATCCCTCTCGCAACTGGCGAAGAACAACTTGTTGACCCTCATGTGGGTCCCAGGGCACGGGGATATTAAAGGCAACGAAGTGGCCGATGAACTCGCAAAAAGAAGGTGCAAATGCCACTCCTATAGGACCAGAGCCGTTTTGTGGACTCCCCATGGCGCATAGAAGACAGGTGGTGCAAAAATGGGAAGAGGAGAGAAAACGTAAGTATTGGAACAATGTACCAGGTCTACGTCAATCAAAACGACTCCTGAAACTCGATCACAGCCACAAGGTGCTTGAACTCACAAGGAATGAGCTAAGAACTTTCACCGGACTCATGACAGGGCATTGTGCCCTCCGATACCATTTGCGGAAAATGGGAAAAGAGGAAAGTGGAAACTGCAGATTGTGTGATTCGGCAGATGAAACTACCGAGCACATACTATGCACTTGTGTCGCGATTGCTCACAAGCGTCTTTCACACCTCGGCAAGGACCGATTATCCCCCGAAGAAGTGAGCATTATCACCCCCAAGATTGTTACCAGGTTCATGGTGGACGTGGGACTGCTTGGGAAGTCATTGGTTAAGGGTAGAACAATAGATCTGTTAGGTCGCAGTTCACGAGAGGCTAACACATCTTACTAAGACCCTACTTAACCTATAACCTATAATCTATAACCTATTTTAAACTTTAAATAACATAAATTAAACTTTGATTTATATCACAGACATTATTATTAAACTATGGTCACTAAGTTGATAAAGTGTGTGATATAAACAAAGTTTAAATTGTGTTATTTAAGGTTAATTTTCTTTAGTTTCTTTATTATTACATTTATGACAATAATAATTAGAAATACGTTAATAGTAAGTCCTTTATGTCATGTAAAATTATCAGGCAGTGTTCCTCCCTCTTCATGAAAGAAAGTTGAAAATCTTCGTGATTAGAAGTTATTTTGATCTAATTTCAATTTTGCAGACTGTTTTTATATGAACTTCTTCATAATCGTTTTGTTGGGGAATCCCAGTAGTCATACGATTGTCGAGACAAATCATTTTTCCTAATAATCCTTACAATCTTTTGCAAATTATTTTCCCTATTGTAAATAATCTGTAATCCTCCAATCCCGTGTTCTTTTTGCAGTTATAGTTTGTGATCTTCTCATGATTTAATCATATACAGATTGGTTTGAATATGATTTGTTAATATATTTTTTGTTATTAGTGTAAAGTATAAGTATAGACTTGACAATTATATCCGATGTTCTCTTTAGTATCATAGCAGGTTTTGTTGACATAGACCCTTCTCTTCAAACGGTTGCAGAGGAAAAATACTATAAAATAAAATACCACAAAAGTTAATAAATCACGAAGTTTGCTGCTTATGTGGCAGAGAAAAATAAATCTGTTCAAGACAACAACGCTCGATGGATTGTGCAGATGGCTTATCATATGATCATTTATTGTTATTCAAATTTACCTAATAACTATTAAAGATCAAGTAACAAATATTTATAATGCTTTGAGGTCATTCTACGATTATTGGAGTATAAAGATAACTCTTGAGCAAACAAATAGCTTTTAACTAGCCCATTTATTCTTACCAAGGAACTACAGAAGTCTAACGATACGACTCAATTCCATCGTATACTTTATAATTGTTTGCCCCAATCACGTTGAGAATTTACCTAATGAATTATTTACGTGTTGAGACGGATGCTTAAAAGTGTTATACTCGTATGTTTTTAATGCTCAGTGGCAATGCATGTTCCGAAACAACATTGTAGAGAATCCGGCTACAAGAAACTAAAACTGCATTTGTGGGGAACTATGAGGTAATGTGTTCTGGCTTTAGGGGCAGGTATAGAATCGAGTTCTTCTGACTAAGAATATCGTCTTCGTGTTGTAGTATCTTAAAAGAGCTCAAACATTCCATTTTACCTGTTGTCAACAAGACTAATAAGAGTTCTCGTAAAGCAGGCGACTTTAATTAACTTTGCGGTGCAACAACCAATCGAAGAAATTTGTAGTGCTGCAGTGATACAACTTTAACCGAACAATACTCAAGGCACCTGCTCGCCTAATTTAAACTTTGGTTTCCGCTATTGGCTAGGCGAAATATGTCCGAAACGCAATGGAATTAGCAAAATAAAGTCGTCTAAGTATTATACAGGGTGACTGACGAAAAACCTTTGGTGTTGTATCTCGCTTATTTGTTATCCGATTTTAATAAATAAAACATCAAATTAAACCATTTTTAAAAGACTTTAATACGATCTGAACTGTTATTTTTTCTCACACCCAGTTTTTGACAAAATACGATCAACATTTTTTTTTAAATTGCACTGTATATATATTTTTATTGATTCGCAAGGAGATTTTTTTTCTGAATATAAAATTGTAGACAAATTTATCCATACATCAAACTTAAGTCGAGAAATTGAGGATTAAAAAAATAAATAAAAAGTCAAGTATCCATTGTAAACAATATACATACCCTATTTTAAATGTCAAAAGTGACAGTGACAGCCATTGATACAATACTGCAACGATTTTTAATTATTTCATAATTAAAATGTTGCAATATTTCAAACACTGTACTAGAATTTTGTGCTTCTACAGAAATGCGTTTTTCAGTTTTTGAAATCTACAGCAGCATATTTCTATTTTACGCTTTAAGTTATTATTATTAATTTCACCTTAATACAAATAAGCTTTTGAAGGAAGATCATGTTCAATTCGAATTTTTTTGTGTACAAAATGCACTTCTAGCGCCTAAATGCCAAATTCCTCAAATGAATTTGAATTTATATTGATCTGATATAAGTAAATACAAATAATTGCTTTTATAGAATAACTCATTATTATAAAATTATATATGGGCAACTTTAAACTCTACTCGTTGTCTAATCTTTTATATAAACCTCTACAATATTTAAGTTTAAAAATAGTCACGGCTTTTTAGCTAAAGACTTAACTATGCCATTAGAATTCGAATATATATTTAAGTTTTCATAATTTATGTTAATTTTTTCCGCATTTGTTAACAATAAGCATAAGTATATTAAATTGAAATAAAAGAACACAGTTGGGGGGGGGGGTTTAACATTTATTGTTGAACATTGTAACATGTTTCGCCACACAGTGGCTTTATCAGGAAGATAATCTGTGTGGCGAAACATGTTGCAGTGTTCAACAATAAATGTTAAACCCTCCCAGCTGTGTTGTTTTATTTCAATTTGTTATGGAGTTTCATCATATATCCGTCTCGTTAATTCAATAAGTATATTATTTTCGTCAATGTTATTAATTTTACGATACAGTATACGATTACTGTCATTTTCAAGCTGAAGGGTCTTTGAGAGGTCATGGCGCTAGCGGAAGTACAACATCGAAATATGCTCATGGAAAAAAAGATGGAGTTGTTGAAAAGGAACTCTGTTGAACTACAAGTGTGTCTCAAAGTAATTTCTAATAGATAGGTATATGAAGTTAGTCCTTGCCTGCCAATCGATGTCGCCCCTTTGAGAGATAACATAACCAGAAAATTTATTTTGAAGTAAAATGGCAATTTCACATGCTTGGTGAGATGTGGCTCCATCTTATTGAAACCATTTGTCACTTGTTAAAATCATTGGTTGTATAGAATAGAAAGTTAGTTGTTTAGCATCTTCCCTTGATTGCAATAGCGCTATCGGCTTCGTCCTCAAAAAAGTACGGACAAATAATTTCTTCAGCTCACAGTGGATGCATTTTCTTTTCTTGAAGAGCGTGAGGATTTTCATTATCCCTGATGCGACAATTTTAACGATTCACATACTTATTCAAATGAAAATAAGCTTTAACGCTCTTGTTTTAAGTTATTGGAAAGATTGAATTCTGTAAACGGCGACGGATTTACGTACTTGGTTCTTGCACATATCACGTATACGAGCAATATTTTCATCTTTGGACTGAACTTTTTGTGTATTAATAACCAATTTTTTTAGTAGATTACGAATTGAACGCACACTTAAATACGTCCAAACAGGGGTCGAAATTTTCTTCGCGTAATCGTAATTGATCGCCTGTTTTCATAAAGAAACTCTATACACAATACTTACGCGTTGCTGTATTGTATGTATACATACCAAATGATTTTGTCATGTGTTAAAGTGTAATCTTCCAACATTTAAAGATCGTAATTGGCCCGCATTTCAAATCCTAAAGTCAAATCTGAATCACCCTTTACATGTGACACCAGTAAGAGTTGTAAAGCAAATATAATCTTCCTGAAAAGCACATAAAGGTGTGTAGCCATCACTCTAAGATTGAGTTGCTTTTTCTAAAATTTTGAACAGACTACATAATATACTAATGACTCGAAGATCTTTTTTGTTAGTACATAAAGCCTGCCTTAAGCCGTTTTTGGCATAGGGATTATATAACTACATGGTATAAAAATGTCATAAGAGAGTCTAGTGGATTATTAATTATAATATTATTTTCTTAATCATTTTTTATATCATATCGTTCTATATTGCAAAAATAAATTATAGATTGCTAAGACAAGTGGTTATTTAGTGTACTAAATAAGATTATAAATTATGTATGACTAGAATGTTGCGATAAACTCCCATCTAAAATCTGGCCTTGGTCAGTTTAAGGGTCCAGTAAACTCGAATTCAAATTTCCGACCGAATAATGCCACCGGCAGTTTAACAACTTCTCCGTGGTTAATTTGATTAGGCAAATTGTTACATAAACTATTATCTATTTTAATTTATTACACTAGCTGGGAAATCTCGCCGTTCGAGCAATAACAAATACCGTTTCATCGGGAGCAACAAATTCCATTGCGAAATCTTTGTACATTATGTGAAATTTATACACAGTTGCAGAATATATTGGGTGCAGTAAAGAAAAACAGACGTTAATTTGAATACAATCAATAAATCCGGCATCGAAATGTGTCTTTAAAGCATCGCGAGACCGCCAGCAACGCCTGAGAGCACCTAATGGAATATATAAACAGATGGCGATATTATACGAGTATTTGTCAAATACACGTTTCAAAGAGAGCACAGAAACATAGCCCCAGTATGAATAATGCGATATGATTGCTTCATACATATTTAATACAGGTTTCGAACCGATTGTTTCCCCAGCCAAATACGCCCCTGTTGCTCGCAAGAAGGAGAAAAAAAAGACCACCCGCCCGATGTCGTTCCAAAACCAGAATTATATCTATGCGAATATTATTCCGTTACCTATTTGTCCGGGAGGGAATAATAAACAAATTTATTTTCGATTCCGAAATTGCCCCATCGCGCTTCCCTTTATATTCCGCCTCTGTTTCGGCTGTATTTGTATTCATCATTATCCCTGATAAGGCTATCAGTATTTATATTCATGGCCGCATTTTCCCGATATTAGGGTCCCGCTTTAAAAATTCCAAAGGAGATTTCCTTCGCTGCGAAATGAGGATTCGGGATTACTGAATCATTTATCAACTTGGGCATACCATGCATGTTTGGATTTTCTCGATTGGGAACAAAAGAAATTTGATACACTTAGAGCCGGTTTCCTTTCTCATCCGTCTTGTTGAAATCGCTGTGATTTTTATGATTAATTACTTTCTAATTTATTTAATCACCTAAATATTTTGTAATACCTTAGTAATAAGACTATGCAGGTTAGATATGTATTTTAAACTTGTGTTATAATAGTTTCATAATTGTTTTGTTTATATTTGTTCTAATCATAGTAATATATTAGGTATTTCCTAATGTTAAGCTAATAATTATTGTAACAATATTAAAAAATGTTAAAGAATTAAAATCTTTGATTACATTATTTATTCTCCAAAGAAAACAACTAAATCTAAAACTGATTTCTAAAAGTATTCTAGAAGTGAATTTGAGAAAGAACTTCATAATTGATATTTGAAAATTAGTCTATAGCTTCGACCACAAGCTGGTCATCATGGAATTTTAAAGTTTAAGCTTACATAGGTAAAACAAAATCTTTAAAGTATTTTCTCAAATCCATATTTAAAAATTTACAACCAAATGAACAACGTCAACATTTAAGAATTACAAATCTTGTTCTTATAATTTTTAAACCTAAGTAGAAGAAATATTCAGTATGTTTTAACCACAAATAATTATTACAATTACAATTATTATTTGTGGTTAAAACATTGTGAATTTTTCAATTCAGTGTAAGTATGGATTACCACGTAGTAACGGTCGCAACAATTATCTTTACTAAGTAGAAGATATTACTCTTCCCTAGACAAAATATATTGTACATTCATATATCTAGCTTTATTTCAATAAAAAAGTGAAATATATACATATATAAAGAAAGTGTTTTGACTTTATTACATCAGTTTCCAAATTTCAATAATGAAAAAAGCAAACCTAACTTATAAGAGATTTTATTCATATTTTATTATGTTGATATTTTTTTATCTTCTGTATTTGATGAAATATCAACATTATTCAATCTCAGACAGTAAAAAAATTGATTTTATTTAAAAACTCACCATTTTCTTCTATTAAAAGTTAAGTTTTAATTTCTATTCATATTATCCACTGTATTGAATAGTTTCTATGTATTTTCTGTTTAATATATTTGTTTAGTCTGTATAATAGTTTACATTTACCTATATATGAGAGAACTGGAGAATATATGGTAGAGCATTTTCCCTACTTTAATCTGGAAGACCATATATTTTCTTGATGGCCGAATGGCCGGTCCTTCCTTAAATTGCTATAACATGAACTAGGAGAGAAGTTAAATCACACTTTTGCCCTTATCGATTGCTACGTAGAAAACGGCAGGGCTTAATTGGGGATGTCGTAAATTAGAAATATCTCCGTAATAATGACAAGCAATGCTCATAAATTGTACGCGTTGGTGCCATCAATAAAATGCAATTCATTTGTAACAAACACGCAATTATTACGACACTTGATTTTAAACTAAGCACGTATTAGATATGCTTTAACTATTTTAACTAAAAAATTTTGAAAAAAATTTTTGATGGATGTTATTCATTAATTGTATTTCCTTATCTTATATGGTATATTATAAATTAATTAATAGAGAAGGAGACTCTATGACTTTGTTTTACTAATTTATTTTATTTCATTAATTGTTGAATTTAGGAATTAAGTAACAGTTTTTAATAAAACATCAGTTTTCGCACCAATCATTCTGACTGAAAGTGGTAAATGTTTTATGTAAAAGGTTTTAGCCATACACAGCAGCATACTCATGTAGTAGTGTATGTTTTTGACTAAACCAAACTGTTATATATTTTGATTTAGATTGTTTGACATCAACAATATATCAAAGCTTTCTTATCCTTTCAATTTCAGATAAGTCTTCAATCAGATTCTTCTAAATCTATTCAGTAAAAATTAAAGATTGAAGTTAAATAGGTAAAAATGATTTAGAGAGAACGTGAGTGATACAAATATTGCAAATATAGATAAAATAAAACTTACTCGATTATTATACGAAAGATAATATACAGCTATAAGGAGATTATGAAAAATGTAATTATCTTGGAAAACTGATAAAAAAAGGTTGATAAGGAAGAACAAATTTTGGAAAAGGTAAAAGTACGACCACAAACAACTAGAAAAATGTGCCCACATAATTTAGATTAATATTTTTACATTTTGAAGAAATTTTATGTCTTCAAAATATAGGGAATTTTTTAATCACTCAATACAAATTTGTATCGATCCACATCAATCGAACCACCTTAAAAATACTAATAAATTGATTTTCTCTGTCAAACGAAACTGGTGGTTCAATTTTATGATGATATTGTTGAGATGGAAAATTTTTTACACTCTGAAAAAATAGAAAATAATAACACTGCAGTTGAGAGGAATATTTTTTAAAGTTCTTTAGAATTTATCACTATTCTTTAAAGTAATATAAAAAATCTAATTCGACATTTTATTACTTTTGTTCCAAAGCTATCCTAACTGAATCTAACTCAATATGAAAATATTAAAATACTAGTAACAATAAACATCCTCTAGAGTTTATAATTTCTTTTTAATATTAAGACAATACTAACCATTCTCAACTTCTTTAATTCCTTAATTTAAAGGACGACAGATATTTAAGTTTCTCCAGAATTTTTCATGCATTTTCAGAAATTCTAATATGAAACTGGAAATAATTACATTCCGAAAATTCTTCGCTCCAAACAAGATGGGTGTATCACCTAATCTAATCCAGCGCAATGCATGTAGATTATAAACAATTAAAATCAGTGAAACAAACAAAGTGTTTATTATCTGCCTGTTGTTTCATGAAAAAATTATTCCAGAGAAATTTCCGTATAATGATTTTTTTTCCTTAGAAAATATTGGTAATCCTAACCTAATTCTCTTTTGCTGGAGTTAGTCCCACGATTCAAGACTTGCTGGGTAAGCAAATATTCCATATTATTCTGCTTGAAGAAGACAAAGACAATGATAACATTATTAGGCATTCTTACCTTCTTCTACCGACCTCACCACCTTGGTCGCTAAGAACGCTGCTGCCTCTTGTCGCCTTCTTTCATTCTTCCTTCCTGCTTCTTCTTTACTACTATACTATAGCCAAAGTTCTTTAAAGCTACCTAGACTTCCTTAATAATAATTTAACCATTTTACAATATGGAAAGAGCGGAATTTATAAATGAATGTTTTTTTTTTCTTTACGTTTTACATAGTTCCTCATGATAGAATTGTAGTTTTCTAGTTTTTATTAGAAACCAACTTAAAATTTATATTTTTACAAAAGTATTCATCACATTGTTTATGGGCATTATAGTTGCACACGACATTGGTTCTACTGAATTCGAGAAGACTGAGGGAACTATGATAATACTTCACCGATTACCCTTACTGTCCTCTCGCATCTAGTCCTCTTTGGGACTCTTTATTATTGCAAACTTTTATGAATACATTAAATACATATTCAATTTAATGTAATAACTGACAATAGCCAAGCAAACATTCTATTGAACTCCGAGCTGGACCTCCTTCAAACTCCTCGAGCCTAAACGACGTCCCAGACTCTTTTTCACATCTCCTGTTTCATGTTGCCTTTCTCGGCATTCAAATAAGCGGTGGAAAACCTAAAGTTATTCACCACCTTAGCCTTGTGTTCTTCATTTTTCCGATCCGGCACAGGTACTAAGCTACTAAGATGAGTGTGCGGGCCCACCCTCTTCTGCAGCTGTCGTTACCTGGACTCGTGCTTGACCATCCTCTCTTCACTGCAGCATGAACTTCAGTCTTCGTTGCTATTTCCAGGCCCGAGGGAGGAGAGGTTGGTAGCACTTGGATGACCTCGGTTGAGTTCGTGTAGTACCCTCGCGTAACACGCAGTACGCCAAGCCTCAGATTCTGTCGTAGTCGATCCACGTTCCGCTGGATTCAGGTGCAGGTGGCCCACATCAGGACAGCGTAAGTCAGCTTGTAATTCGATGTCTCCGACGGTCCTCCTATGTTGGCCATCATGCAGGAATGAGCTGCAGCCGTGCGCTGTGCTTCCATCAACGCCTTCAGTACCTGACTGCTGAAGTTCGGGTTTGCCTTAATCTGGAGCCCCAGGTAGTTCATTTTAGGGCTACAGCTACGTCCTAGCCTAGGAGCAGGATGCTTTGCTCTCTTCGTTTCCTCGCTGAACCCTTCCTTCAACACCACGTGGCCCTGGTCTTGCTAGTTGCTTCGGCAGCAGCTTCCACATCCGCATTTTCCTTTTCCGGACTCTGATGAGGACGTCATCATTAAACGTTTGTAAAAAAAAGTGTTTAAATATTTGTCTAATATATAGTAGAATATAAATTCCAGATTTTAGAACTTATCAACAGATTTATCACAATTTGTATACAATCGCCAATTTTTGAAGTCTGATGGCATAGTTCAGCCGTCGTTTATAATCTGAAGCTTGCACGGATAAAGATGTAAACCGTGTAAAAGTCGCTATAGTGAGGTTCGACGGATGTTAAGTTGAGGAGCTCGCCTCCGAGTGGACGTTTCTGGGTCTTTTTCAATACCACCCCTCACAAGATCCACATTTCCTTCTGTCTTAGCTGTTCGTGGTTTCCTGGTACGTGGAAAGGCACCTACCTAACCTTGTTTCTCAAAACGATCAATTAAGCGACGAATCATTGCCTCCGAGGGTACATCTCCAACGTTAAAATGACGACTTACAATTGAATGTTAATTCTCAAAGTAAAACTAAACGATTTTGGTGCTATATTTTTCCATGGTAAATTCTCACACGCACTGAGTGCAATTTCTGAAAAAAAAAGAAACAGGAAAGGTCGTCACTTTATAATGAATATACACGGGCCACCCACCCGTGTATTTGGTGTAGACACAGAATGACCTTTAATTTAAAATTCGTTAAATCGTATCTATTATTATGTTTAGTTACTTTTATGTAAGCAATTAGGTTAAGTATAAGAGACTTTCAACTCTCACCATAAATGCCCCGAGTCCAGAAGCTGCTGAAGAAATTATTTACTTATGCAGCAGCCAATATTTTTCTTTTTACTTAAGGGGAGGTTCTCATCTAGAAATTTGAAAAAATCGATTTTTTTTATTGCATTTTCTGAAAGGTACAAGTGTCTAGTATATTGTGTTAAAAGGGTTTCTCAATCCGCGCATGAGAAACATTTCTACAGGCTATTATCTAAACTTTCGACGAGCAACGTCGGCAGGCTGCTGAAAGGAAGGTCTCCCAATACACAAGGATGGCTTACATCGAGAAGAAAAATAAAGCAATCGCCCAGCAGGAACAGTTCGAGTTGGAGGAGGGGATTTTGTACAGCCCTGGAATCGCTGACTAAATGTGAGTATTACCAAGATATGCAAATTTTGAGTAGAAATGAGCGAAAGATATTTTTTGGTCCTCCATATTGATTTGGCCATTTTCTTTTGTTTTTATTTTTATCAAATAGTACCTCAAAACCATGTACAAACCTCGCGCAACCCGAAAAATTTTTTTGGTCCGCCATATTGGATCGGCCGTTTCGAATTTTGAAAATCTGACTTCAGATTCGTATTCAGCGGTACCCAAAACCTATAATACCATGTTATTGTTACAAAACATTCACATGTTCGCAATAATATTCGATCGAAAGTATTGCCAAAACTTTAAACGCGTTTTTCTCGAAACGTGATTTTTCAACACGGTGTACACTCTCATTTGAGAATGGGTGCACGAAACAATGTCTACCTTTCGGCAATCGAAAGGAAACCGTTTTTTTGGGAGCATAGACCTATAAAATTAAAAAATTGTTTGTTTGAACTATTTTTTATGGGCCTCTGAAGTGGAAAAAAAGGGCCGAAAAATCGACCTAAAAGTTCATGATAGTGCCAAAAAGTCAAAACTTGTTTTTTTTTCAAGTTTTTTAGGTCTATGCTCCGTCAAATGTATTCAACTTTATGACCCTGTTGTCCTTTTTTGATTTCAGATTGATGCTGAGACAGTACGATGTACACCATCGACCGATTCCTCGCTGACATGGTCCTGTTCAATTAGGCCTCACGGCCGCCATTTTGTTTTATTTGTGACAGAAATTTTTGAAAATAAAGTCCATTGTACCAGCATTCCGAATCCCCAACCCGTTTTTTTCATTCCATAATCGCGGAAAAAAATTCCAAAGTTAGGCCGTTTTTTGGGCTGCTAGATGAGAACCTCCCCTTAAGAATACTCCAATATTTCTATAGGGCTTTTTTATCCCTGTGAAAATGTTTTATTGTCCCTTATTATCTTTTATTTATAATCCATGGAATTAATAAACCGATTAAAGGCTGCTTCTAATGCTTAAAATGTATCTGTAGTCTGGTTTCACACCAATTTGGTAAGAAGTACCTATGTAAAACAAAAGAAATAGCTGAATATATATTCCTAAGTTTGATAATAACTGTTATCTAGATCCTAACGTTAAAAATACACTTTTTAAAGATATTGCCACTAATCTTGAGCAAAAAATACAAAAACCAGAAAATGGCCCAATTAATTATTTATTAAATATGGCATCCATCCCAACAAATATTGTGAGAAATACAATAATGCAACTTCAAAACTCAACATAGAGAGACATTTTGGGATTAATGTAGGCCTGTAAAGGGTATAAAAAGCAATTATCAATCCCCTAACACAATGAATTAACTTATCCATAAAATCAGGTTCCTTCCCACAATGTTTAAAGCGAGCTTGCATAATACCTATATACAAAAAAATGGAGATCCTAATCTTGTCAAATGAGCAATATGGTTTTCGCTATAAAGAGTGCAGTTCTTACTTTTGTAAATGAAATAAATAAAGATTTTGAAAATAGTATGTACTCTGTAGCCACATTGATAGACCTAACTAAGGCTTTTGAATGTGTCTCTCACGAGCCTATTTTACGGAAACTATATTTCTATATAATCATGTATGTTGTTGTGCAGCACACTATGTCACATCAAATAACAACGTGTTCCTCAAGGAACAATCTTGGGATCGCTCATGTTCATTGGTACTATATGCTGATGACACTATGCTTAAGAACAAGGTGTATGTATAGCAAGCCAAGGAATGGCTTATTGCAAACAAGTTAACCATCAATATAGATAACACAACAAATATAATGTTCTCTTTATGACACTGAGCTCACAATAGTAAATTTTATAGGCATACATCTAGATTCCAAACTAAAATGGCATAACTAACATCTTCACCTCAACAATGTAATACCAAAAGTTGCAAAATGGTTTATCATGCATTAATCGAAAGTCATTGTACAGTACTTTATTGTGGGAACACTCGGCGATTATGCCAATAAATTTTGGCCTCCAAAGATGGGATATTAGGGTAGTAGACCAGATTCAATACCAATGTGACTGCAAATCAGCTTTTTGTAAATTGGATATTCTAATCTGTTCTAAGTTTATACATAGTGGAATATCTTACCTTCGTTTACAAAAACACTAAATTATTCAATATAAAAGCCAAGCACCACGACCATGCTCGTATTTTACACTTGGAATGTTTTAGATTAAAGAGATCTCAAACTGGAGTCAGTTTCATTGGTCCAAAACTCTACCTAATAACATCAAATTATTAGATTTAAATAAATTTATATGCACTTCAAAGAACCAAATTACAATGTAAGTACAGCTTTTACCGCACTTTGAACTAGTTATTACTAAGACTATAAAACAAATCACCTTTCTGGCTAATTCTTCCACCGATATCTGCGAGGTATTACCCAGAGAAGTAGTTGTTTCAATAAGTGTTTTGTCTTGTAGTCTTAGTAAGGCTCATTGTTGTAGATTTACGAAATGTTTTGGTGTTTTTAAATTATTATCATAAATATACAATTAACTTTTAATAAAAAGTGGTACCAACAAAATTAATTGTTTATTTATTTTGGATTATCAAAATGTATCACGTAGTGAAAGCCTCCACAATTACTTATTTAATTACTAGTAAATTTTCTACAACGACGTAAAGAACTTTAATATAATTTATTGCTCCTAGATGTCAGCATCTAGATGATGGTGAATACCTGCTAGCAAGACTGGATCCCTTTGGAGCATATGGTTCAAATACTTAACCGTGAGGTAACCAGATTAAGGTCTATTCAGTACTCAGGTAAAAGTGCAATCTGAACTCCGTGTGACTTTAGTTCCATGAAATATTAATGTTTACTAGAGCAATGGAATAAATGGTTTATTTTCTTTTTTCTTTAGTATGACTTTCTTTGATTTTATGTTTCACGACATCAAAATGCAGTAGAGGTTTTTATTTAATATGTTTGGAATATGCATAAATTCACCCTTCTCCAAAGTGAATCATATTGCTATCTTGAAGAATTAGATTCCTTGTTTTCAATAGTAATAGCTTTATATAGTTCTTCTCTTTAGAAGTAGTGATTGTTTATTATTTACTACAGCTCTTTAGCCAATAATCTCACTGTCGTTAAAATGTTGCCAAAAAATCGATAAATATTGGCAACCCCTTCTGGTTTGCCTCTTGATATATATATATATATATTTTTTTCACAAACAGAAAAAAAATTAAATGACTTTTTTAAGGCTAAGTTAAATATGATGAAAAAACTGAATAACATTAAAAGTAAAACATTCCGGCAGTATTTCATTAAGCGATAACAGAGTTAATATACCCGTGTGAATGCTCAGGTTTGAGTATGAATATTTTGGTTTATGGCGTCAGTTCGTCTTGGATAACTCGAATAGATTCTAATTTAGTTAAATTCAAACAAATACATTAGATCACTAACTGCTTCTTGTTAATACCAAAATGTATAAAATATTGTAAAAATAAGAAAGGTGACATAATACATAACAATTTAATTATCTTTCTTTTGACCCTTTTGATCTACTTATTTGATCCTAATTTAGACTAAGTCTTTATTAGGACCTCATATTCTCTTATTTATTTATTAACTTTTCATTTCTTCCAACCAACTTCTCGCGTAGTTCCTCGAACTCCTCAGTCAGCTCATACTTTTTATCCATTGAGTTTATGCTCCTCTCTCACTACTTACTCATATCTAGCTCTTACCAAGGTGACCTTTTCTACCCTACTTAGTTTACATACTCTCAGATACTTTTGAAATCTTTCATGCATCAGTCATCTTCAAATATATACAGAAGGGGATGGCCTCTTATTTTAGCAATGTCACGCTCCAAGCATTGAAACCATTTTCACATTTTTTTTGCTCTTTTTTTATTTAAATTCTCTAAACTTAGCTTCCTCTCTAATCTTCACATCTTTAAGCCATAACTTGTCACTCTTTTTATTACCTTAGTCTACAGACTCACTCTCCTTGTTCCCTGAAAGAGTAAGTATCTATGAATCGACTTTTGCTTCACATCTATACTATGTACTATACCGGGTATCCCATTTTACATTATGGTCTCGAATACCTTGAAAACAATGCATCGGAATGAAAAATGTGCCGAATGGAAACTTTTATATTAGCGAGGAGGACATCGGATTCTGAAAAAAATAGTCCCCCTGGCCCTAAGGGGGGCCAGAAAAACTTAAATGGAAACTCCTATTTTTTTATTGCAGATTCGGAAAGAGCGTAAAAAATATGCATTTTTTTATTTGGCGACTTTTTTCGAATTCCATACAGATGGCACTAGAAACCTAAAAAAATTGATTTTTTGAAACGAAAATGATTTAACAGATTCAGATGAAATAAAACCTTTCTTATTTTAGAAAAATTCCACACACACATCTTTTTAAGGAAGATATCGGATTCTGACAAAATACCTTCCCCTATTTTTCTCGCAAAATCTTATTTTCATGATTACAGCGCCACCTGTTAGGCATACAAAAATAATCAAGGATTACAATTAACATATTTTTTACTCTCTTTCGGAATCTGCAATAAAAATAAGGGTTTGCATTTAATATTCTTAACCCCCTGTCCCGGCCCCCCTTATTTTACGATGCATTGTTTTCAAGTTTCGAGACCGTAAAGTAAAATGGGACACCCTGTATACTTATTCCCTATACTGAATTGTCGAGCCGGGTATATGATAAAACTTTCAAACACATTGAAACAAAACCCTCCCAACTGTGTTGTTTTATTTCAATAGTCCTTATACTTCAATACCATACCTTCTAATCGGTCTTAAATATACATTACACAAATCAGGAGCTACACAAAAAAATTCTTCACTTCTATCTGCACTTAAACTTTTTTAATTACTTCCCTATCCGTTTGCCTTTTCCCTCTAATTCTCACGAATAGAAATAAAATTGCAAAGGGCTCAACAACCAGAGTTACTTTATCCTTATTCATATTTTAAATTTATCTGATACATGTATTCTTATTTTTGGTGTAACCAATAATTCCTAATATAAACTTCTCATCACTATATTATTCTTGAATGGTTTACAAAGAGGTGTAAATAATTACCAAATCAAATGGGAAGATGGCATTTGATTTAGCAGCCACTGAAAGTTCACATCTTCGATACTCTACCCAATTTAAGCTTTAGTTCTTAAAAAAGGTAATTCTTGTTATGATATATTCTTGATGAAACGGGGTATATACATTTGATAAAGAAAAGCACTTGTTATGTTCCATATTTTTTTTTGAGTTTCCTGACACGTGTTTTGAACTTTGCAGTTCATTATCAAAGGTAATACTCAGTAAATAAAAATATGGAACATAAGAACTGATTTTCTATATCAAATTTAGCTCTTAATGCTAATACAGTTTAAAGTAATCATTAAATTCACACTCATATCAAAAGAAAGATATGCATGCTACTAATAATTGTCACTATAGATTTTATTAAATATTAGCTATATAAAATGATCGACACCGGTTAATTTAATAATTTATTTAATATCTAATATTAGACTAAAATGTTCATAGGTATGTATCTATTGAAAATCATCAATTATGAAAAAGGATTATATAAAAATTAAAAACAGTGTTTTAAAACAACAAATATGATATTGATTATTACTAATGTTAATATTTTAATTTTTTGATATCGCTTTCAATAAATGTAATAAAACATGAAAGAAAAAAATTAATAGGTTGTGATAAAACAATATACTGTATAGACATAAGCTGTTGCGTGGCTCTTAAATTGAGAGCCGGTTTGAGCGTGCCCCGAAACAACCGCCACCGTCAAGAATATAAAGATACGCACACACATAATACTCCCTGCGGGAATTTTAGGCGCACCCCCGGTACGGCCCAAAATTCTAGACCCGGCCGGGTCCTTATTGAAAATCATCGATTCCATTAAACCACATTCTTGACATAATTTAATATTGATTGCCACTTTACGAATGCCTCACGTATTTTCTTTGTATATCCGGGGGGCACAATAACCGATGAAATTTTAATAAAGCTCGGAGGGGAAATTTTCCACTTCGCATTTTCGGCAGGGCGGGAATGCCTATTGCATTAATGCTGCATTATCAAATGGGCTGCTGAACAATTCATGGCGTTCCTGGTATAAGTATTTAGAATGTTTTGCTTTCCAACTTATTCCGCCCTGAAATATTTACGAGGCGACATTTATAACGGATTTATAAAGAATTTCCGACGTCCTTCATTCAAATAATTCTATCGAACTTTTCGCGCCCGATTATTATTTTATGTATAAACTAAGCAACACAAAAGTTGGACGACTAGAAATCTCGTAATAATAAAATCATGAGGCGTTGCGGAACTTAATAATGAGTACAAGCTTATTCCATCAAATAAACTTGTATGTTTAGTTTTCTTTAGATTTGGTTTTCATTTTTGTTTTAAATTATTGTTTTAATAAGCTGTATTGATTTCCATCTTAGATAAATGTTATATATAAAATATAGACACACCTATATTTCGTATTTGATAATAACTAACTCATAATCACTACAAAAATTATAAATTAAAGTTACTGTATTTAAAGTTAATAAATATACATTTATTAATAAATTTTAATAGTTTTGTCTAGGGTAAATTATATGTAAACATTTTTAGTTAAAAACAAATACAGTTTGTTTTAGAAAAAAACCTTTTATGTTCTTTTTTTGCTTACAATTTTTAAAGGTACAAATTATTAAATATAAAACATCCACTGATAAACATAATAATAAAATACAATTTTATACAGAAATTATCAAAGCGCAATGCTTCCGGTGCTAAATATGTTTACCCTTGACTATTAGCAATAACATGTTACGCTCGCAATTATAACAATTATCACTTTGAAGACGTACTGCGAATACTCGCAGATATCTGCAACGCTCACTGAGGGCCTCATTATCTATGCAATTAGAGTTTATAGTAATTATATAACACCGATACAATGTCACAGGTTATCAGATGACTATTAATTAGTGCCGCCGAACAAATCGCTACGATTGTAACCGACATCAAAGACTTCAGCATCACGTTAATTAAGCCAACAATATTACGCTATATCTTCATTATCTGAAATTACAAGCTCTGGTACAATGGGTACGCGGGTACGATCGTTATCTGGTATTTTCATTTGCGTAATTGCGTCGCGTATGTAATTACTGTTTAATTTCATACAACAAATTACTTTCATGGATTAACGTGACGTGTATAGGCATTAATTGACAGAAATTATTGAACGTTCTATGTTATATGCCTTCCATGCAATTATTATAATGCTTTGGAGCCTTTCAGCGAAGCGGCTTTAAATTTCGTAAGATGCTTTATGCTGACAGTATGAAGCTATATAGACCGAAATTAATTTAGGTATATGCTAAACTGAAATATTTATTCACGAAAAGTTAAATTTTTATAATCGAATTAAGAAATCCTTTTTTTTAATAACTAATAGAGCTATATTTTTTTTATGCATGAAAGCATACACAATTTTGAAAATATGAAATTATTTGGTTAAACCGAAAAGATACCCTTTTTCAATAGCAATTTCTTAAACATGCTGCAGGACATGATTAGTATTGTGAAAGAACGTCTTTACTTGTGCTCATTGAATAAGCATAATACGAACGACCAACGCTAAAGTTGCCCAATATTGTGTTAATCTCACCAGGTCAAACCTAAAGTCTCTGATTGGTATTCTAACTGGGTACTTTCAGTTAAATAAACACTACTATGTATGAGGTAATGATCCATCGCAACGAGGAAATAAAATTAACAAATAATTTAAGGATGCAACGGTATACTGAAGATGTGAGAGGCGAAGGGAGGTGTCCGTCTTTGACTCCCTACTGTGAAAACTGGTCTACGAAGGTATCCTCGAACTAGCGATGCCGCATGAGGTAGACGTAATGAGATTCGCCAACGACATTATCTTCGTTAGAAGTGGAGAGATCATGGAGGCGGCATGGGCAGGACCAAGTACTTGAATGAAACAAAGGTTGCCCTAGGAGTTGCAAAGCTATTTTATGCGCTTTAGCATCGCAAGATTTCTACCCAGTTTCGCATTAGCAGTCGAACAGAGTGGTTGTCTTTTGTAAAGCGATCCGTAAAATCTCCAAAAACCCGAGGACCTAATCCCCAAGTATCCTTCAAATCCTATGCTTGCACAAGTCATTTTCCAAACAATAAGCAGTTCCGTAGAAAATCAAGAACAAATTTTTATTGATGGTTCTAAGAATCAAGCAGGAACATGTGGCTCTGCTTTTCATTATCACAAGTAATACCATAAGTGATGGCAATTTACTCGAATAAATTTTGTTTTTGCATGAAAGTTTGTTGCTTAGCGATTTTAATGAGAGCAACTGTCACGAAAAAATTTTTTCTATCAGTTGCTCGAATAAAAATCGCGATTAAGCAACAAACTTGAATGCGCTAAAAACAAAATTTATTCCGATTTAATTGTCATCACCAATGGTATTTGGAAAGACTACTCCACGACTTGAAACGAATATCAGTGAATGGTTCAATGTTTATATTAAAATTTTTATGATATATCTCCTGCAGTATTTTGGTCGAAAAATTCGACATTGATTAAATAACACCTCCCTTATAATCATTTGCATTTATCTTCTTTATATTATACGCCGTCATCATAATCGCGGCAAGAGTTTCCATTAAAGTTTTGCTAACAACTGGTAGTTTTTATCGGCGCAGATTTCTTCAAATCGTTTCGAAACACACGATCTCGTTTAAGTTTGATTTTTTGGTGCAGAACTGGTCACCGTCGCATTTATTATGGATGATGAAGTGTTACCAAACCTTTTGATTTTATAACCTACTTGCAACTGACATACGTAGAAACAACGTTTTTCGCTTTTTTATCAAAGCTAATTCAATTCATTTGTCGGGAAATAGCTAACTTCAGGTTATTCAGGTGAATAAACAGCAACTTGGTGTTTATTCACTTAAAAATTGACGTGATTGGCTAAAAAATATCACATGCCTCATTTTCATTGGCTACATACAATAGGAGTGGAATAGTCAAAATTAAAATTACATTGAAAAATATCGTCTTCCTAGTATAGCTTCAATATATAGCGCAGAGCTGTCCGCCATTAAAAGCGCAGTCAATTTTATCAACCACAAAACGAAAGAGGGAAAATATATGATAATCTCTAACTGTAAGTCACTATTGTAAGAATTGATAAAAGAAGATATATCTGACCCTAATATTCTATCTCTTCTTAGATCCATTAACTATATAAATAGATCCTCAAACAAACGTGTAACATTCTTGTGGGTCAAAGGACATTCCGGAATACACGGAAACGAGATAGCTGATAATCTTGCCAAAGAATTACTCCTCCTCGAAAAAGAAGAAAACTTCTTATTAAGAAGCGATTTAATTAATTTACTTAAACACAAGAATTTAAATAAATAAATGAACTCTCTTAATCATTTATGCAAAAAGGACACTACTATAAACAATTTTACCATATATATAACAAGGAGCCATGGTTTAAGAAAACTATCATTGAAAGAAATATAATTACAACTATCGCCAGAATTAAATTTGGACACTGCTCCAGTAATCAACATTTGCACAGAATTGGAGTAAAATCGTCACCTTCATGCATTTATCTAATCGAAAATCAAGATTTGAATCACATATTTCATAGATGTCCTTTATTTTATGAAGCAATAACTAAATTATATGACAAAATATATAATATATTCAAGCAGGTTTCCCAAAATTATATCGTATGGATTAACTGCAATAAACTAAGTATATATAAAGGGATAATTAAATTCCTGAAGGAGATCAATATCTGTTTGTAATAACTTTGGTCGTCTCTCATTTGCGTCCATTTATAAATATAAATATCTTTTCTTATTCAGTTTAGTTGATAAACTTTTCATCCGTAGTCATCATAATCTTCAAATTTATTAACAACCTCTTATCTCTACTGTTAAACCCTTCCGTCGGGCCACCTTCAGTACTTGTAATTCCCTAATCGTGACAGCCACCAATACAATGTCACAAACGACGTGCTATATCTTCCTCATTTTAAATTCTTGAAGTTATTCAAAGTAGATCACAAAAGTGATCCAGAACATTTATGTTTTAAAAAATAAGAAAAAAGAGATTTTTTCAGAGGCCGCCAAAGTACTAGTCTCGTCAGTCTTCCCTCCCACCTTTTTTTAGTACTAATAGTTGTGGCGAGAACGGGAAGAGCTGAGCAGGGCATTGGTCCAAGAAGTCTCGTTTATTGAAAGCCTGAGAACGAGAAAAATTGTCAATGGTAGACCGGATGGCCAGAGAAAATCTCGAGAAAAAATTAACTTTTTTCTCAGGAAGAGCTGATAAAGGCGTCTGGATCGGCGAGCTGAACCTAGTGCTGTAGCTTGGGACGAAAGAAAGGTACAGGATGCTGATGTACCACCTGACTCAAATCCTGGTTCGAAAAGTACCTGCACAGAATCGGAGAAAGTTTTGCACGAGGAGTATCATTTATACATGGAGGTGGAAAATGCACGGCACATCAGTTTCGAGTGTTGACGGTTGTGAATACTCTCGTTTATAGAAATCTAAATAACGGATCGAATAGCAAGAGAAATCCTCGAGGACAATGAACCTTTTCATTCAGCCACAGCCGGTGTGGGGATTGGGAGTGAGAAGAGTAGAGACGAAAATGAAAGAAGGAGATGAAGGATGTCAAAAGAGAAGAAGCAAAAAGAGCAAAGGAGCACTAGGAGAAGTATGTAATGATTCCACTGGAATCCCTGTAAAGTGGATCACTATGAACCGGTCGCACTGTGTTGACACCGTAGAAGTTCGTCTGCAATAACTTCTTTCAACATCTAAGCCTCAAACACTAAAATATAAATTCTTTCATTAAGCGCTTCATATCTTTAAATTTAAGTTAAACAAAGCATGTGTGAGATATCACCGAAATTTATATTTTTTTAAAAGGTTAATGTATATGGAACATAACATCATGAAATTATTCACCGTGGCTTCGCTGGATAGCGCGCATTTTGGCTTCAAAGGCAATTGTGGTTTAGGGCTTATTCGCATAGACCTGTAATTTAAGAAAACTCCACAAAAACAGTCTAACGAGGTCAAATCGTACTATCTGGGTGGCCTCCACATATGATGATTATGCCTTTAAATCGCTTGTGCAGAATGTCCAATGTACCATGAGCTTTGTAGTACGTAGCGCCGTCTTGTTGAAGCCACATTTTATTGGGGTCCTGTTATCGGGGCGGTTCGTTTGGCTTTCTCGATTGACTTACCCGCCACGTAACTTTCGGTTTAGCTCAGTTTTTCATACTTTGTTTAACGTAATTTGTAGCACTTACCTTTGGTTTGTAGATTTTGGGCTGGAATTGCGGCTCTAAATCGATCTGATACCTCTGGATGATGGCTATCTACTTCTTTGGGCAGCAAGGCTTATGGTTCACTCGCGATTTAAATGATTTATTTATGAATTTAAAAAATTCTAATGTATTTCCTTCCTGGTAGGAATTCCCTACGCAGCTTTTATTTAGAAACAGATAACGAATGTTTTATATGTACAAAAATATTACAAATAAATAAAAGAAAGGAAAGAATTTAGTTATTTACAATAAAATTGAATTGAACGAGATTCACGGTTACGACACTTTGCGAACGAAAAAAAAATAAAAATGAACTTGTGACGCGGCTTGTGAACTTGTTTTGAAATTAAAAATGCAGTTGATTCGGAATTGATAAAAGTGCAAGTGATTACTTTGAATGTCGAGACACCACTGATAATGTTTCGAAGATTTTTCTTCCAGGTCGGGATGCATCCCCTTCTTATCTAGTGGGGGTGTTATCTTCATTGTCTTGATTGGACCGTTTGAATCCCGCCTTTCTTCAAGGGGCGCTGTTGGTCTTCCTCATTGCTTCCCTCTGAGGTCCTTTTGGTGAACCGTTCATTCTTCAGTTAAATGACTGTTTTGTAGAGGGCGCAAGCTGTATTGTTTTTTCTTGTCGAATTGTTTTTTTAATTTTTGTTAATTTTATTTACATATTATTGGTAGGCTGTTTCTCGTGTATCGTAACCGTGAATGTAATTATGTGATGTGACTTTTTACAAATTTAATTGATCCTTTTATTATTTATTGTGAATTATAATATACGATTTTGGCGTTTTCATTTGGAGAGCATAAGTCGATTATTATTATTTTTCTCTCATCTGGTCATTGTTTATATACAATAATATTTAGATTTAAACTAATTAAATTAAAATAATTAGTGGAAAAATATTTCGTTAGTTCCGCAAGTGTTTGGGTACGCTTGTAACGGTACCCTTAATCCCTGGTCCTTTTGTGACTTGCACGTCCGTATCGAATTGAAGCGTTAGCCTAAGCCTTTTATTGCTGTCTTGTTGTAGGAATTTCTATTTTATGGTGACCAGATGGAACTTTCTAATTTACCCTTAAATATTAACAAATGTCCTTTTTGGGTGAAATTATTTTCTACGAACTTAATGCATTCGGTTCTAAAGATGAATGCGGGTGGTTTATAACCTGGAATAATATTTAAAAATGTCACGGATAAATGTACTGAAATGAGGCTCGATGTTCCGATAAAAAAAACATTGAATTAAATAAAACGCACGGATTCATCATGTTTAGTGCTCGCGGTCGAGCAACTATAACAGTCCATATCATCAAGTTCAGGCTAAAATAAATTTGTAATCATCGATCTATAAAGCTCGCCGTTGACGGTGATTTCTCAAAGAAATATGGACCAATGATGCTACCAACCCAGAATCTATACCAAGCAGTGACTTTTTCGAGATGCATTGGAAACTCTTGGATATCTTTTAGATTTATATAGTTCTAAATTCGACAATTTCTTGATGAAAATTAAGACCAGTTTACAAAGGCTCAGTGAATACATATCGTTTTCTATAGTCGTTTACTTTCATCTCCAGGGTCATGTAAATTTTGTTTATGGTCTGCTAATGGCCGAGTTTTTGTGAGCGGCGCGAAATCAACTGCCTCGCACTCTCCAGCGCACTTTCACGGGCAGCAGCGATGTTGTTCGCAGATCTTGCGTTGGTCCATTCTTTAACTGAACTATTGGACCCAATTTCATCCAGTACACTGCAAATTTTCCCCTCAGTAGGATGATTATTGCAAGTGTAAAATGGGCGAAGCGCGCGGATCTAGTCTATAAAAGAGGTCAAGAGTACGCTACCCAAATTGATGGTTTGTTATGATAGGTTGAGAGTACGCTAGCCAAATAAATGGTTTGTTGTGCCAAGTGTATGCCTGGCCAATAAATAGTAATTAAGGTGAAGGTAAGCTAAGTTAATAAATAATTTATTGTGGTAGGTCAAGTCTATTCTAGTCTAATTATAGGTGTTTTTGGTAAGCTAAATACATGATTTGTTATGGGCATATAAATACACATGTGTTGTTTGTAGTAGATTTATCTGTGATTTATTTTAGCATGTCAAAAGTTCGCTAGCCAAATAAATAGTTTATAGCGAGACGTTATATTTGCTTTCTTGTAATTAATCAAGAGTAAATAATTAGTTATATAATTTAAATAATTTTTATTTATAGTACATCAAAGAGGAACTAAATTAATAAATTGTTGGTTATGGTAAATCATTTTTTGTATTACCGGATGCCAAGAACTATACACTCTCACGTTTATGTTTCATAATTTATGTTAATATACTAATTATTTATGATATGATTTGTTCTTTTTAAACATCACTTTTAATATAACTGAAAATAATGTGTTCATTTTTTAAAAGTCCTAAAGTATTGGATTTTAACACGGCAAGGAAAATCATTCGTTCGCTAAATTAATAAAAGTTTCATAATTTATTGTGGTAGGCCAGGAGTACGCTACTTCAATAAATGATTGTGTGTGGTAGGTTAAGAGTATGCTAAATAATAAATGGTTTATTGTGGCTGGGACTAGGATTTCTATTGCCACTGCTTTGTATTCCATCTTGGCCTGTGCTTGCGTATATTTTTAAGATTTTGGATTACGCAGTAGATTTCATCTCTTGACACATCGTCTGGATCGTGTTCCTTGAGGCGGAGCAGGCAATTAATATTTTGTCTCGAAACTGACTTTTTAAATTTAATATCAGTTATCGTTGAGTTTCATATTTAGAAAAATATCAGAAAATTTCATTTTGTAGGAAGGTTTGTTTGCCGAGTGAAGTAGGAGCATATAATTTCAGTAAACAACAGATTATTAACACTTTAAATATAACTTTTCACGTTTCGGTGTCGGAAATAAAGCACGGAGTCTTAAGAATGGTATCAGTGTTCGCCAGGTAGCTTCGACTATTAGACTGGTTTCAGTGCTACGAGTGAGGCTGAGACTGACGTTGGGCCGATGGGTAACTGGTATTTGTAGGTGCCGAAGGCCATAAACTTGAGTGGCTGCATATGTCCTTCTCGGTGTTACATCCTCCCCCTATGGTACAGCTGCAAAATATAAGGGGCTGGACCATATCTATTGTTTCCTTGGTCGTCCTCGTTTTCTCATGGGCCGGGGAGTAGTGATTTTATCTCATCCGTCTGATTTCCTCGGTATGGCGTGAGGGTGGAGGCGGGGAATATTCCCAAAGAGATGTCTGGTTGGTTCGGTGCGACCAGCTCGAAGCTGGTTGGACTAATGATGCGGGTAATCATGTAGGGCCCATTTCTTCTAGGTGCGATCTTGGAGGAGTACTGCTTCTAGGCATTACTCAAGGCGTGTGTGGCCACCCAGACTAGGTCTTTAGCCTGGTATGGTGGGCAGGGAAGGCGGTGTTTATCTGCGTACAAGTTCTCCTTGACCTTCTCCAGGGTCTTCAATAGTTTTTGAAGATAGGGAGTCACCTCGACCACAAAATTTTCGTTATCGATTACTTGGCGTAGATTTTGGTTGATATCATCCGGAGTACGTAGCTCCCGGCGAAGGTCAGGTAGGCGGGTGTCTAACCAGTGCTTTAAACTAGCGTAGTGTTCATCGCAAACCGAATGGATGGTAACTTTTCAGGCCAGCTGGTGTGATCGCGTCCTACCAGAATTCCTAACTGTGTCTTGAGGTCTCGCTTCCTTCTTTCGACGGGGTTGGCTTCCGGGTGATATGCTGGAGTGAATTGATGACGGATTCCAAAGACGTACGTGATGTGTTGTAGCACGGCTACGACGAATTGTGGCCTGTTGTCGCTTACAACCTTTTTCGGGATTCCGTAACGAAGTAACACTTCGTCTATAAGCTTTCGTTCACAGCACTCTGCTGTGGCTTTCTTCAATGAGAAGAGCTCTATCCATTTAGAGGTTAAATTTTCGATGATAAGGATCTCTGTTTCTCCTTTTTGGGATGCTGGCAGAGGTCCAAATAGATCGAAGGCGATGGCTTCACATCTCTGATTTAGTTGGACGGTTTGTACCGTTGACAGGGAATACATTTCCTTATGTATTCGGCAATGTCCTTGTTAATTCCTTTCCAGTAGTAGCGGCTCTTTACTTTGAGGAGGATCTTTTCCACACCGTAGTGACCGGCTTCTGGTACATCATGGAAGGCATGCAACACGCGTTGGTTTTCTCCTAATGGTACAACCTGTTGAGCATCCTCGGACTCGCCTTCAGGGTCATATCGATGGAGAATCCCTTGGAGCAGTATTTGTCCTCTGTTTTTCCGGTAGTGGGCATTCTGCGTGCTGTCTGGATTTTCTAAGCTCTGGATGATCTATTGTAGGTTTTCATCTGCTTCTTGCTGCCTTCTTAAGATTCTTCCTGGAGGGGTGCTCACGGGGTGTTTTCTTTCTCCCCCTGGATGAGAATCGCTCCCATAGCGTAGTCGCGGGCGTCTGTTCGTATGGTGAAAGGCAGAGCGTTGTTTGCTTCACACAGTAGTTTCTTTAGATAGGCGAAGGCTTCCTCTTCTTTGGTGGACCATTTCCACGTAGCTTTCTTCTTTGTGAGGTCCGTAAGAGGACGAGCCAAATAGGCAAAATTTGGCACAAAACGCCGGTACCAGGAACATGCTTGAACGAACGATAAAACTTCTTTCTTGTTCCCTGGAGCACGTTTTTCGCTGATGGCTTGCGTCTTGTCAGATCTGCCTGGATACCTTCCGGGGTGATGAGATGTCCCAGGTAGCGCACTTGGGTGCGACAGAATTGCGTTTTCTCATGATTGATCTTCAGACGATAATCACGCTGCTCATAAGTGGGGAATAACATGATGAGGTCATCCAGGTACACAAGAAGTTGACTTGTTGGTAACTCTCTGATGAAGCAATCCATTAGGCGCTGGGACGTAGCTAGTGCATTGCGTAGGCCGAATGGCATTCGTTTGAAGCAAAACGAACCCATCGGAGTAACGAAGCCGGTCTTTGGTTGATCTTCGTTGGCAACCGGAATATGCCAATATCCGCTTCGTAGGTCGATGGTGGATATCCAGGACGGGATACTGATTGAATGTAGTAAATCATCAATTCGAGGCAGTGGGTAGGACTCTGCAACGGTGACGGCGTTTAATTTCTGGTAGTCGATGCAAAGTCGAACAACTCCATCTTTTTTGGGCACCAATACGACGGGTGCGGTCCAAAATGAACTACATTTCTGGATGAGTCCAGGAGTTGGTTTAGTTCATCTTGAAGTAAACGTTTTCGTGGCTCTGTAGGTCTATATGGTGGTGAGGCAATTAGACGGCTGTTATCCATGTCAATTGAGTGTTCAGTCATGGGAGTCGCTTCTATTATCGGTCCGAATAAGTCTTGGCAGTCGTCTAGAATGCGTGAATCTCGGGCTTCTGTGAGACGGTGATCTCCTCGTGCTTTTCAACGGGCGTAGCGAGTTGTACACTGTTAATGCGGCACTTGGTTTTCGCTGGCGGGCACACAACAAGTATTTTTGACTGCTGTTTATAGATATACGTGTTCTGGTTCACTGTGTATTCAACAAACAGTTCGTCAATGAATTCGGGCGAGTAGTTGGCTTCTGCCGCGGCTTAGAACGTATCGTGAAGTGGAGAGATTATCTGTGGCACTTCGTAGTATCCGTCCTCGGGTTCGCCTATCTCCATGCTGATTGGTGAGTTTATCCTATCTAACGCCCTTGGAAGTATTCGTCAACTTCTTGTTTTGTGGTGGCGACAGATTTTTGTATTCTCACGTTGTTGATCGTCGATGTACAATCGAATTGTTTGCTCGGCTCTTCAAGAAAATACCAGGTCCTCTATGGGATCGTGAGGATAATTTGGGCAGCCTCCGTGAACTCGACGTCTAGGAGTGTATTGTTATCATATTCTCCAGGAAGCATTAATGAATTATTCGTTTGTTTTTCATTTAAACCATCACCGTCGTTTCCAGAACCGTCTTGGTACAGATACTTCCATCTGCGAGCGTTACTTGCAGGTTGTCTGGTAGGAATTTGTGACCAGATTCATGAAGCATACCGTGTAATGATTTTGAGGCGATGTTGGCTTCTGCTCCGGAATCAAGACAAGTTGTTTCTTTGATGCAGTCGATACTGATTTCTAATACTAAGCACTGCTTTGTGATGATGTTTACTGAGCGAAATATTGCTGTAGCATTGGCTGCTAGAGGCGGTGTGCATGTCGTACATTTACTTCTGACGACTCCGGGTTTTCCGCATCTATAACATGAAAATTTCGAACTCTCGTATGACTGTTGCTTATCAGTTGAAGCTTCATTGCTTTTTCTCTCTTCCTACACTCACTTATAATATGATTATGATTGCAGCAAAACGCGCACTGCACTCTTTGATTTGTGCCTATATTTGTTTTATCATGCTTACTCTCAAGCAGGGTGGTTTCGATCTCTCTAATCATTCGCACCAATTGCTTAAATTGTGTGATGCTGTTCTTTGGGATCTTTCCTCTAATGTCACGGTGGATAGAACTGAATATCGTATTAATCTGGATTTCTTCCGTCAGAGCGTGTCCGCTAATTTCCGCTAACAGGATCCTCTTCTTCGCGATAAATTCGTCATAGCCTTCAGGTTTCTCCTGTTCGGTCGCGAATAAATCGCGGAAAATTACATAATTCGCGCGTTGCGGTGAAAAGTGTTCTTTGAGGTTGGTTACGGCATCGTTCCATGTGTTTATGTTTCCTTTTACACCATTCCACCTTCGAGGAGTAAAACTATTCCTAGTAAAAGTACGTCTTGGTCCGAGATTTTTTCAATTTTCCTGTTGATGAATCTGTCCACCTTCGCTTTCTCTCGCTCACCATAATATCTGGTGGTGCATTTGGTGATATTCCCACTTCTTTGGGATCCCTCCAACGGTATTTGTTGTATAAGTTTTTGGAACTGTTCCCCAGTGAGCACGTCTTGGTTACTCATCGTAGCGGAGATGCTTTGTTTGATGATTCGGGTCGAAAGTTGGGCTGCCAGCTCTTGTAGGAAGGTTTGTTCGCCTGGTGAATTTCAGTAAACCACAGATTATTTATTTACGATAATATTTACACAACACTTGGGCACCTGGTATTTGTAGGTGCCGAAGACCATAAACTTGAGCGGCTCATCAGCCATCGGGTGCTGTAGTACCGCGGGATGCGTTACTGTGCGACAGAGAACGTATTCGAGCGCGCGTCTGCATCTGTCCTTCTCGGTGTTACAATTTCTAGTTTTTAAAGATATAAACTTAGGTTTAAAGTTTCATCTTAAAATAATCATTCACGGTAAGAAGTATTTAATTGTTAGTAAAACGTCCAATAAAAGAAAATTTTCTTCTTTGTAGGTTAGATGATGTTGGTACTAAAGATAAGCGTTATAGTTTGTAGTGTGGCAGTGACAGTGACATTTAAACACCCTTTGTAATTTAATTTAATCCTTCATCAGTAATAGCTCAAAATTTTTCACCAAGTGATAAATGAGAAAGTCATTCAAGAAAGCTTAAAGACTTTAAATATAATTGATTTTTTTTTAATCCTGATGTATTAGAATCAGCAACTTGGAAAGATCCATCCAACAACCTCAGCGCCGTCATACAAGATATACCTTACAAAGTAAGGTATTCTTTGGTTATAGATCAATAGAAGATTAAAAGGTCAAAAGGGAAGTGTGAAACCCCTGAAATTCCACTGATTTAACTGTTAAGGACTAGTTATCGCCTAGAGTTCTTTTAACAGAGAATCCTTCGGCTCGTTAATCAATGGAATTCTGTTCTGTTCAAGCTTATGGTGTAGAATTTGAATGTAGACTTTACTTATACCTGCACACACGCTGTCGTTTCGTATCGCTCCATTTGTACGTACTAACTTGCAATGTATATTTAGATTGATATAGATATAGGTTTGGACACTCAAATTAGAAAAACTGCAGATAGTGTTAAGTAACTGAATAGATTTAGCAAAACACAAATTAAATGACCTAAGAAGAAACTAGGCAAAGCTATAAAATTACAATGATAAATGAATAAATAAATGCTTATTAATATTAAAATGAAGATCTGGAGAAAGCAAAGAGACGTAAACTATGTGAAAAAATGGCAAATCATTAGATTAAACCTAAAGCTACTGCATTGTAATATTTATGAGCATCTTGCTCTTTGCATGAAAAGTATGCCATGCGCTAATTTTTCACCATGTATCGAGGTGTTTAGTTTAAAATCAAATAATTTTATTAATTAAAAAATATTCTGGTACTTTTACCTTATAACGATGTTAAGCATCGATTTCTACGAACAAGTTAAATAAAAAAAAAACTGGGACGACCCGAGTAATCTTCAATAGCCAGTCCCGTTGTGTATTACATCCTCATTAAATAACCACCCCTCACATTTCCCCCTATTACCCACGGGCGACTCGGATTTACGTGCAGTTATTAAAATTTGAAGGATGTCGACATAATTTCCGCATTAAGCGGTGCGGTTTTTATTAGTCCCTTGACTAATTTGAATTTCGCGTTTAAAAAAATATTTGCCGCGGACGATCCGGAGGTGCTCGGCCTAATTCAGTTTTGATGCCGCGAGATGTACATAATACTATCGTGTCTGTTGCCCCAAAACCGTGCATAACTTTTAATTGGGAATTACGATTTAAGGGGCCTCTTCGGTAATTACATTCCGATGGGAGTAATTGAAAAACTTTTATTATAAAACCAGACCGCCAGATTCGCCGGTGAGCCAATTTGTTTCGCATAAGTTAATAAAGTACGTAATTATCCGTATACCATTTTTTTCAGAAATTGTTTATATAACTGAAAGTGGAGAATGTTATATGTGTGATCTAATTTGAACTAATTAAAATTGTAGGCTATTTATGTGCTCTCAAATATTGTAAATACTATTGTATACAGTATGTAATTATTTTTAAGTGTATAATTGAAATAGTGCAGTTTTTTCTAAAGTTCCTGATTTTGTTACCAAATTGAAGAATATTTTTATGTTATTATATTCACCTTCTAATATAAAATATTTCTACAACTAACAGTGGAGAGTATGTTGTAAGCGACATCTATTATTTAATAGCAACATTAACTTAATAGAAGGTTTAAGTATCATATAATACATCCCGAACAATATTTGGCATCTTTCTATTTTTAAATTGAATAATCTAGCCTCTTATTATTTATCATTATTTGGATGATGGTTATTCCATTGTTTTAAAAACCATTAATATTGGCGACTTCTAATACTAAGTACTGGGACACTTTTCAAAGTTGTTCCGGTTATGCGTACAAAAGACACACAGTTTAAAATTTGTTATCTGAATCGCAAACTTTTGATCATAGTTATTAAATAAAATGCTGTTAAGTAACGACAATTTTAAATAATCAACATCAACAAACATAGGGCCCGCGGGGCCTAGTGGATAAAGTGTCTGCTCGCTGGCCATGAGTTGTGGGTTCGAATCCCAGACAGACGATAGATTCTTCTAAAGAAAAAAATCACCGTGCGGATCTATTGAAGTTTGTGTGTGTTTGTGCGTTTCCATTTCATCATTTATATTTATACATATATGAGAATAAAAATTAGTAAAATTTCTGCTGGCCAATAGTCATCAGTTAAAACCAGGTGTTAACCAAAATCCATTAAAAAAAATTACATCAACAAACATTTGTGAGATACTATTCGAGACATTATTATTAAATATTACCTTTTGTTATAAATATAATTGACGCAAAAAGTTTAGAACATAAAAATTCATGCATAAAATATACAAATGTTATTTTTTAACATTAGTTTAATGCAGCGTTAATAAAGTACCGTAATATTTTCCCATTAGCGGATTAGTATGTACAAAATGCGTAGTGATGATTCCGCCATAAAACTGAAAACAGCCGCAAATTTGACATACAAATAGTATGCGCATACATATATTTGTTAAACATCAAGCTGATGTGCAATTATTATATTTATTTATATTAATGCATCCGCGATTAAATGCAAATAAATCAAAATGCCGCTGCAAGTAAATACTATAACTATGTTTAATTAATACATTATATGCGTTCAGAGGTATTCATTCATATGTATTAATTATAATATAAACTAGTGACGAAATTCGACTTTATTGTAAAATCGCTCTGTATTGAATTCGGCGAAATTATTTGTGATTGTGGTTTTCTGAAACCATAAAATATTAATAATATCATATTAGTTACTATTATTGCGGCTAATTTACAAAATTATCACAAATAGATTAGTTTAAAGTTAATCCGTTCTTATATTGGTAAGACAAATAAATATTTATTTAATAAAATTAAACTAGAGACAGATCTGTGATGTTTATAAAGAAAACATTATGAGTGATGGTTTAACAATGTTCATGATTAGGAGCGTACTGGGCGACGTGCTGTCTTCTGACTAAAATATGATACAGAACAGGCCCTACAAGATCTCTTATTTACTTCAGAAATTTTCTTTAGTTTCAAGAAGTGTTCGGTATGAAATTGTGACCGTTCGCTTACATTATCGAAAACTGTATTGAACATGGTTACCAAAAATGTTGACAGAGGAGTACAAAACTTTTAGATGTTTAGACAGAGCTTTGGCAGGACTGGAGCGTTTTGCTGCCAAGGATGATTTTTTAAACCAAAGTATTACAGGCGACAAAACGTAAGTGACCTTCGTTACGCCGGAATCAAAGCAGCAATTCGTAAAATGAGGGCATTTACATTCCCCAAGAAAGTGAAGGTCAAACAGAAAATTTCAGCCAGGAAAGACATTTGTATTGTATATTGAAACAGGCTTGTCGACGGTTCAGGGAGTTTAGACAGGTAAGTCATTTGTATTTTGGATCAGGCTTGTTAACTGTTTAGACAGTTCAGACAGGAAAGAGACTTTTATCGTATATTGGAACAGGCTTGTGGACTATTTGCTGCCTTGCGGTGAAACAATAAATTGTAAAAATTGAGAAATTAACATTGAGAAAACTGCGTCGAGTAATCCAAAACAAAAGGCATGCTGAGTAGAGGAATTCTTTCGTTGGACGACATTCGAACTTAAGGTTTCATTGCATCGTTTGGCTGAGAACAACTTGATCATACGCTATACAACCCAAAAGTAGCGCCCAGTGACAACCACCTGTTTTGAATTTGCAAAAACATCTTGGAGGTAAGCGGTATGATAATAAGGATAGCCTCAAAATGACTGTGAATTACTAACTGTCAAAATAGGTGGCAGACCTTTATTACAACGGGATACAAAAGTTTATTGAGCGATATAAAATGCCTCAATAATTTCGGAAATTATATTTAAAAGTAGATAAAAGTACAGGCTTTTATGCAAAAATAATATTGTTATAAAAAGTACCCTAGTTTATATTTATTATTTTGAAACGTTTTGAACTCAGCTACATAAATTTGCAACTGGAAGAATGAGATATGAATACCAATGGCGACAAAAGTATGTTGCAATGGAGACTCAAGTAATCACTGCATTAGGAAGGCCAAGATATGAATATGTTTTTGTTTAAAATAGATTGCAAAATATTATCAATCATCTTGGTAAGTTCTCGAAGTTTGGAATAGAGATTGATGGAAAGTCCAACAAAATAATACAATACCCAAAATTGAATAAAGAATTTCTGGAAAATTTGAGGCAAAAAATTAGTGAACAATTCTGTGCAAGAGTAGACATCTTCATATACTACAGAATGATATATTATTGGATGAAAAATATATATGGAAGAGTAGTTTAGATAACGCTCGAGTTTGCAAACATGCGGACCAGCTCGATGTTATGTTTATAATTGATATTCTGCCTTTATTTGGGAATTCCAGTTTTAAAAAGGTTTCATTTATTTTATTTCTAGGCTGTCAAAAATGTATTTTACTTAATAAACTTTAAATTAATGATTGATGTGCGTTCAAGCCTGCTATCGAACTAAATATTATTCACTCCTTCTGATATGTGTCGATCATTGAGTCAATATGACGTATTCAGTATTATATAGGGATCTTAAAATGATAATAAATCAGATTACCCATTAATGCTTAGGAAACTTTGGCCCTAAATATGTAATCAGTTTTGAGCACTTATTGATATAACATTATTTTAAATGAACAATTCCTTCACGCGAATTTATAATACATCTTCACAATATAAGCCAACTTTAAGCGACGAATTCCATTGAATCAATGAATAAATAATAATAAAGAGTAATGGGTGGTATGGAGAGGCAGAAGATATTAAAGGTTGATTCCTAAAGCAGTTGTTGGGGGTAGACGATGCCTGAATACATACATGCTGCTTCAGGAAACAAATAGGGATAGCGTATGGAGTGAAACGATGAGGAGAGTTGCTGGTTATGAAATTAAACTGTGTGGATTAAATGAGGGAAGATGGAGAGTGGAAAGGAGGAAAATGTATGAGAAGGTGGGTTTGTCAGTAGGAATTGTGAAGGAGGGCTAGAGCAAGGGTGAATGTGACGGGATGGTAGATGAGAAGGCGAGAGGGGTGGAGAGGCAAGAAAGACAAGGATGTATGGAGAAGAATGGCTACAATGAGGGCTATAGAAAGTGGTAGGTAAATTGGCGGAGGCCAAAGTACTTGGAGGATAGCAGCTTCATAAAAGAGGAATGGGTGACTTTGGCAAGGGCTAGATGCGGGAAGAATTGCATAAGCGAGGAATACGGAAAATGCTTGCTATGTGAGGACGAGAAGGATATATTTGGTCATATGGTAGAGGAATGTAAGGTGATAAGAGCGGAGTGTGTAGAAGCGTAAAAGAGTGGATGAGGGAGGATGGGGCTAGAGTAAAAATTCTGATGAGACTAAGACAGCGAAAGTGAGCGAAGGAAGAACATAAGCAGCTTTAAGCATGTATTATAGTAGTAAAAAGTGTAATTAAATTGCCAAATAAAGGTTATGTATACAGGGTTATTCACGCTATACGGCACGGAATATTGTGGCCAAAATACGTGACTTTCAAAAAGTTTCACTTTGGGGATATATGGGGGTCTATTAGGGCTACTTTTTAAAATTACTTTCATAATATACAGGGTGTCCCAAAAACCCTAAAAGTATCAAAGTTGTGTTTTTTTAAATGAAACACCCTGTATTTTATTGCATTTTTGGATCCTTCGATCAAAATAAGTGTGTGTTTTAATAAGGTTTTTATTACTTAAACCTTAAGGTTTTTGAAATAATTTGAATTTTGTAAAAATTTAACCTAATTTTCATGTTTCAAATACTTAAAAAGTAATTAAGTTATGCATACCAAATTTACACTGAAATGTAACAATAGATCATATTTTATTTTCCAAGTATAATAAATTTGACATCTTATACCGGGTGTAAAAAAAATGGAATTAAACAAATGAGAACTTTAAATGGCTATAACTTCATTTATTTAAATGGAACGCTATATTTATTAATTTATCGGCAAATGCACGTTTTAATTACCTTTCGAATGGTATTTAAATCTTAAGTGTTAAGTCTTCTCGTTTTTGCAGAAAACGCCAAAATATTATTTATTGCACCGTTTTAGTACTTTTTAAGTAAAAATTTGTATGTATCTAGTTTTCTATGGTATTTAAAAACGTCAGATAATTAATTTAGTCTGTCATTTTAGTTTAAAAGGGCTGTCTTTTGTTAAAGTTGTCTTATTTTGCATTAGATTGTTAGTAATCGTTATTGTTTGAACATCGCTGTATTTTTTGGTAAAAAATGAAGATTTACTCAAAAGAAGGGGTTATTGGCATTATTTTTATGTTTGGAGAATGTCATCAAAATTATTTATTGGCTTGTCGAGTTTATACTTAAAGGTTTCCCGAAAGAAATCACCCCAAGCAAGCTACTTTTGAGAGACTATTAAACCAGTTTAAAGAAATTGGAAGTGTCAGTTATACAAACCTCAATATAAGAAAATCTGTGTAAATTTTCATTTTTTAAAATGACATACAACAACCATGTTCAAACAATAACGATTACCAAGAATCTAACACAAAAACGCAAAATAACACAACTATAACAAAAGACATCCTTTTTAAACTAAAGTAACAGACTAAATTAATTATCTGACGTTTTTAAATACGATAGAAAACTAGATACATTAAAATTTTTACTTTAAAAGTACTAAAACTGTGCAATAAACAATATTTTGGCGTTTTCTGTAAAAACAAAGAGACTTAACAATTAAGATTTAAATACCATTCGATAGGTAATTAAAACGTGCATTTGCTGATAAATAAATAAATATAGCGTTCCATTTAAATAAATGAAGTTATAGTCATTTAAAGTTCTCATTTGTTTAATTCCAATTTTTTTACACCCGGCATAAGATGTCAAGTTTATTATACTTGAAAAATAAAAGATGATCTATTGTTACACTTCAGTGTAAATTTGGTATGCATAACTTACTTATCTTTTAAGTATTTGAAACATGAAAATTAGGTTACATTTTTACAAAATACAAATTAATTCAAAAACCTTAAGGTTTATGAAATAAAACCCTTATTAAAACACATACTTATTTTTATAGACGGATCCAAAAATGCAATAAAATATAGGGTGTTTTATGAAAAAAAACACAACTTTGATACTTTTAGGGTGTTTGGGACACCCTGTATATTATGAAAATAATTTTAAAAAGTAGCCCTAATAGACCCCCATATATCCCCAAAGGGATACTTTTTGAAAGTCACTTATTTTGGCCACAATATTCCGTGCCGTATAGCGTGAATAACCCTGTATATCAATACGAATTCAACCCTAAATTAAATAATTTTTTGAAACTATTTTGGGTTTTGTTACTGAGTGAGAACCAATTAATGAGATTTTATAGGAATCAACTTTACTTAAGTACTTACGCAAATAAAAATCCTTTGCCTTATTTATTAAATTACAAATATTTTAAAAATGTAAGCGTTATTGTAGAAAATATCTCCAAAAAGTTTAGGATTAGTCAAGATTATCGAAGCCTAGATACTTAGAAATCATTTTCTACGTTTCTCATTTACTTGAATTGTCTTTAATATACTGCATTTAACCAACCGCATCGATCATTTTCAAGAAGTTTTTGTTTTCATTGCTTCGACTTTTCCTGTTTTAGTTGCGGTTTGGTCCCTTTAGAAATTAATAAACTTTTTCATTGTCTTTTTTCTCATTGTTTCTTACTATAATTATTTCTAATTATTTTATTTTTAACTTTTTACCAACTATAAGAGATTCCATTTCTCTATACGTATTTTGTACCGGATTATTAAAGGTTTTTTTTTTATTTGTTTTGAAACGTTTAATGGAAATCTTCCTTTTTTGTTCTTCTCGATTTCTAATAACTATTAAAGCTATATTTTTCTCAACTGTTCCCACAATTCTTAACTTTAATTGCAGCTTTTGGAAAATTTTACATTTATAATCGATACTTGGTTTCATCAAGAGAGTAGGATGGAACCAAATTTTCAAATGGGAAGTAAAACTATTGTTATGTTCCATTTCTTTATTATCAGTTTGAATTTTGATAATGATCCGTAAAGACCGAAACACGTGTCAGTTAACTGAAAATAAAGAAATGGAACATAACAAGAGCTTTACTTCTCCCAATTTATTTTTTACATTTGTTAATTTTTATTGTTACTCTGCAATTTCTTCAGTTTGTTGACTTTTATTCACCACTTATTTATATCAGCAAATCAGAAACAATAATCCTAAAATATAAATAATAAACACTTTGTAACTTTGTTTGTATAACACAATTTATCAATCAATTGTGTTATACAAACAAAGTTACAAAGTGTTTATTATTTATACTCAACATGTATAACGAAGTAGAAGCCGCAAAAATCAATAATATAATCCTAAAAGGCTATCCTCTAAAAAAATGTTGATATCAACTTGGTTCGATCTTAAGAAGTTACATATCTTTGGTACAGATATAATATAATATATATTTATTAACAAATCATACGTTTCATTACCGTAAATACTATAGGTAACAATATTTTTTCACATTTTTTTTAATATCAAATGACACAGTTTGATAAACTGTATCTTTGAAGTTTTATATGGTGAACTATACTTTAGTTTCATACTTTATTTTATTCAATGTACTTAAGAAAATGCATTTTTATTAGAATTTAGAGCATACATGAATAGGATACAGTTTACAAAATGATCTTACACTCATGCCCTTGTTTTCTTCTTTTATTCATCAAGACATTCTTATCAGGAAGATTTCCAACATTTTTTTATTTATATCCCACAATAGTGGATATTATGACCCATAATAGGAAACTTGAAAATATATGTCAAAATGACATACTTCTCAATTAAATTATCTTCCACTTTTGCTTAACATAGTTTCGATGAAGCTGGTCCCACTGAAGATCTATTTAATGATTTTCCATCATTGTATTGGCCTAATATGGTTATATAGTTCCAATAGGAGAAATTCATGACTGTTGAAGTTAAGTCACATTGACGTATCTATGGTAGTGACTTTAAATTATCTTGATTTAATAGACCATATTAGCCATGTTGATGAAAAATATTAAAGTTTAGAGAGAAATCAATTATTACCTTATGTTTATAATGTAGTTACAACTTAGATTTATTTCCAATTCAAATTCTAATTAGGAATAATTCTAGGTTGTACTATGACAGAAATGATATTTCAAAAAGAATTTTTGATTTCGAAAAGTCCTATTATATGCTTAACAACATAAAAATTGATAATTAAGACAAACGTTCCTAATCATTTTCTAAAAATAAAAAAGATTTAGGCTGTTACTTTATTGCATATCTTATGACCTTCTAAAGAATTTAATTAAATTATGAATGTCATTGGTATTAACTATGTAACTATACAAATTGAATAAAACACTTTTAATCAAAATGTACCACCAAGTGAACGCCAACAACATTCAAGAATTATGTAACTATAATTATTTGAAATTCAGTGTCATATGTCGTATTTTAAAGAAACGAAATTTTTTAAATACATATTTTTGACAATAAGTTTTTGATTTATTTTAAACAAGGGATTAAAATTATATAAACCTAACGTAACTAAAAACTATTTTTGGAAATTTTCATTAAAGTTCTAAATAAAATTGAAGATCGTGTTCCCTTGAGTCATTTTTATCCCGAAAGTATAGGAAATTGGATAATTATTGATCAATATGCTTTCTTTAGACATTAAGCAAAAATTATTGTTGGAATTTTACTTCTTACTAATAAATTATATAAAAATTGACAATCTCAATGTGACAACATTTTCTAAATTTACCCCTATATTAAAAGAAATAAGCATTTATCGCTTTAAAATATGCATCTGAAGCAGAGTTCATCTATGATGATATAATGAAGGAGAGGACCTTCAAGTTAGAGTGGAAGAACATTCTTCAAATATGCATTCCGCTGTTCACCTTGCTGCCGAAATTATTTGTATGGTTTTGTTTTCCGCCTTTTGGATTTTGTATGATACACTGCCGAGAACTATCGTTATTTAAAGTTATTTTAGAAATTTTAAGTTTTTTAAATGTTTTTTCGGTTGTAACAGTTTCCTAGCTGATTGCTTTAATAAAAAATAATGTTTTGTAGTTCAAGTCCGATAAGGTGACAATAAATAAATAAATACATATTATAAGAATATATAATTGGAATTGAGAAAAACTGACTTTAGAGGATTCTAGGATACTTTAATCAAAATTCTTATAATTATAAATGCGAATTTTTGATATTTACTAATCCCAACTTCTTTTTCGTCTTAGAGATTTTCACTGTTTTTTCACATTGTATTCATGTCAAGTAAATTGTAGTAAATAAAACTTTAAATTTCTTTATGTCATATGAATTCTTCACCGTTTTTTGAAGCCTATAACCGATTTCTTTGCAACTTTATTCAGAATCCATAAGTATGCTAGAGCAAGAAGATTTATTTATCAACTAATTCAATTCGATTTAAGTAGGCTTTAATGAATGGCCGGTTAAGTGATTATGTATACTATGCAAAAGTTTATGCTTTACGGGATTATAAGAGGCCGAGGTTAACTGAAGGCATCAAATATTCTTTTTAATTATCTTTTATTTGATAAGATTTTAATGTCTCTAATCGATGAAAACTTGATGGTATATAAAAAAACATGTAAACTGATTAGCAGTGTCTGGAGTAGTTCACACAGTATTCTTAATTAACTAAGTTAAAATCCATATATATTCCTAAACTCCTTAGAAGATCTTCCAGAAATATGCTGCTAGTTATCCAAGCGAATTTTGATTTTTTTAGGCTAATATATTAATAAAAAATATATTCGTATAAAAACTGTTAAATCTTCGCTGCAAAGCTTGTAGAAGAAATAAATAGCAGCATTTTAGAAGTAATGTCTAAGGGTGATATATTTATCATAAAGATAATTGATGTTATCTAGATTAATTTTCAATAATTGAGCATAATTCATTTAAATCCATATTCTTTAAATTGGTTTTAACCGCTTTAATAAAACTTTTTCAAGTAATGATAGTATGAACAACAAAAAATATGAACTCTAGGAATAAAATACAAGAAATTACGCTTCTGACAGTCTTCTTGGTCGCTGACACATTAGATATAGTATTCACTTTGCCATGAGTTGGTAATTATATTCAGGTAGAAAAATCAAAGTTGGTTCAGATTTATGTTTGTAAATATACTTACATAAAATATAGTTGCTTCATATTAAATACATTTGCATCAATATATAATTGATTGATTGGATACATAAAACCTTTATTCAAAGCAATTTTGAATATCCAATTCTATACAGAGTTGGATATATTCATATAGACAAGAGCTGCAGATCCCCAAACGAATAGGAAATAGTTTAGGTATGATTGTATAAACGCAAAGTAATTAATTTTTAACGACTTTGCATCTAATATGTGCCTAATTTTTCTAAATACAAAAATATATTTTCCTATTTTAGCCACTACATTATTTATATGCTTTTCCATTTTAAATGAGAACCAATTATTATTCCTTATTATTGTATGGAGTTTACGATAACATATTAAAATATTGCAATTACAGCTTCGGTAATTACATTTCATTTTGTCATGAATAATAATATTTTCAGTTAGTGTAAGATCGGTCTTTAAGAACTAAATTTTAAAAAAATGGGTTTTTATAGTTTAAGCTTAGGTAATTGTTATCTAGCCTACTTGTTCCCAGGAATCTTCTGTAATATAAATAACTGTATCATCTGCATATGAAATTAGTAGATAGATCATTAGTTATTGTTAATAAATCATGCATGTATGAATAATACAGGTCCAAATACAGAACCCTGTGGCACCTCACAAGTTACCTGTCTTTTGCAGCTGAAACTTTAATATAGTTTTTAGCTTTAACTTTATATTTTTAAGTCCAAAAATTAAACTTTAAATTAATTTGGTATTTCAAAATAATATTCAAAAAAATATTAAAATTATATTCATTCTTAGTATATTGGGCTAGGTCACACTGGAATAATCCATATGCCATTTAGGTTAATTCACATAATATCGAGGTATGTCAAGAGTACGTTGACCCAAAATGACATAGATTTGTTTAGGAGATCAACCGTCTACCTTAAATAATTAAATATACTTCACTGAAAATAACGTCTTTGATTTCCTAAAAACTCCGCAGAATTTATGTTTCTGTTTAAATATTAAAAAAAAAAATTATTGTCTAAGTTCAAATTTGCATGTTCGTTAGTGGTCACTAGCCACCACTTCAATTCCTCTAATTAAGGATTTTGTTAAGTAGAATTTATATAAATACAATTATTTACGTAGTTATTATAATATAATCTAAATATTTTTGTGATTGATTGAAGAAACTAACCCACCTTATTCAATACTACTATATATTTTAAACGATCAAAAATCAAATTTGGACGGCGATGCACTCAACAACAGTGCATCAACTTATGTCGAATAAACATCGATCAAAGACCTCTCTATCTCGATGGAATATGGAACTTAATCATGCCTATAATTCCAAAAAACCAATAATTCCAGAAAACCAATATTTTCTGGAATTATCATCAACACACATGGGATGGAATTAACATCACTATGTTGTGCAAGATCGTCATGTGATTTATCATGAGATTGAGGCATGATTTGGCATTATTTAGATCACATATAATATTAAATGAACATTTGGCTGTCAAAAATTTGATCTAGTTGGATCATATTAAATTTAACACTCGATCACATGAAGTGCTTCAAATCACATCTTTAATATCTTAACAGATGATGAAGCATGGATATATGCGTATAATCCGTCCGAACGTAATCAGCAGTGTACTGTATAAGTCTTTCAACATAAACCATATCCAAAAAATATAGTTTGAACACCAAGCAAGCACTTCGAAGTAATGGCCCCAGATGTTTCGAAAAAAAAAACACGGCCATCTGGCTAGTGTACCACTAGTTTGTCAGAATATTTCGGAAAATTAAGGAAAACCAATCGCCGAAGATGCATCCATATTTTCGTGGCATTTTTATAAAACCGTATGTCTACAAAATTTAGATTATTGCTGATCAACATATTCAGCAGAATGGTAATAGACTTCACGGACAAGCTAGTAAGTAGAGTTGCGAAAAGCACAATACTTTGAATGATTCTAGGAGTAAGTTAAAAATGCTTTTAAATTTTGGATATTTCATATACCTATCTGCTTTTTTGAGCATTTCGATTTTTCATTTCAGAATTTGTACATCCTTTTCCTAAAGTACTGAAAATTGCAATATTTTGTATAACTTGTTCCTGAAATTACAATAAATATATAATATAATATATATATAATAATTATTATGTAATGCCTTAATATGCTATCTACGCATCTTTTTTTCCGAATACAAGTGTGAATAAAATATCGCAAAAAATAATATGTTTTATTATTCTACATAGTCTCGGCCTTTATGTACAAATATTTTCCAGCGAAGCGGAAGCTTTTTGTTGCCATTATAAAAGAATTCGTCTTTGAATAGAACAAACACATGAAAGTCACACGGGGACAAGTCGGAGGTATAGGGTTACAAGCAGTATGCCTTTTCTACCCCAAAAAACAGTGCCAAAAAAACACCTGTTTTGGGAAATGTGCAACTGCTTAAATATTTGGCGATAAGCAAAAAAAAACGTCTGTTTGCGGGAAATGTGCTTTTCGCCAAAAATTTAATGATGCTGCGTTGCTTAACAAACGTATGTACCTCGTACTCAGACATGTTGCTAATGGTGGCACTAATCATTAGTGAACCAAATCGGCGTTTGGTGGTACCGCACATAACACTTTACTTAGCGACCCTTAAATAAAAAAAAATCCGGTTTATAATTGATCCATCCTCGTAAAAAAATACTTAAGTTAGGACCAACTCATTCAGCACATTTTAGTGAGATATTATTCAACGAATAATTATTCTATCCTGAGTTTTGTGTTTTCTAGGTTTATACGAGGCCGAGATGAAGCTGTTATTTTTAAATATTTTTTGCCAACATTTTAATGGAAGGCAATCTTAAAAATCAAACAAAAAGATGTATACTTATTAGGAATGACTACATACGTGACCATATTTTTTAAGATTTCACTTGCAATACTAAATGAAATTTTTCGGATTATTCGGTGGATTTAAACTTAAACCAATTAGTTATATTATGTTATATTTTTGATCTTGAATTTTGGAGGCGTTCACTTCGTAGTACATTTTTATTGAATAACAGAAAAACGTTTAACTTTTTTATACTACTTTTTATTTTTATACAACACTTTGTGACTAGTTTCGAATTACACAGTAATCATTGTCAAACTAAGTACTTAAAATCTAAATAACAGGTGTATATATAATAAATCTAAAATGCTTCGAATAGAGGGGTGTACATCAGGTCAAGCTGGTCGTTAAGGATGGAAATTCCCGGATTAATTTTGGCTTTGTGTATTTCGATGGCCTCTAGTAAATCCATTTTTCTACCTTTTTCGGCAAGGTGGATTACCGAGAGTACATCCTTGTCAAAATTATGGTTTGATTCTAATAGGTGATTAGGTGTTATTTATATTTTTGAATTAATGAAAACCTGTATTTTTTAGTGGTCGCCATTATTGACGCATTTATCATATCGAATTATATCCTTTTGTATCCCCTTATCATAAAATTCTGAAACCTGATTTAACAGCCATTAATTCAAAGTCATTTTGAGAAAAGCGTCTTTATCCAGTAGTTACTGGGCGCTAGATCTGGCCTATATAGCAGATGGTTACGTTTTTCCCAACCAAAAGATGCGATGAATCCTTGAGTTTGATTGGCTTTATGTAGTCAGGTATTTTCATGAAGCAAAAATATTCCTTTACTAGCATGCCGTGCGTGTTGTTTAGGATTGCTCGACGCACTTTTCTGATTATCTCAGAATTAATTGTTTCACCACGAAGCAAAAAGTTAAAAGCAACACACCCTTCCTGTTCCAAAACACTGTACACGTGATTTTCTAGGTTCAAATTATCTGTTTAAATTTGTTTCTTGAGTGCCACCATTGCATGAATTACTGCTTTTTTCTGGGGTAACGTAGGACATCTAATTTTCGTCGCTTGTGACAATTTGGTTTAGAAAATCATCACCCTCGGCGCAGAATAACGACCAAAAATACAAAAGCCCTGCCTAAACGTTTAGGTCAATATTTTTAGTACCCATCTTGAACACAGATTTCGATAATGTAAGCATTAAGTAATTTTTAAGATAATGAAGAGAGATTATTAGATACGGGTGCGTCTGTTAGCGTAATTTTCGATAATGTAATCGCGAGTAATGAAATTATTAATGATAAAGATAAAATAAGGATTAAAGGAGTTTCGGGATGCACAATGTCTCAAGGTTCAACAAATATTGCATTAAAAATAAACGGAGAGCTTGTAAAACATGATTTTTTATTGTTAAAATGTTTTGAAAACGGTATACATGGTGTAATAGGATCTGATTTTTTTGAAAAGTATAATGCTATCATTGACTACGAAAAATTTAATTTTTCATTTTGGATTGATAATAAACAAATAGTTATTCCAATGGAATCAAAATACAGTCAATATATTACCATACCAGCAAGATGTGAGATAATTAAATATGTTACAGTAAACGTAACCGAAGATGTTGTCGTTTTGCCAGACCAAATATCTGAAGGTATTTTCGTAGCGGGAGCAATCGTTTGCCCACGTAATAACAAAGTACCAGTTAAATTACTAAATGTACGAGAGGAGGAAGTTCAAATAAAAAACTTTATACCAAAAATCGAAATGTTAATAAATTATGAAGTGGCAAATTTTAAAAGTAAACCAAAATCTGTTGAAAGAGTCGATAAATTAATTGGATTAATTAACACTGACCATCTCAATAATGACGAGACATTTTCATCTGCAAAATATGCAGACGTGTTTCAATTAGACGGCGATCCGCTGACCGTGACCAACATTTATAAACAAAACATCAACCTTGCAAAATCAGCAACACCAGTCTACGTAAAACCATATCGCTTACCACAAGCACAGAAACACGAAATCCACAAGCAGTTGGAGGATATGTTAAAGAATGATATAATTGAAGAAACAAAATCAAAATGGTCATCTCCTTTATTAATAGTACCAAAGAAAGCTGATAGCAACGGAAACAAAAAATGGAGAGTAGTAATTGATTATAGACTTTTAAATACACAAATTGAGGATGATAAATTCCCTCTCCCTAACATATCTGAAATATTAGATTCATTATCAGGAGCAATGCATTTTTCTCACTTGGATTTATCGCAAGGATACTATCAAATTGAATTGGAACCTTCTAGCCGTGAATATACTGCCTTTATAACAGATCGGGGTCAATATCAAATGAAAAGACTTCCGTATTTGGGAATAACCTAGTAACGCATAATAAAAATCTTACTAAAGTATTACAAAGACTGCGAGACGTAAATTTAAAACTAAATCCAAACAAATGTAAGTTTATGCATAAAGAAATTTTATACTTAGGTCATATAATCTCAGCACATGGTGTTTCACCGGATCCAGCAAAAATTGAAGCAATTCAAAAGTTTCCAGTACCTAAAGATTCGACTGAAACAAAACGCTTTGTAGCTTTTGTTAATTATTATCGGAAATATATTCCAAATTTCGCGCAAATAGCAGCACCATTGAATAGATTATCAAAGAAAGGAATAAAATTTGAATGGACTAGGGAGTGTGAACTTGCATTTCAATGTTTGAAAGAGTCACTAACATCCCCACCTATTTTGCAGTATCCAGATTTTTCAGAAAATAACGAATTTATTTTAAAAACAGATGCTTCAGGATATGCAATTGGTGCAGTACTATCAAATAATAACGATAAACCTATTGCTTACGCAAGCCGTTCCTTAAATAAAGCAGAAAGAAACTATTGCACAATCGAGAAAGAACTATTAGCAATTGTATGAGCTGTACCACTGGAAGAGTCTGCATTCAACAACCGATCCCGGCATATCACCTTTTCGTCAACTTTTTCTATCAAATCGTCAGTAATAACAGAATGTTGCTCAGTCCGTTCCTCGACAAGAACATTTTTAGGCCATCTTTTAAAGCTCTTACACTCATAATATTTTTTCCATAGACTTCACAGATCTGGCGATGAATTTCAGCTAGTTTGATGCATTTAAGACTAAGAATGCGAATTACAGCGCGTACCTCACAGTCAGTGGAATTGCCAATCGGCGGGATAACACTTTGTGTCCGAAATATATATTTGGTATTTCAAATAAACTGTGTGAATAAAGGTTTTTAGTACTTTATTTTATAATCAATTTAATACACACAAAACAGTGTAAACACGGCCGATTGTTGCCGTAATAGCGCCTGCGCCTTGTCAACAGATGAAGCACAATGCATATGCGCAGACTGCCGATCTCAGCGCTTCAGCAGCTACAGCACATACTTTAAAAAATGCCTCGTATATTACAGGTAATTCCACACATTTTTTTTCGGTCAAAGCACTTAATATTAAAAGAAAGTCAATTTATTTGAAAATAATTTCATAATAACGTCTTTTTGAACTAACAGACTTTAATAATTTTGTTAGGATAAATTGCCGTTTGTATAATTTCTCAGAAATTATTATCATGCAGATAATTAAATATTCCAATTACACAGACATTTAAGGAATTTATTAAAATTTCAAGATGACATCCGCTTTCTTAAGAAAATAAATCTAGTACGAGCGTCACGATAAAACTGCTTTATTTTTTTTAACAAACCTGCTGCGAATTAAATTCCGCGAGATGTATTAAGTTCCAGGAGTCCGGGAGGACAAATTTAATAAACGCTAATTTCGGGTATTTATAAATTAGAAATTTTAATTAACTCCGCTGGAAATAAATTCGGCAGAAGCGAAAAAAAAAACAACATCACCGGTGGAATAAAGGGCCTGATATGCTAATTTAATAAATGATTAATTCGCGAAAAAGTGCACGCAAATAGAAAAGTTAATTAAAACCGTAACGATGATATCCCTTGGAGGAAAAAGCCTTGAACTACGCAGCGGAGGAGCTGCAGTAGGCGGCGTGGCGGGGGCGGGCGGTACGGGGAGGGCATTAAATTAGAAAAGCTCGGATCGTTCTCTTGCCGGCAGAATGGGACGAAAGTCGAAAGTTTTCAATGAATGTCTAACGAGGAATTATTCTTCACCATTTAACCTAATCATCATATCACTTTGTAACGCGAAAGTCCCGGAGTTTTTCGGATCGAAATCCACAGGCCCCTTGTTATTTAATAAAAGTGAGAGAAAACTTTCCGGACGTTTTCCCCTCACAATTTTCAAGGTTTTTCTGTACGTCTGGGGTGGCTAACACCAAAACAAATTGACAAATTGATGTGCAATTGACTAAGAAAAACATACCTAGTTCTAAAAATATATTTAAAATTTTATATTATTAATTAATTTTAATATAATAAAAAGTATATTATAGATTTGTACATGTATAGATTTGTAGTGGTGACAACCAACTCGAACATATAGTTTTGCAAAAACAAAATATTAAACGGTTTCTAAGATAAATATTTATATTATTGATATAATCATTTGTAGCTTATATTTTATTGATAAATGCTAGTAAAAATAAATTTTAGTTAAAACAAAAAGACCCATTAAAAATTAATCTCCACTCCGGATGCTGGTCGAAAGATCTGCTACATGAAATTTGCAAGTCGTATATTTGGATGCTCCCGCAAATCCATTGGGAAGTGCACCCTCGATGTAACAACTGTTCACCGCTGCAGCCTGGCATTAATGCCCTGTTGGGCTTTACAGGCAGCAGGATGCGGTATTCAACATACACTAGTCAGTCCCCAGTTCATGTTTAACGCACTACCATTAACCATTCCGGCGTAATAGCAGGAATGTAAATCATCCTAAGTTATTCTCCTGACGAACCTTATCACGATTAATAGGAAAATATATTTGCAGATTATTCCCGCGCGCGCGCGTCTTCTTCATTGAGATGCATCATGTCAACTGGTACCAGCTTTATTTACATTTATATTTCTGGTTATAAATTTTATGACGCCGTGGTGGAAGTCATGTTTATGGAGTTGCTCGCTTGAAGATTCCGCCCGAAAACATGATTAGTTTTATTACGAGCAGATGTCCCGGCCCAATTTTGGCCCGAGTTAATAAGCTTCGCGGATTATTTGCAGTTATGTAAATATTGGCCATGTACTCTATGAATAATGATGAAATATTAAATGAGGTGACCTTTATACACAACTTACTTTCGCTTTTCATTAATTTTAATATTTTGACGAAATATGCTTCAGTTAATTTCCTTTAAACTCCTATAATCATTATATGCATTAGATTATTAATAGATTTTTCTTATTTGCTACATAAATATTTGTTTTATGTAAGATAATCCTTATTGAATGCTGCATCTTCTGATTTTAAATTGACAATAAACCTATTTAAGTCTAGTAAAATCTATGGTCATTCAACACTCATTATTAAATATAAACACATATCTAAAGGTTGTATTTTTACGAGTAGTTACTAAGAAGTTCAGATAAGGGAGAGAAAAATCTGTCTCCCTAAATACACTACTGACCTAACGTTTGGAAGCAGTTAAACTCTTATTAAGCGGCACAAAAATATCTAGAAATTGATGGATAGTCTTAAGAATCAAATTTGCATTCTTGCATCCATGGAAGTAGGTATCAATCAATTTCTGTAGAAAGAATAGCAAGCTTTGAAAAATTGGCTCGACACATTCAACTTACTTATTACTTTCCCTATATAGTATATACAGGGTGAGTTTTTTTCGATGTTCTCTATGGGGATCTCGGAAACTATAAGAGATAGAGAAACGGTTAAATGGGGAAAGAAGTGTAGATTTACGAGACGAATAATATTCCACTTTCAAAGTTTTCAAAAAAGTCAAGGGTAACTAGATATTTTGAAAAAAGTAAAAAGTGTCAATTTTTTCAAATCAATATATCTCGGTTATTATAACAGATAGAAAAAAACTGTAAAGGACAAAGTTTTATATAATTTTATGTAGATTAATAAAAAATAATTTTTATTGCCATTATTTTCCGAGATATGACGCAAACTTACATTTTTTTAAATGGAAACCATAGTTGGCTATGACCTCATTCAAAAGGTATTTTTTTCTCTTTAATACAATATGACATACGACATAGTTATTTCTAAAAATAAGTGAGTTATAGTCATTTTAAATTTTATTATAAATAAAAAATGGGTAGCCATGAAAAAGATGAAAGTAAAACAATTGCAGTTGTTTATAATAATAGCAATATTGTAATTATTAGTTTTACAGAGATAAACCAAAATAAAACAACAGCATAAAGTAATTCTGTAATTATCAATATATCAATAGGAGAGAAGTTCGTAACTTGCGAGAAAAAAAAATAAAAAATGAAAATTTTGATATTTTTTGCCAATTGCTTATAAACTATTGGAGTTAGATGAAATTTATATAACAAATAATTGTAGATAACTCAAAAGCGCACAAATTATTAAGAACAACATTTTTGCGTAAACCTCATAGTTTTCGAGAAAAATATAGGGAAAGTACTATGATGGCCACATCACCATTTGGAAAGTATTGTTTTCGTGAATGAGAATGTCTGTGGACTCAAAAACGAATTATCTTATTGAGATAAAACTTTAAACTTAATGTTTTATCATTAAAACCTGGAACTAAAAAGCTTTTGATGAACATTTATAAACCGGAATTGGATGTTTACTCGAGGCGTTCTTTTTATTACATAACTTATCAAACAAAAGTTAAAGGGAATGAGAAACTGGACAAGTTTTTCGTAAAGATCTTAATTTGTGAGACAGATATTTAACTTTAGAATATTTCAGAATTTTTTTAAATTTTTGTTTAAAGATTCTTGAAATTTCAGTAATTTCTCCTCCACACTTTTAGTTTTTATTGCAACTTCCTTTCCAAAGAATTTTCATTGAGAATTCTAGAAATTTTTACAGGTTTAGCAAAGATTTTATTCGAGAGTTTCATATAGTCATTATTTATATTTATTTATAAAAATTTCTTCGTCGTTTCTATACAAGAGTTTGTTCAACTTTTTCTATTAGAAAATTTTCTTCTAAATTTCTATAATTACTTTTTCATTTATTTCATTTTAGGTTTATAAAATTTTTTTGAAGATTCTAGTGTGTACAGTAATTTCTGTTTCTTATCTAATAAATAAATAGATATTTCCAGAATTTTAGATTTTATTCGAGAGTTTTACAATTTATTAGGAAATTTTCTTCTAATTTTTTATAACTTACTTAGAGGCTTAATAACGTTTTAGAATTTTTTTTGCATCTTCCTTTCCAAAGAATTTTGATCAAGGATTCTAGAATTTTTCACAAATTTTCCTGGTAGATTTCTATAACTTATTTGGAGGATTCTAGAAGTTAACAGTCATTTCTTCTTCATATTTCCAGAAGTTTTAGCATTCGGGAGTTCTAGATTTTTTAGAATGTTCGTTTCAATATTTCTAGAATTTTCTTTGAGGCTATTTTCAGTAATTTCTCTTCCAAATTTTAATATTGTCTTATAAATTGCAAATCTTTTTCAAAATTTTACACTGTTTTTCGAGAGTTCAGAAATTTCCAATAACTCATTTCACATTTGGAGGCTATAGATTTTTCTAGAAAATCTGTTCCTAGAAATCTAGACTCTTTTCAGTCATTTCTCCTCCAGATATCAAGATTGTTTTCTTCGAGCTATCTTTTAAATTGCAAAGTTTTTAGAATATTCAAGAATTTTTTTTTTCTAGAAATGTAGATTTTTTAAAGGTTTCTAGAAATTTCCAACAATTTCTTTTAGTAGAGTTCTAGAAATTTCCCCAAGAAGTCTACTATTTTTTTTTCTTAAATGTTATTATTTGTTGTATATTTAGATTGTAGCCATAAGGATTGTGGTGACCGTTAGTACGTGGTAATTCATGATAAACACTTAACTAACGCACTTACTATGTTTTAACCACTAAAAATTATGTAATATATATACATATATTACAAAAACGCACGACTTAAGTTTCGACGGTTTAATGTCATTATCAAGTTGATTGATAATGACATTAAACCGTCGAAACTTAACTTAGATTAAATCAAGACTTAGATTAAATCAAGTTGATTGATAATGACATTAAACCGTCGAAACTTAAGTCGTGCGTTTTTGTAATATATGTATATATATTACATAATTTTTAGTGGTTAAAACATAGTAAGTGCGTTAGTTAAGTGTTTAGATTGTAGCATTTCATTAATGATTTTAGAAATTGCTATAAATATCTTTTCAAAAATTTTAGTATCTTCCGTTAATTGTTTAGATTTATTTCCTTATTTTGTTGGTTTTTTTCTCAAAAAGGTCTGTAAATTCTAGTATTTTTGAGTAATTTGTTTTGGATATAGCAAAGCAATTTTTCGAGAGTTGTTTTCAGAATGTTTTTGCAATATTTCTGGAAATTTACAAAATTTCTTGTATCATAATGATGGTTGCGACCGTTACTATGTGGTAATTCATAATGAACACATTTCTTGTATCGTTATATCGAAATTTCAGGAATTTCTTATCTGAATTGCGAAAAAAAAATTTCAAGATTTTTTTAAACCGTCCTTGCTATGAAACGTTATTTTAAAATTACTGAAAAACAATTGAAAATCGAATGTTTATTTTTTAGCATTTTTACTTCTCTTCGTTGCTAGTAATTTATTGGTGAAAGAAATTTCGTAATTTCATAACTATTTCAAGTATTATAACTAAAATATTAAAAAAGACAATTGAATAACAAATTTTTGATTTTTATTCTATCAATTTGAATTGGATGTCAGCAATCGTTTCGTAAAAGAATTTTTACAATCCGTCCATCATGTTAATAGTAATTGTAAAAATACTGAAAAACAATTAAAAATAAATGTTTTTATTTTTGTCTATGAATTTGTATTTTATGTTAGAAATCATTTCGTGAAAGAATTTTTTAAATCCATCCGTGCTGTAAAAAGTTAAATTTTTAGCATTTTTACTTCTCTTCGTTGTTGGTAATTTTCGTAATTTCAATATTATTTAAAGAATTATAGCTAAAATAGTTTTTAAAAATCTAGACTCGGGAAATTTCTAGTAATTTCTTCTCCACGTTTCAAGATTTTTTCAACTTGTCTTCTAAATCGCAAAGATTTTCTTTGAGGCTCTAGAATTTTTAGAATGTACTTCTAGAAATCTAGATTATTTTCTCGAGGGTTCAGGAAATTTGTAGCAATTTATTCTCCAGAGTTCAAGATTTTTTTTAAAGTCGTCTTTTATATTGCAAAGATTTTCCCTCGAGGCATTCTAGATTTTATTTCTAAACATTTAGAGTTTAGAAAATGGCCAATAACTTCTTCCCCAAATTAATTTTTTTTCAACTTTTCTTATAGATTGCGAAGATTTTCTTTCAGTCTCTAAATGTTTTTTAAATTCCTCTCCTTTTCAAGAATTCAGATGAATTTAAGTAATTACTTCTCTAGAATTCAACATTTTGTTTCAACTAGAGGCTATAAAATTATGTAGATGGTTCTAAAAAATTTTCCCCTACAAATCTTTTCTTATTTTCGAGAAAGTTTAAGGAATTTTCCGTAATTTCTCTTACCGATTTCAAGATATTTTTTCAACTGGTCTTCTAAATTTCTAGGAGGCTCTAGAATTTTTTAGAAAATTTTCATTTAGAAATCTAGACTTTTTTCCAAGGGTTCAGGAAATTTCCAGAAATTTCTCCTCCAGATTTCAAGGATATCTTCTTATCTTATAAGTTGCAAAGATTTTCTCGGAGGCTCTAGAACTTTTTGGAAAATTTGTTTGTAGAAATCTAGATTTTTCTTGAGGCCCTAGATTTTTTAGAATTTCTTTTCTAGAATCTAGACATACTTTTTCAAGAATTTAAGAAATTTCCACAAATTTCTTCTCTAGGTTGTGAAGATTTTATTGGAAGCTCTAAAATTTTAATAATTTTTATGGATTACCACGTAGTAACGGTCGCAGCCATTTTCTTTATCAAAAATTTTACTTCTAACAATTTTCTTTTATTCAAATTTTGTAATTAAGGTTATCGCAAACCGGGAGGCGATCAATAATTAAAGTTAAAATGTATATGTAGGGTGGGTGGGTGGCCTCTAACCCACCCTACAATCAGAAAACATAAGCGAGGGTTTTAATTAAAAGTTGTAAAACGTAAATAAACTTAACATTTTTGCATTTTTGTAATAGACTTATTCAAACAAATAAAATAAAATATAACTTTTCAAACAAAAGTTAAAGAAAATAAAAAACAGAAAAATTTACATTGAAACATTTTTTGTAAAGTTCTTAATTTAAATTTTTTTACAATATTTTGTTTATTGCTCATAAACTTAAAATTCAACTATAAAGAAAGATTAAGTATTCAATAATTATAGGCATTTTCCTATAAAACAATTAAATTCTGTTATTTAAAAACTTTGAAAATTATTTGTGCAATCCCAGCGAAAGCTCGCCCGTCCGCATTTTTAAATAGCAGTTATTAATAACTGTTTTTCACTGTTATGAAGTAAGGGGGCGCCGAATGCCTCGTAATTTCGAGTTAATACGGCAAATTAGCGAAATGAAACGTAATTTTTTTGCCGTCCCTTCCAGCGAGCGATCTGGCAAGGGCGCGAAAATATGTCTTCGCCCCTCCCGCCGTTCCGAATTAATGAAAATATTAGCTTTTCCCGTCGGTTTTTCCACTCTCGCTCGCCGAGTATAAACTGGCAAAACAACATTTTAATTTCCGTAATATGTGTGAAAGCTTTTACGGTTGCGACGCCGAGTCGACAAAAAAAAAATGAAGAGAAAGAGCGGAATTGCGGGATGAGCGTTCATTAATTTTCATAATATTGTTACGCGAAATTGTAATTATAATTACTCCACTCAATATTATATACAGAAATATTAGCCATATTACGAAATATATATTTATTGTGGTTATATTTATCCATATCTAATTATCTACTATTTAGTATTTATTTATATATATATGTTACAAATTTTGATCCGGACACATATTTATATATCTTAAAAACAATTATTATTAATATTTTAAACATTAGTGTATTTAATTTGCATTTTTATTAGTAAGAGAAGTAACACATCAGTGTTTTATTTGTAAAAAAAAATATGTGAATAAAATACTATAATTTTACTAAAATTGTAAAAATTGCAGAATTTCATTTAGTACCTACATTACGGATTACCACGTAATAACGGTCACTGTTATGTTAAATATGAGGTTTTACAATTTTAACTATAAATTTTACTGATTTTTAACATAAATAAATAAGTGTTGGAGCAAAAATATGTGTAACTGAACTCTATAAAATGATATAACCATGTTTAGTGATGTTATATACTACAAATATAATAAAATAACAATATTAGACCATAAACAAGTAGTTAATTCATTATAACTAGAGGAACATGCTATTTAAGCAAACATTTATAATTATATCGACGAAATTTATAAATCGAGCGATATCCCTGAATCGCTTGGGATTAATTGATATTTGCCAATTATGCAGAATTTCACTGTGATGCCCTAATTTATTAATATTCGGCATAATACCGTGGAAATTCGCTTTAACAATTTACATAACATAATGAGGGCATAACGCACGCACATAATGACGTTACCATTCCGAATGTACATTCGGCGATGCACCGGCTCAACAAATAATTCATCAACTGAAACCCAATTGTATTTATTTGTGGAAGTAGTGTGTACGTGATAATGTTGCATCCCTCGACGGTTTATCTCCGGCTAATAGGATTTAATGAAGCTCTCCCGTTAATTATGTCGATGCTTTCGTACAAAAGCCCGCTCCTAGATGTCGGAAGCGTAGAGAGGAAATAGATTAACCGGAAGTAGAGATCGTGATACAGGGAGGAAGCACACGTGAGCGGCCTGTAATACAAAGGGGGTGTTTCCTTGGCCGAGGCATTTTATGTTATTAGATTTAAAAAAATACATCGAACTTGCAGAAAATTGTAACAATCGTGGAATTTTTACACGTCATAAAATATTATTATGTTCACATCGAGTCATTTAGTTAATTTATAAAATGTACTTTTATTTTGAAAAATATTTAAACACTAGATCTGAATTAAATCTAACAATAAATATACTGGCCGCTACAAGTAAATGAACACCAAGGATTCTTCGCTCAATTTTTATGAAAATTTCAGAAAACACGTAAATAATCCACACTAAGAAATGATTAATAATTAACAAAAAATCATGGTAACTTTTTGATCAATTATACCTTGGAGTATAAAAAAATGAAAGAAATTTTATTGCTATTTTGTTAAATTAACTGAACAGTGACAGTACAATTTTATCGTGCAAATCAGTTAATTAGTTCAACTAACCAAGGAATTTCCGTTCGATCAGTTTACCGGAGAATTCGATTATTGGTCTCAAGTCGTAGCTTTTCTCCTCACCATAAGAGTTGCCGTCTGGAATGGTGCAGTGAGAGACTACAATGGGTTGAGGCAGGTTATCTTTAGCGATGAATTGAGATTTTGTTTGTTTGCCCACAAGGGTCATAAAATGGTTACTGTCTTCTGAAATTTTAAAGTTTCATCTAGTGGCTGCAACAAAGATTACAGATGTCGCAGAGGTGAACATTGAAGAATAATAATATCATTTATTTTCCCAACAGATATTTACAATCCAATTACAGGGAAAAAATACAGTAAAGATATATATACACACACACACCAACTCATACACACATACGCACACGCACATATACATACAATACATAATTTGTAACAGAATAGAAGTTCAATCACTAACAAAACCATTTCAGTCGCAGCTTACACAATCTTCATAGAGAATAATCCGTACGAAATTGCTGAAAAAAGTGTATACCAATAATGTTAACTCACGTAAGGATATCTGATGACTTTATTTCACTTCGAAATATATACCGCTGAGCTATAATAATTTCCTTCTTTTATCATTTTACCCACTAGTTTCATCCCCCCGACACCATCTTCTCTCATCCATTCAGTCTCCTCTTTGTTTCTTCTCATCCATTTCTCACACACTCCTTCGCACTCCTCTGCCAAATATTTCCAAGAATCCCTTAAAAAACACAGTTTTCGCAATTTTGTCTCATTAAGCTTTCCCTGCCTCTCTCTCTCTCCTGATCTACATCCAGCTCTTGCCAAAGAAACGTTTTTCTCTAATCAGGTACCTTGGTACTTTCCTGTCACTTGCCACCGTTTAAACATGTTAAATATCTTATTATCTTTACTATAGGGACGAATATTAAAGTTGTATAGAACGTACAAAATTAATTTTAAATGTAATTTTCTTTTATAAACACATTACGTAACATAACGTCCCATTTATGTATGAAAAATTATATCCTTCATATGACCACCCAAGCCGGTGCAGTAAAGAGCATTGAAGTTTTCGATGTGTTCACAAACATCTGGTGGGGTGCCGTTAATAAGTCTTTTCATTCACCAGAGCAATCGTTTAACGGGACGTGTGAAATGTCGCACCATCTTGTTGAAACCAAATATCGTCATTTCTATCCCCAATTGCAAAAAAACAATTAAAACGTATGGTTCTGTAACGGTCGCCGTTTACAGAGACGGCATCTTAAACAAGTGATTTCTAAAAAAGTAAGGGCCGCTCACTCCTCTGCTTATTGACGTACCCACTGGGCATGCATAGAACTTATTGATTAATTCAATTGTTGGGCTCGTCAGCGAACCGATTTTCTGGGGCTTACGGTCACATTATCACCCATGGCAGCAATGTTTTATTGTGTTCGAACAGAACGCAGTTGTCAGTTTCAATAAAACCCTTTCATGAATTTCAACTTCCTTCCCTTTCCGCTACGTTTGCTCCATGTTCTAACCATTTTTGACTACATTCTCTGATAACGCTATTTTTTAATAAATTTTCTTTCTATCTTTTCTCCACTTATATTCCCCCAAACCCATGCACGCTTTCCATGCCCCTCTTACAAGTCTCTCTTCCTCTAATCCATACAACGTCACTTAGTAACACGCTATTATCTTCGTTTCCTCACACTGTAGACTTACTCAATTTGTTTCCTGAAATACTATCTATCCTAGAGTTGATTTTTTAACCTCAAGACTTGACACATGCTTCCCATCATTTACATGCCACCCGAAAATTGTTCACCAACTTTTCTCTCACTATTCTATGACCTCATTCTTTAATTCTAATTGTTTTACTCTCCCTTCCTTTCTCTATTACTACACATCCACAATCATCACCCATACTTTTTTTTCTTCCAATTACTACCCCAACCGCTTGATCTTTTTTAAGCAATTCCTCTAATTCAATAATATATAAATTAAGTAGTGAAGGGCTTTACGGGCACCTCTGTTTCACACCTATTAAAGTCCTAAATCCATCTGATATATTCAAACGACTAGTCATTCGCGCTTGCCCAAAATCTTCCGACAGAGCACTGATGAACAGGACAGTCCCGTCAGTCTGAATGAGAGCCCCAAGTCAACGTCAGTACCGATGGTAAAAGTAGATCAGCACCGGAAGAAGTAGGAAGCAGAATAACAGGTAAAACCGCAGCTGGATACCTCTCTTATAATTTTCACGCAACAGTTGGCCATGTTGCAATTGTCGCCTTTCCACAAGAGTCTGACAAGCAACAAGAAGGTGATTGAGGCTAGTCGGGACGATCAATCAGGCATGAGTGCCCCAAACATCACGGCAATGTTACAGAATGGGATTGATTTCACCATGTCGACACTGACAAGCTATGCACATACTAGCGACTATTATGGGTGGGCCACTTAATTTCAGTCAAAGGTTACTAGGTACATGTCCTCTGAACCTACCTAAACACTCCTTATATTTCCATGAATTTTCATCCCAGAAACGGAGGAATCATGCTTTGAGTCCCTCCTCCGTTCTGAAACTTAATTCCTCCACCACCAGAAGCAAACAATTTTTGGATTTACTGATTAACTCTTCCCGAATCAAAGTAAAGCTTTTAATCGAAATAATGGTGGCAATAACGAAAAGGCTTTATCTATTCCAAATCGAATCGGTTTTCAACCTACGACGTTTGCCCCCCTAAACAGTAAATCAAATCATAGGACGAAAGAATGTGTCCACACCATGAAACCTATGACCATATAGGGCAAACTGTACAAAGTTTTATAAAGTAATTAATGCTTGTTGCGCTAGATTACTGACGGATATGAAAAAAATAATAATTTGGTGAAGGAAAACACGTATATTTAACCATGACACGTGTTTTCAATTTGAAAGTAATTACGTTTCATGAGCCTTCAAATTCAAAACAGGTATCAGGACTGCAAACATAAACAATAAACAATGTTTATTGTCTTCACGTAACTTATTAAATAAATTTCTTAGTTGATGAACTGCACAAACTATAATAGCATTCCCCGAAGATTGAGAAATTAAGATATTGAAGAAAATTCTTAAAATGCATTTTTTTATTTAAAATTCGTAAAACTTTTATTTAGTTATATGAAAACTTGAAATTGTAGGTAATAGTGTATTTTATACTATATTTCAAAAAAATAAATACACTACGAGGGCTTCTTTAAAAGCCTATATTTATTCTTGCAAAAACCACAGTCAAATATATAAAAATATTTTTGCATGTAAAAAATGCATATTTTTTAATAAGAAAAATTAAATGCCACAGCAATGAAGACTTAAATAGAAACGATGTTCTTTGCATATTGGTCGCTTGCATAAGCAACATCCATATTTTGTTTTTTTTTATCAATCATACATCGTTGCTTCCGATCAAACTCTACCTTTTGAAATTCTTCCTGATTAGAAATTGTATCTCTTTGTTCCAGTAATGAGTTGATGTTCATTTTCAACTCTTTATGAAGCAGTTCATTTTGTAATCTTCAACAATGGAGTCATTAAATGAAGATACACTTTCTTCATAGAAATAATGCCAGTGGTACTTTTCCTTTCGCAATCTTCGCCTAACTTCAACTTCCATAATATTCTTGTATTTACCAAAGCTTGATTTACAATTTGGTAGAAAATACGCATAAGCCATTATTGGTTCTTCGGGTGAATGTATATGCACTACTGGGGTCTTTGAGGACCCCACGCGTTTATAAACGTGGATAGACGTAAACTGTATGCGTGCGCAGTGACCCAGACCCCATCACTACTTACTTTAAGCGATATTATGAGTAGTAGTAGTAGTGTTAGACTATCGACCACGTGGTCCTTCAGCCATGTGTCATTTGTGTATTTGTGTGTGTGTAAATGAGCTTGTTACTTTAAAGGATCGCCCCGTCACTCTAAAGCACCATTAATTGTATCCCAATGGTGAATGGTACCGGTCACCCATCCGACTACTGACCCGAATCAACGTTGCTGCATGTCAGTTCGGGGCCGTAACCGATGCGCCACCACCGGCGTGTTGATATTATGATTTTTCGAAATTTTAAATAATTGAAAAGTACTTTCAAGAGGGTCCCTCAGGACCCCCAGGTGCAGCAATGGATTAAAATATTAGACAAAATTGTTGATGGGATATTGCTGCATAGAAAATTTGACTCTCCAATTAATTTACATTCCAGCTCTACTCTTTATCAACTGTATAGGGTAGGTTTATATTCGAGGGCTTTAGGAATTAACTTAATTAAAGTTACGTATTATTCGGTATATACTTTCTTCACTGCACTCTTGATGAAACGAAATTATAATATTGGGTAATTTCAAATCAAAATACATGATTAGTTTCATATTGTTATTTTAGGTTTCCTGGCGCGTGTTTCGGTCAATGACCAAAACACGTGTCAGAAATCTGAATATAAAAAAATGAAAGTAAACAAGTGTTTTCATTTGAAATTACCTAATACATATTATTCCTTCCTAAATAAAAGTTTGTTGTAAAATTCGTCCGATGCTAGCTAGAAAGCTAAATAGAGAACAGGTATTTAAATATCTCTGCGAAACTGTACAATATTCTTAATTATTTTCATGCAAAATCACCAATATACTTCTCCTCTTCTTTATAGGAAGGTACCAGTGAAAAAAATTCTCTAAACAGCTTTTGATTCTTATGAAAAGTGTGTGAATAAATTGCCAGATCAATGTTGGTAAGAGTGTCTCCATACATTTCAGCAGACAGTATCTTAGAAAAGATCGACTTCCTGCAATGCTTTTTCGAAGAAGGATTATTTAAGGTTAAAGACGAAATTAAATATTTTACGATAAATTTCGATCAGATCCAATAAACAAAAATTTCTTTTATTAATTCACTGTTCGGTGTTGTAACTAAAACACAAAATTTCAAAGAGTATGCTTATATTTTTCGCAACAATTGTTTCGCCACACTGTGGCTTCTTCAGGCGAAGAATGGAAAAATAAAAGTATACTCTTTGAAAGTTTGTGTTTTAGTTACAACACCTAACAGTGAATTTAAAATGAACTTTCAACAATTAACAGCCAATACAATTATTTCATTAAGTCGCCAATATTTCTCTCTATATATCGTGTCAAATATTAACAGTGGCACCGTTGTGTTCACGGTAAACTTTTAGAGAAAGTTAGTTTTCTTATTGTAACAGATTTTAATATAAGTCCACCAATTATCTAAGTTTTGGATTTCATTATAGTATAATGATGTCGACCAAGTCACATTAACTTTGATTAAAACACTTAGAACCTTTCTTCAATATTTTATTTTTATCCAGATGCACATTTCGGACACAAAGTGTCCATTATCACTGGTTTGATACAAATAAGAAAAAACAAATTTAACACTTATATGCGTACAAAAAACGGTATTAGAGGGTGTCGATAGGAGCAGGTATAAGGTTATTGCTGGAAAATTAACATGATTTCGTCGAAAAAGATGGTTGTAAATCAGTAGGTAATAGTTTGACAGGATTATGGAGGGAATTAGAGAAATCCATGTTTATTGGTGGTTACACTAAATCTAATAAATTATTTTCGAGTGGACTTAAATCGAAATTTCACAAATTATTTTTATGTTTGTTAAATTTCGATTTACGTCATTGCCAAAAAAAAAAACAAGAAAATCGTCAATTTTCATTTGCGTCCGCAGATATTTTAACACAAATATTGAATTCGATCTAATAAATATATGAAGAGTTATCTATCTAAAGTACTTTAAAATTAAATATAAGAAGAATTGAGAAGAAATCATTATTATAGTCTGTAAAAACAAAATCTCTTGGTTCATACAGACGTTTTTAGTTATCTTTAAAGTGGCCTAGAAAAAATCACTAATATTCTTTGACCATGAAAGTCTATGATTTTTACATTGTTTAAATGATGATGCTATCTTAGGTATACCAGTAAGAAGCTAGTACTCGTGGAGAAATTATTAGTTTAATTACTATATTGACGACTTATTACCTATGCCAGTATTATTGTTTAATCTATTCCACTCTTTAAGTCATTGACTATTGCTTACATTTTTTAATAGTTTTGACAGGTTGTATCAAAAGAATTGGAATAATTTTCATCTAATTATTCTAATTGTAATTATGAAGCTACAAAAAAAAAGCTAGTTAGCTATCATTTAAACATCATCTGGTTCTATTTGAGTTCCTCTGTTCTAACTTTTTTTTGTAATAGACTTTTGTAAAAGATATGATTTATCTTCAGGTTACCTTGGTTCATCATTTTGCGTTCCTTCTTGGTAACCTTGATAAGAAGTCAAAAAAGTCCTAAAACTAGAGGTTTGACGAAGAGTGGCCGTGTACCGTATATATTGAAGGAATAATTTTAAGGAGACCAAGTCCCAAATTGGGGGGCCGTAAGTCAATTAAATTTAATTCTGAATAACCTGCTGGCTTGTAAATGATAGTAATTACATGTATACATATCTATGATAGTATTATTAGTGGTTTGTGTAACAAGAAATAGTTTTTTACATTTCTTTTAGCATTTTGTTCATTTTCATGCTATTTTCATGCTCAGCTTATATAATTGTTTTTATTAGATATTACCACCTATTAAAGGGATCTTGGCAACGGCGACAATTATCTACAGAAAAGATGTAAGCAATATAATAATCCTAAAGTGTTAAAAAGTAAATGTCGATTCCCTGTGTCTAACTGCGCTACGCTGATGAGATCCAAAATAGATCGAAACCGGTCCGTGGCTGTTATTGACAGGGAACAATTATTATAATTGTATTTGTCGGGAACTTGATGCAAGGGCGAAATTTAATGAGAAATTTTATCAGTTTTACATCCATCGAGTTTAAAATACGGCAAATACCAGGTCTATAAATATGAAACCGGAATTTTTGTATAGAAAATACACGTCTATTGTAAGAAAATGATAAAAACATATTTTATTCGAAGTATTGCCCATCGCTACCTATACATTTTTCCACCTGTCTCACAAATTGTGGATGCCACGCCAAAAAAACTGTTGCTCTTTTGAGGCAAACCAGTCATTGCGCCATTTTTGTATATTTTCTTAAGAAGTAAAGCCCTGCTAGGTAAGTACGTGTCCTATCGATGTAAATAAGTAGAAATCGAACGAAGCCAAGTCTGTTGAGTAAGCCGCATGCGAAAGTATTTCCCAACTAAACGCCTCAATCGTTTCCTTGACCAATTTTGCTATATGTGATGGTGCATTATCATGAAGCAAAATCATTTTGTATTGGCTTTTTTAATATTCTAGTCTTTTTTCACGCAAAGCTTGATTCAAATCGATCTTTTGTTGTCGGTAGCGTTCAGTATTAACGGTTTCGCCAGGTTTTAGCAGTTCATAATAGATCACACCCTTCCGATCCCACCAAACACAAAGCATTGTTTTCCGTCCATAGCGATTTGGCCTTGCAGTCGATGACAAGGGTTCGCCTGAAGTTATCCATGATCATTAGCATTCTCAAAATATTACTAATGAAGGTTTAAATTAAATTACACTTGGTGTGTTTCACAATTTTTCTATATTTACTCGACTAGTTTCGCTTTTTAAGGCATTATCACTCTGTCTATCATTCAGTTCATGTGGAACCCACTTTCCCTTTTTTTGGATCTTGCCCATGTCTTTCAAACGTATGGATACGGCATCTTGTGTCACATTTAATTGATCCGCGAGTTGTTGTTGCATTTGAACATCATCCTTATCCAACAATGCTTGCAATTCGCTGTCTTCAAACTTTTTCGGTGATGTTCCACGTTTTTCGTTTGTCACGTCAAAATCGCCACTTTTGAATTTTTTAAACCACTCAAAGCACTGTGATTTACCAAGAGCATGTTCACCGTAAGCTTTGACAAGCATTCGATGCGATTCTGCAGCAGTTTTCTTTAATTGGTAAAAGAAAATCAATGCAGTACGCAAATCGTAGTTTGAAGGCATAAAATTAGACATGTTCAACGCTATTAAAAACTATGCTGTTATATGAAACTTGTATTGTTGTGAGTTGAAAATCTTTGTCTACCTACATTGACAGCTAGGGATCTCTTTTGGAAAATTCCGGTTTCATATTTATAGACCTGGTGTACTAAAACCAGCATAAGTCCAATACCGAGTCATTAAAAAAATGGAAGGGAAAAATGTTCTACATAGCTACTCAAATCATTAGAATTTTGTTGTTTTTGAAATAATTTTTAAACAAAATCCATTACTATATTGAAAATAATAAATTATACCATACTGAATATAAGATTTCAATCGCTTTTTTTAAATTAAATCAGGAACAAATACAATTCCAGCTTTACTTCACTGTCGCGCACTATTCTGACCAATCCTAAAAATTTTAAGTTCTCCAACCGTGCATTACCAACATACTCAAATGATACTTAATAAATTTAAATTACAAAATAATAACTAACCATGTTATTTTTTGAACATTAAATATTTTTCCCCGTCAACAACAGCCACGGACTGGTTTCGATCTTTCTAGATCTCATCAGCGTAGCGCAGTTGGAGTCAGGGAATTTTATCAAACACCTTTCTTTTTTTATTTAAAAAAAATATTGTTTTTGTTTTGAGAGCTCTATTACATTGCCACACAAATTAAACAGTTATTAGGTGGCAGCAACAAGATCTAAACCAAACTGGACAAATACAGCTATATGTAAATACTGGGCTAACGCCAATTTAATGGAATGCAATCAACCAACCTTGAGTCTTGATAGTCTTGATTTGGGTAGGAGATCCTACACGGATTATAAGCAGACCTTGTAAAACTATTTTGTTTTCAAAATCTATTCGTTAGTAATATTTATTTATTTATTTATTTCAAACCCAACAGACTGAAGTCCAGTTACAGGGCAATTATACAACATATATTATACAAATTATAACAAGGTTATTTAACTAAATTCTAATAATCATTAAAAAGAAATTTTTTTATTGTAAAGCAAGTAACAATTCGTTTCTAAAACATTTAAAAGACGGTTGAAATATGTTAGTAGCATACTGATATTCAATATGAACTAAGTTGGTTGAAATGTTAACAGATATACCACCAGTTGTATTTCAATAAATTAAGAGCCTTAGTATCAGTGCAGAAACAAGAGGGATACGCTGGGGCCTTTGACACATACCTGTAAACAAAGAGGCCTTTTCCAACAATCAGTGTTCCCGAAGTATCTACTTCATGAGCCACAATGATATCACCTGCTGAGACATTGAAAATAGCAGCAGTGCGTTTGATAATGTCCCCTCATTAGTATTAAGCTATTGATAATGGGTGCATAGTACCCGAAATGTACAACTGAATAAAGTGTTAGTGTTTTTTATCTAGTTTCCCCTTTACCAATTAACATGAAATTTATTGGCATAACATCTTCAAACCAATACCCTTTGAGCCAGAGAAAAATTCCACCATCGCATTAACTTAATTTTATTCAATTTCATAAAAGCATTTGGTGTTGAGTCTATGATATTATCCTACAGAATTTAGCTGCTCTCCGTTTTACAGTGTGATGATGTCAACTTGCCTGCTTCTATTGAAACTAATGGTACTTCAGATGTCGCGAGTTTATAAGTAGTGCGGGATAAATTATTTTCGTATTTTTTACTATCTTGATTATGCAGCAAAAAGTGTAAAACTGAGGCCATATAGAAAATCACAGATTTCGCTTTGATCCCTTAATTTCTTTTCTTCAAAATTTTATATTGATATTCATTTGCTTTGAACGTGTTACAAGACAATAATAACTTGGCTACTAACAATACTTCAGAATTGCTACTAATCTACCCTTATGGTCAACAAGAATCATTTTCTAACTGAATTTAATTATCCAAATCGTATTTTAACTGACCTAGTTGTTTTCGCACTATCAACCGATCATACTGTCAATGCGAGAGTGTTTTTTGATAAGTACTCTCCTTTTCATGCCATTTCCTAGCTCCATAAGAAAACACGAACTCCCTCAGTTCCCTAATTTAACAGGTTTAGTTAATAAGTTTTTCCTTAGTTTTATTTTGAAGATCCCCTATATAAGTTCCTATTTTATTACTACTACCGTGTATCACAATCCTGCAAAAATAAATCCTTTAAATAAGCACAAATTATCAATACACCAATAAAAGATAAACCATCGACAATTAGGCAATTGTCAACAGGTACAACTAACAAGAACAATATTATACACATTAATATTAATTTAATGTTGGCATTATTATTGTTGACAATTACCTAATTATCGGTTGTTTGTTCACTCAATTAGGGCAATCAGTGCAACATCCATTGTGTAGATGTCACTGTAGTGACAAGAAATTAATAATTTAAGAATTATAAATATTCTCTAAAAGTATCGGTTAATATATTCCAATAATAAAAATGTAAAATGAGTTATTTTACAAAGGAAGGGAATGACAATAAAACTTAAAATTTAAAAAATATATTGTGTGTATTGATATTTTGTTTTCTACAACTAAAATTTAACATTAAAATTTTTAAATGGCACTGTTCCATTATTAATATTTACTTAATTAAGCTTTTTCTCCTAATGCTCTAAAATTCTTGTTCTATTATTTGACATATGTTTAGCAACTATGTCACTGTAATAGAAAACGACCAATGATTTAATGATTGTATTAAACAAAAATTACTATCTTCAAACAACCACGAATTGTATAATTGCATAAGTTTTTACACGCTGATAGTGGATTACGACAAATTTTATACCTGCTATTATTTTTCCGCTGCAGCCGCTTTCCCATTTATGAGTAAGGACCAAAGGAAATTCATTCGTTATTAGATTATTTTTCCGGGCAATTAAGCTCTGCAGTGAAATTGCACTCGAGAGACTTCCACGTACGTAGAAAAAACTAAAAATTGGAACTTTCCTGATAGGCACTTTTTTTACACCACCCCCTAATATATACAAATGTAATTCAACTGTAGTGGATCGATTATTTCGTTAAGGATTGTGTTACATGAAAATGCGGCGCTGTAAATGTCTTAAAAACCTGACACTCTATACCTTTAACTAGAATGTATTCTTCTCGCGGCTTTTAGCTTAAAATATCAGGTTACGCGGCATTCACCCAAGAATAATGTGTTACTTAAAGTGTAGATTTCGTTTACAAGAGCAAAGAACCGTTTTGTTTTACTTTTAGATTAGTTTATTTAAGGCGAGGCCAGGCCGACCTGGCCTTTTGTCTTCCCAACTTCGCGACCATAAACTTAAACTTGCTCACTAACCCAAACATTAATTACTTGATGTAATAATGCGGCTGAAATCTGCATAGGGGAAGAAGGGCCGTCCGTGTTTTGCTGCAGGCTGCATTAATATATACGGGGTCGTCTCCACCCCTGGATTCGCTCTACCTGATATATCCCATAAATGTCCTCCGGCTTCCGCAGACAGCTGACCATCTATGATGCAGCCTCTGCATCCCCATGCACGTCCGTCCGTTATTATAAATTGTGCGCGCATACACGTACGTACGGCCAGCCCTTTGTTAGACCTCACTTCATAAGTTAAACAGTTTGTTAACATATCCTTTGCCATTGTCCTGTAACTGGCACAATGGGAAACAAATACGTACGGCACGATTTCGAAACTATTGAGGATTGGAAAAAAATAGAGACGCTGGAATAACACAGACCGTTAAAATTCTAGACATATAAAAACATATTGTCACAGGTTTAAATATATAAAAGGAATTGAATTCGAGTTATGAAAGCATATCATTTATTTTATATTTCAATTTATTTATTAGAAGATAGGTCTTCCAGTACATTTTACTGAAAGATAAACCATATCATAAAATGAAATACTTCACAGAAATATGATAGTTACAATTAATTACGAGGGACTAAGGTAAAAACCGCAAACTTCTATTAATGCCTTTTTGGTCATTTACCATAGCTAGTAGTTGATCTCTAATTGCAATTGGAAATGGAAGATATTAAATAGAGCCACATCCATTATGAATCCCGCCGATTGTAAAACATGCGCTATCCCATCTACTGAAATCTATTGGTAAAGGTATTGTGAATTAAAGAAAACAACACCTCCGAGTTATTAAAAATTTTGTTTGGCATTACAAGATAATTAATATAACTTACTTTAAATAATGACAGTGATAAGTACCTACATTTTGTATATGAATATATAAACCTAAAATATCAGAGGGCCTATATAATATAAATAACCGATGGATTCCGTCGAAATACCCGTGGAATTTATAACACAAACCAAACACCACAAGGGTACAGTACGAATTGATCATGAAACATGCATAAATATTGATGGAAATGTTTGCCTTTATGGCGGCGGGCATCCACTCGTCCTCGATAAATTTTAATTAGTTACGTTACGAAGTTCCCTTAACCCATTGGGCACCAATGAGCCGACGCAAATTTGGGGATTTAACGTGCGATCAAATGTAAATAATTATTACCATGGTGAATTCAAATCGAATGTTATTACTTACTAATTGTATGTCAATATTTGAGTCTCGAGCAATTATCTTACCTACTGTAGAATGAGTCATATGAATCGTGCTTACGACGAGGCTTTGATGTTTGTAGAATGTTAGTGAGGCGTACATGCAACTCTTATTAAAAATACGAAATCAACTAATGAAACACTCCCAGTTGTTCGCAATACTAGGCGCATTAAAGTTTGAACGTATCAAGCGTGTAATCGCGATTTGTGCCGTCTCGAAGGCCCTAAAATTGCGCTTTTACCTTTTGCGCTCGCGATTAATCTCTCACTGCATTCCGCCGCTGCTAAGTAATTTACAAGTGTTGCACTAACAAACAATCAGCTCCGAACAAATTATTGCGGAACTGGAATTATACAAACTTCCGGTGCTAGCGCTGATGATACAATTTTATTGCTTCGTTAAAAGTAATTGCACTTTGATATCATTACGTGCGATAGTTTCCATAATTATTTCTACCTATGACTCTGATAATAACGGTTCGGTAAGTGTAACAATAATACAACTATATAAAATATTTCACATTTGCACCGTGCGGAGCGCTGGCGAATAGAGTAGCCGCCGGATATGTGCTAACATGTTCATTTATAATAAAATATATGTTCAGTTATATCAACTGTTTGTGTGCAAAATTACGTCTTGCACATAATCGGCCAAAAGAAAATGCGTAAAAACATTTTTAAATGCTTAGCTTTCCGCTAGGTGGCGCATTTTGTAATTACATAATTAATTTGCGTTTTTTACAAAATATTACCGCATTAAGGCTATTGAAAATTATCAAAATTAGAAACTACTGTACTTAGTTTACAATTTTTGCTTAAGTCATTTTTTTCTCACTACAGTTAAGTGGTGGGGGTAGTATACTTTTGTTTACAGAAAATGATCTGTAACTTCCGTATACCTTAACCGATTTTCACATGCTTAGGCTCAATGGAAAGAGTATTAGAAGTTGATTACAAAAATAAATAACATTAACACATTTAATCTATGTGCTGGCAACTAGAGGGCGTTATGTAACACTTAACGCTATTTATGTATTTTTCTTAGAAATATCAAATGGACAGATATAACTTGAAGCAGCTTTCAAAAAAGAAAATGAAATTACATATTGTTTCGTCAAAACCGCAAACTGATATCTCTTGTCATTCCAAAGATATTTAGATTTTTTAAATTTTCGTTGTTTTCGAAGTGTTGGTTCACCCTGTAAGGTGTAAATGAAAATATATGGCTAAAAACAAATGACAACAATATTTACTAGCATAATTAATGAAAAATAATAAAACTTATTACCCATAACGGAAATTTACAAAACGCTGAAATTTCTAAAAGCACCCATTATCTAGTTATTTTAGAAACTCAAAATGTTTCCCCTTATTTGCTGTACCTACACAAATTCAGTCCTTCTAGAGTGACATTTTATACTAGATTCCTTAAAATTTCTTCAATGGTTTTATATGGATAAGCTGTAACATTACGAGTATGTCAAACTAGTTTCCTAGGCGATGTTGTAAAAGTAATCAAGTCACCTTTGGAAATGACATTTCTGTTTTGTGATTGTTTATTTATAATTTGTTGTTGCTGTCAAAGTTAATTTGAACGTTTGAAAAATTACTTTATTATAATGCTTTATTTTTCAAATGAAGAAGCATATGATATGCTAGCAGTATATTTTGAAAGTCTACAAAATGCAGTCATTGCTGAAAGAGAATATGGGTCACGATTTCCTGAAAGACGGCGTCATTCAAGAAAAGTTTTTAAAAGACTGGCAGAACGATTACGAAAAACTGGCAATGTTCAACCTGTTTCGGTAAGAAATAGGGTACGTAGGAGACAAAATGAAGAAAATGTTATTAACGTCTTGGCATACGTAAATGCTGAACCACGTGCAAGTATTAGGGAAATTGCAAGAGATCTAGAATTAAATTATTCTTTGGTGAATAGAATACTAAAAGAACATAAAATGCATCCTTACCATGTTGTTTTACATCAAGAGTTAAAAGACATAGATTTTGATCGACGACTAGATTATTGCAACAGGTTAAAAGGAATGTTAAATGATAATCAACAATTTCTATCTGCAATATTATGGACGGATGAGGCTACATTTTCAAGCTCTGGTAAAATTAACTTGAACAACAGTCACTACTGGTCAGAAACAAATCCATACTGGCAGAGGGAAGTCAATTGCCAAAATCGCTCGAGCTTAAATGTGTGGTGTGGTATTTTAAATAGGAAGATAATAGGACCTTTTTTCTTTTTAAATAATGATTTGCCCATCCTCCTAGAAGACGTTCCAATTCGTAACAGATTAGAAATGTGGTATCAACAAGATGGTTGCCCAGCACATTTTGCCGTAATTGTCCGAAATTATTTAGATCTTGTATGTTCAAATACACGTCCAACTACACGTGAGGATATGAAAGAAAGGATTCGACAAGCAGTAAGAGGTATTTCTGGTGCTGAAATTGAGGCCAGTGTCAATTCCACTATAGAAAGACTGAATTTGTGCATAGCAAATGATGGAAAACATTTTGAGTACCTAAAATAACTAATTAATAGGTGAAGTTATCAATTTTAGTTTGTTGTATTTTTTTTCATTAATGATGTTAATAAAATATTGTGCCATTAAATTTAACTTGATATTTTTTTTAAATGTAACTGTAGCAGTATGTTTTCACTTACAACTTACAGGGTGAACCAACATTTCGAAAACAACGAAAAACAACAACAAAGGTCTAAAAAATCTAAGTATCTTTGGAATGACAAGAGATATCAGTTTGCGGTTTTGACGAAACAATATGTAATTTCATTTTCTTTTTTGTAAGCTGCTTCGAGTTATATCATTCCATTTGATATTTCTGAGAAAAATACATAATAGTATATTACACTACAAGTGGAGAAAGTACGTGTTTTGCTCACGCGTGTACCAATTTGCACACGAGGCGACAGCCGAGTGTGCGAAGGTACACAAGTGAGCGAATTCGTAACTCCACGAGTGGTGTATTACGTTTTGTTCAATCCTGCCGAAAATTCATTTTAAAACGTAGGTTCAAATAAAATAATAATGTGTATTTATAAAAGCGTGAGCGAAAGTGACATAAGAGTGGGCGAAAGTGACACAAGAGTGGGCGAAAGTAAATCTCCATAGCAACCATTTTGCGTGAGGTAAACTGTAACTTTCTAACCACAAAACAACGTATGAAAGTTCTATTTTCTACTGCAGGATTGAACAAATAGGTTTAAGTGTTACATAACGCCCTCTAGTTGCCAGCGCATAGATTAAATGTGTTAATGTTATTTATTTTTGTAATCAACTTCTAATACTCTTTCCATTGAGCCTAAGCTTGTGAAAATCGTTTAAGGTATACGGAAGTTACAGACCATTTTCTGTAAACAAAAGTATACTTCCCCCACCACTTAACTGTAGGTGATAGAAAAAAAATGACTTAAGCAAATATTGTAAACTAAGTACAGTAGTTTCTAATTTTGATAATTTTCAATAGCCTTAATGCGGTAATATTTTGTAAAAAACGCAAATTAATTATGTAAATGATAAAATGCGCCACCTAGCGGAAAGCTAAGCATTTAAAAATGTTTTTACGCATTTTATTTTGGCCGATTATGTGATAAGAACTTTTTCCCCCAAATTCTAGGATATACGGTTTCCGAGATAAGGCCGGTGGCCACCCTTAATGAATCACCCTGTACAATTGTTGTAACTCGAGTTATATAAAATCATAAACTGCAATGTGATTGATCTGCCTTTACTTGAGTATGTACTAAACTTTTGTAAAATATCAGACTTTAGAATTTAAACTAAAATTACGTATCCTAATAGTACTCTTCATATATAAAAAATAGGTAAGTTGAATAGAACAATGGCTTACATATCTACAAATTTGCCACTAATCCCCATATTGGTAACATCCTGGATAATTAATTAAAAACACTTGGTTTGTTTCACTAAATTATATATTCACTCGACTAGTTTCGCTTTTTACAGCACAATGTTTCACCACGAGGTAAATGAGAAAATCATTCATGAAATATCCTGGATAAAATTTGCCCTTAATCTTAATATCTCAGCGAGAAGCAAACTTCATAGCGCCACCAGTTATGATTTTTTTTTACTAGTACATCTTTAATTAGAAGACTAGTATTGATAAGGATTAATAGATTGGGCATGATTTTCTCTGTTGCATCATAATTAATTAGAATAAAGTACAAAATAGTTTAGTTAAAATTCCCAAGTGGGAGTAAGAGTATGACTCCTAAGGCGGCTTGTAAAAAGTCAATTAGTTCTTCAAAATAGCAGTGGTTTTAGCATCTTGGTAGTAGATGATAAGGTTTTGTAGTTTATCTACGTGAACTGCTTTGTACATTCCACATATTTAGGCAAAGCGGAATTCTTCAGCAAACAAACAGGCGAAGCATACTTCTTTTTGCTTTTTGAGCTACATCAAAAGCACCTAGGAATTCATTGAGATAAATTAGTGTTATAGTTAAACTAGCCACTTTAGAAACGATTTTGTAGAGTACTTAAGCAACATCATACATTTTGCCAGCAAAGCAACAATCGCTAATTTTTGAATATCTGCATAATTAGATCCATTAATAACATCTTCAAGCTAAAACATGCACTATTTGTATAAGCGTTATTCAATGTACAAATAATCACAGGCTTAACGTAGAAAATAATACTGGAAATATAATGATTTCTTATAATTGAAATGAAATATTAAGATTAACCATTCCACATGTCGATTTGCTCAGAACTAATAATTTAACCATAATGTGTTATATAGGACACATAATGCCTAGTAATAAATACGAACTTCTCAAACTGATAATAGAAGGAAAAATTGAAAAAAAAATGCGGCATCGTGGCTAAAAAATTTAAATTATTGGACAGGCTTAGATGCTCATTCCCTGTTCTAAGCTGCAAAAGACCGTAAAGATTTTGCTGAGATACATTAAAACCTCCATTAGATGAAGATGGTGCTACAAGATTCTTCTTAATGTGTTATTCAAAATCTTACCATAAGACAAAGTAGAGCTTTGATTTGAAAAGGAATTTAGGGAATATTGGTTAAAGCCAAAATGTAGCCAACGATGGTATCTGCACTGATATTGCCTCGTGCCGTGCCAATCAAACTACAAAGTTAGATCCTAATCTATGAATAATATTATACATATTTCTAAATAAAATAGTGACAAAAATGTTTTCATTCTACGACAATGTTTCAGCACACAGTATCTTCGTCAGGTAGATTTTCTCATCATGTAACAGTTTCATCAATCCAGTATTTATACATATTTTGTTTTCTAAGAAGAATTAGCTCTAAGACATTTATTACATCCCTAAGTAGTGACAAAAAATTAATAACGTAATATACCTATACTTACATCAGAATATGTTTGTCTTGAAATGAGAATAAATTTTCAATTCATTTGAATAGTGTTAATTCATTCCAAAAATGTTTCGTTTAATATTTACACATTTTGATTCAATTATTGTACATATTTCCAGTTTGATCAGTTCAATACATATAGTTTTCGAATGATTTTGCCCTTATTATTTGTTTACTTATTTATTTTGTTAATCTTTTATTATAGGATTTCAGAATAATTATAAGGACTTTCCTTATAAACATAGCTAATGATATATAGGTTTTATAATTAAATTTACTTGGTTTGTGTCACATAATATTATCTGTGAAACAAACCAATCGAATTTAATTATAAAACCTATACATGGTCGCTGATAAGTATGGAAAAGGTCGAATATTTCCTAAAGTAAGTTAGCTAGCGAAAAATGTTAAGATGGTACAAAAGTTTTAGCGTTTTTTAAAAGCATTTAGAATAAAGACAAATTGAGTGTACAGGATCAGTTAAAAAGTCAGGACGAAACAAACTTGCTTTTTCTTTAAAGGAACACCCTGTATATTATTCCATATTTCAATTAATTTCGAAATTCTAAACAAAATTCGTATAACACATCATGAAGCTAAACTTGAAAATTTTAGAGATGTCGAAGTTTGAAAATCAATTTTTTATAAATTATTTTTATGTTTATGTTTATGTTTATTAGTCTTTAGCTTCCTTAAAAAAATAGATATGAATATACACAAATATATAACAAAACGTACAAAAAATTTGGATGGATGAAGCTGGGCGGAGTTCATGCAGCTGCGACGTTCTTCCACTCTAACCCTTGTTTTTGTCCATGACGCTGAGGTGGCTATTTGAAAAATTGTAAATTTAAAAGAGACGAATTTGTTAAATCTGTTTGGTTATTAAGGAGGTATCTTTTATTTTTTCTTTTATTTATTTCCATGCACTTCAGGATGTTAAGTTTGCAGCATTTTGTTTCCCGGTGTAAAATTTTGAAATTTTCATCTATTGGTGGTCTTCTTCGATGAAGGTGTTAGAGTACGTCGAGTTGGATTTGTTTTGTTCGTAGCTAGTTTTGTGTTCCTTGATCGTCTTGGAACGAGCATGTAGGGCAAACCGGAAGGTCGTTCCAAGACAGAATGTACGGCTAGTCAACTTATTATATTTGGGAATAACTTTTACTCGCCTTGTATCTCATCATTACTGTTATAATCAGTACACAATTCCAAAGATCCTCTGTGTTTTTTAAAACCTTTTTTACTTTCCTTATATACTTTTGTGATTTTTTATTGAATTTTTTTTGCGGAAATATCGGTTTTGGAAAAAATGGGAACAAATTTTCCACAGCCATCGGAAAAACTAAAACTCGCTTAGGTGAATACCTAAAAATTGCACAATTGAATATACAGTCTATTCGAAAAAAGACCATATCCTTGGAGGACTTTCTACAAAATAACAAGATACATATAGCTTCACAGCATGGTGGAACAATGATTTTAACAAACAATTGTTTTAATTTTGAAAAAGTTGAATGTATCGATAATTTATCGCAAGAAATTACGTGTAAAGTATGCGCCATTCAATTAAATAACCCGAAAATAATATTTATTTCAATTTATCGATAAGGGGATTACGAATCATTTCTAAATATCTTTGAACAAATTCTTCAAAATTTAGTTAGTCTCAACACTGTCGCAATAATCTGTGGAGATTTTAATGTAAATTTTAATTGTGAAAACAATATTTTATACAAGCATATCTCAAGGATGAAATAAAAATTTACAAAATCAATATCAAAATAACATTAATATCGCAAGAAAATCATATAACGAAAGTAAAATAGTTAACTCTTTAAATAAGCCAAAAGAAATCTGGAATATAGTACACCAAACATGCAAAAATAAATGTATTCGAAAAGCAACAAAAATAACAGCAAACAATATGCAGCAATATTTTGTAAATGCAGTTGATGAAATAAATTCCACATTGGCATGTGATAATTAGAGTTTTAGGCTATTATTGCACAAGTTTAAAATAAATACAGTCGGTTCATTTTTTCTTGAACCAGCGACAGAGTACGAAATTAGAAATATCATATCAAATTTAAAAAATTCGAATTCGACAGATATATACGGCATAAAAGTATGCATAATAAATGAATCAATTAAACGTATAGTTCCAATACTTACACGCATAATTAATATTACATTTGTTAAAGGAGTGTTTCCCAAAGAACTCAAATTTTGTAAAGTCGTACCTGTACATAAGAAGGAAAATATTAATGATATAAAAAATGATAGGCTAATCACTATAACGCCAATAAAATCTAAAGTGTTTGAAATAGCGATAAAAAATCGTTTATATCGTTATATGGTAAAATATATCAGTACCAGTCAATATGGTTATGTGTTAGGTAAATCTGTTCTAGATCCAGTTTTAAACTTAGTAGAAAATATATATCACGCATTTGAAAATAGTAATACTACTAGCGCAGCTTTCTTAGACCTGAGTAAGACCTTCGATACTGTATGTTTTAATAAACTTCTCTACAAATTAGAATACTATGGAATACGTGGTACGCCTTTAGAATTATTAAAATTATTATTATACGATAGCGAACAAACCGTCTATTACCAAGGCACCTACTCGCATACAATTACACTAAAACAAGGAATACCACAAGGTACTATTTTAGGCCCACTGCTATTTCTTATATACACAAATGATCTAAAACCCAATGTAACAACTGCCGACACATATCAATGCGCATATGATACAACTCTAGTAAGAAATTACCACCCACATTCTGTAAAAACAAGAATTGAAATCGAAGCAGTATAATGGTTCAAACACAATAATCTTACAATTAATGAAGCAAAAACCAATACGATTTCCTTTTCTCTTTCAAATGCAATTAAAATGGATGACTTCAAATTTTTATGGATTGCATTAGATAGCACATTGAGTTGGGAGGAACATATTATCCAAACTAGTAAAAGAATTTTAACAACATATATCTATTACGTAAAATATCGGAGCAGGTTAATTCTTACGTTGTACGCATGTCATATTTTGCATATATCCATAGCATTATTAATAAAGATATAATACTGTGGGGAGGTACTACTGCAAGTAGTAAAATATTTGTATTACAAAAAAGTGTATACGAATAATAGCTGGCTTAAAGCAATCAGCGAGCTGCAGAGGATATTTTACTAAATTAAGAATATGTAGTGTGCCTGGTTTATATATTGTATCATGTTTACTATATGTTTATGACAGAAGACTCACGTATCATTACCATGCCGTGATACGAGATCAAGGACTGATATACAGGGTGCGGCAAAACAGACAGTGCAGTTTTGAAGGGTTATTAAAAATAAGAGGCGCAATTTAAAGAAATGGGGTTTATTTTATCTTAATGGGTACATCATGCCGTTTTATGCATTAAGTCCTGAAGATGACATCAGAAAGATGATGACCCCCAGCAGCGATACATTGATGAAGGCGATTTCTGAAATTTTCTGCCGTATTTTGGCACATCTCGATGGGTGTAGCCGCGATTTCCTCCCGAATTCGATCCCTGAGTTCTTCCAAGGTGCAAGGTCGATGCCTAAAAACCTTTTCCTTCAGGTAGCCCCACAGGAAGAAGTCGTAAATGCTCAGATCAGGGGAGCGTGCGGGCCACTCCACATTACCTCTCAGAGAAACAAGGCGACCAGGGAACACCTATCGCAGTTTCGTCATTGAAACTCGAGCACTATGGGCCGTAGCCCCGTCTTGCTGAAACCAGATGTCTCCCAAATCTGCTTCCTCCATCAGTTCTTCCAAACGAGGTAAAAAAAAATCCAACATCTCTTTAAAAAAATAAGGCCCAATCACCCCAAATTTGGAAATCGCACACCACATGGTGATTTTTGGGGAGTGAAGTGGTCTCTCGTAAAGTTGCCTTGGGTTATTTACAGCCCAGTATCGAAAATTTTGTTTATTCACCCCTCCACTGAGATGGAAGTGGGCCTCGTCACTACTGAAACAAGTTGACCTCGCATGGATCCCGTTTTACATTTCTTGGGAGCGTTCTCCAGTCCAAACCATGGCAACAACTAAAAACGGCACGACCCCCCCAACACAATGAGATCTCTCCCGGGTAGGTACCCCCACCACACGGGATGTACTGGGCGTTCCAAACTGCACTGTCTGTTTTGCCGCACCCTGTATATTAACTAAACATCGGCTAATAAAACCTAAAAAAAGTTTTATAGTACATGCAATAAAATTTTATAATCAGTTACCTGAGCAAATAAAAATTATTTCTAGAAAAAAATTTAAAGAGGTGATCCACAGAATCGTCACAAAAATGGAAATTTATAATATAGATGAGTATTTTGAAATTGATAAGCGCTTGTTTTTAGTCTAGTTTTTTATAATGTAAATTAGTTTTGTCTTTTCAAATGAATTTTTATATTATTGTTATTCTTATTTTGTACTTAGCATATAAGTCTGACCTGTCCTAATAACTAAATGTTATAATCAAAGGATCAATAAATGTATATCTATCTATAGTTGTGAATAATTAAAAAAGATTTGAATTAAAAAAAATATGTTAACTCATCATATAAACAATTTTTTTGAGGAAATTTCTATCTAAATTGGCCATTTCCATGATTGTTTCACAAAAAAAAACATTTTAAAATACCTATCTGTTTCAAAAATATCTTAATGGTTAGAGTCCTTGTAAGATTTAAACTTATTCTTCTTTAAAATTTTCAAAGCGGTTTGATGATGTATACCTAAGTCCCTAACAATTTGATGGGTGCTAATGTTGTGATTAGCAGCGGCAATAACATTTATTTCGTTGATATTATCTTGAACAATCCGTTCTTCCTTTACTAAATTTGAATTAGGTTTGCTAAGGTTTAAAAGCTGATCCATATTTTTCTTGGTTTGAAATGATGTTTCGAATTATTGATATTGCAGGTACCCGTCGATCCAGATCTACCAAACAAGCTGCGAACTTCGTGCATAAATTTTCTGGAATTAAACCACTTAAGAAATTGTTGTTTTTTCTTCACTAATTATATAAAATAATTATCGGTTCGAGATGAAACTTCAAACTTAAGGTTTTCTGGTTAAAAACTGGAACTAAAAAGTTTTTGGTGAAAATTCATAAAACGGAAGTGGACCTCGCTTATGTTTTACTCATTAGAGGGTGGTATAGACACCCTCCATACATATATATATAACAACTTTAAATACTAATTGTTGAATTCATGATGGTTGTGACCGTTACTAGGTGGTAATCCATATTTAAACACATATTGAAACACTTACTATGTTTTTACTACAATTAATTTATTGTAATATGGTTTACATATATACAAAAATCTCAACTTAAGTTTCGACCTGTTACGGTCATTTTCAAGTGAGTACAAAATTGTTGAGGAAGTGCATTTATATCGGCGAGAGATTAGTGAAAATTTCCAAATGAGGGTGACGGATTATAAATTATGAATTTTTAATTAGATTGCCGGGAGCTGCCTTAAAAGCAAAGTGGAGATTAGGTCTGTTTGTTCGTTGAGGAGATTAATTTTGGGATTTCTGGTGAGTTTATAAATTTCGGCCGCTTCTAATAGGTTTAGCCTCGAACCTTTGGTACAGCTGTGCAAAATTTTCACCTTTCTTATCTCCGGGAATTGATGTTTGTTTTCTAAAATATGGTTGGCGAATGAGCGGTGGTTCTGCTGCAGTCTGAAAGTCCGGAAATGTTTCGAATATCGTTTCTCCAGGCTGCGTTGAGTTTGGCCTACGTAGATACTATTACATTCGGAACACTGTATCTCATATACACCCGATTTTTTTGTGTGGTCAATTTTGTCCTTTAAGTTAAACAAAATATTTGATAGCTTTGCAGATGGTCTAAAGGCAATTTGTTGATTTTGTTTGCGGAGAATGTGTGCTATTTTATTTGATGTTTTGCCAAAATAGGTTAATGAAATGATTTTTTTATTTTCTAAAGCTTGTGCTTTTGGATAAATGAGAGCCATTGTGGATTTATATCCTTTTTTATTTATTATTGATTTGATTAAATTTATGGCGAAACCGTTCATTTTTGAAATGGATAAGATTTTATTTATTTCTTCATATAGATGAATATTGGAAAGTGGCATGGAAAATGCTCTGTGAATCATTGAATGGTAGGATGCTAGTTTGTGTGACAGAGTATGCTTGGAATGGAATGGGATGGTGTAGTTAGAATTAGTTGTTTTTCTATAGATATTGAATTCTATTTTATTATTATTATGAATTAGTGTTAAATCTAAAAAGTTTATTTTATTATTATGTTCACATTCGAGTGTAAATTTAATTTGGGGTGAATATTATTTATAAAATTTAAAAATTTGGTTAATTGACGGGAGGTGCCACTGAAGTATGCGATTATGTCATCCACATATCGATACCAAAAGGATATATGTTTTTTGGCAAGATCTGAAATAATTATTTGGTCTTTGATATGTGCCATGAATAGATCGGAAAGGAGGGGGCTTAAAGGAGAGCCCATGGCAAGTCCTGTATTTTCTTTGTAGAATTTGTTTTCAAATTGTAAATAATTTTGTTTTACACAGACATCAAACGCTTGATAAAATTCGGTTTTTGTGACAACATCAATATTTAATTTATTTAAGATATTTTGAATTATTGCCAGGCATTCATCTGTGGGAATATTAGAGAACATTTTGGTAACATCAAAGGACAAAAGTTTGGAATTTTTCGGGGTGGTTATGGTTTTTAGGTGCTCAGAGAGGATTAGGGAATTTTTAGCGGAATATTTTGGTTTAAAATTGGTATATTTTTTGAAAAGAGTATTTAATTCAACTCCTAATTCACGTGCTGGGCAATTGATATAAGAAACTACTGGCCTAACGGGATTTTGTTTATGTGTTTTTATTAGTCTATAAAGTCTTGGAGCTCTTGGATTTTTGTTAATAATTTGTAATTTTTTAAATTTTGAGAAAATGACCGTAGTATCTTTAAGGAGATTTTTTATTATTTATTTACATATCTTTTTTAAAAAATACACTTTAAAACAAATTATTAAAACAATACATAAAATTTTGGCCGAAAGAAGTTCACAATTAAATATGTTCTTCCACTCAAACCCAATCCATCACCATGTTGTTAAGGCAGCAAGGATCCTCCTCGACATCTGGAATATTTGATTTCTGTTTCGGTTTCTCCTTATTTCACTTTTTTCAGGAGTTATGTTTCTCGTGGAAACATTAAGTTTTTTAAAAACTGTTTTTAATTGTTTTTATTTAATTAATCACTAATACAACTTATAACCGAAGAACTTATTATAACATTAACGTTTAATAATTATTTAATTGAAGTCGAATTGAGTTGTGCGTTCTACAATGGTCTATGTTAATCTCTATTCTAATGCGCGCAAAATAATATTTATATATGGAGATAAATAAATGCGAATTATGCGTTTAGTGCGGAAATGTATCAGCATAATGCAAGCCGTATGCACGACATTGCGTGGGATATGTAACTCCTTTCCCCTTTAGAGGGCACTTTATATTTTTTGAAAATATAAAGGGTTTCTAGAATTTGTATTGTCATCATGATTCGCATTTACTTCTTTTTTCTTAACATAAGGAATAATTAAGTAACGATAAATAAAGTAACAAACAATAATTAATAAAATACAATATAATAAAATTGTCCAAATATTGATATTATGAAATTGGTCATTAGTTTTGGGAATTATGAATTTAACCTGATTGGCATGACTTTTAAGTGTTTTGAGTTTATCTGGATTAATGTTTTTAATTTCAATAGTAGCGAGTTCTGAATGTGTATTGTTAACAGCTATGACAATATTTGGTAGTAAAATGGGCGAAGTATTAGATATGGTGTCATATTCATTAATGAATTTTGTATCTTGTGTAGTAAAACTACAAGTATGGGGTAATTTAAACAAATAATTCCCTTTTAAATTTAAAATATTGTCAGTTTTACAATTTGTACTAACTTTGGTGTAATTTTGAAATATTACTATGTAATGCGAATAGTCAATTTGTTCAATAATATAGTTTGGTAATTTAACAGTTTGGTATTTACATGAACTATAATTATTTGTAATTTGTAAGATTTGAAAAATACAATTTGTTTGTTTTTGACTATTAATCAAATTAATATTTCGGCAATAATAAGTACCATTTAAATTTCTGCACATTTCGCTTGTATACATATAATAGTTTTTATTAGCAATAAAATATTTTTCATCTGGTATAAGAGTCTGATATTGGTTATTTTGATTAAGGATAGGTATTGGATATAATTGATAATAATCATAAGTTTCGGAATGAACAATAGGTATGGATAGTACAAAAGTAACACGTGAATTTGAAATATATGTTTTTACATCTAAAATTTCATAGAATTTATACATGGATTCAATATTAATAGGAAAAATAATATTATCCTCTGAGAGATACGACAAGGTTGTTGATATTAAGAATAATAATTCTGTAGGTTTAATTATCGAATTATGTGCTACACCAATTCTAGCGAACATGATAGCATCTTCCAAGTCTTGTAACAGTTGATTAATCATATTTACAGTTATATGTATCTGATCTAAAACATCTTTAATTATCATTATTTGATTAAATTCATAAATCTGCACATTTATAATTTTAGAAATTTTATTTATTTGATTTCCGAGAGCATTTTCATTATATTGAATAGATGAAATTGTATTATTGAAATTTCGAATAATTTCATTTGAAAGTGAAATTTGTTGATTAACTGTATTTATTATTTCATTTTGATTATCTTGTAAGGTTTTAATTAGATTGTCATATTTTATGGCATCTGTTGCGTCTAGGTTACCAGTAATAGATTTAAAAATACTACCAAGACCATCTATTAACCCTCGTCTATTTCTTTTAGTGTTAGGTATAAAATTCAACAACTTTTGTTTTGTGTGATTAATTTGGAATTCAATAGTTCTTTCATAATTTTCTAGTTCTACGCGATAACGAGAATGTGAGTTTTTAATAATTTTATTAATAGAAATATAATGTTGATTTAATGAATTAAGTTCATCTTGTATATAGGATATATCAAAGTAATGTATAAAAGTTCGGGAAAAATAATGAAGTTTAGCTTTTCCAATTTTGAAAGGTAGTATACCTGGATTTTCCTTTAGATTTGTGATTTCAATGTCAGCGGAAAATGTAGATATAATTAATCTGTAACAAAAATTATTTATTATTTAGGTGGACGTCTAACTTGATCTTTATGAATTTTAGGACGTTTATTTGTAGATATTGTTTTATTTTCGACTGTTTCAACTACTTGTGGTTCATACACATTTTTAGATTTATCTCTATGATATTGTTTTACAAATATTTCGTCACCTTCATCTACATCAATATCAGCTTCTAAATTTTCATTTCTCTTGGATATTACCTTATCTTTATTTTGAATAAGTTTTTGATTTAATTTACTATAAATAAGTCTTGTTTGATCTCTATGTTTTTGAATATAATCACTAACTAATTGTTGTTCTAAATTTAAGTCAAATGGATTATTGTTTTCAATATGACCACTAATTATTTCTACTGGAGTTAATTTTGTTGAAGAATGTATAGTATTGTTGTATGCTAAAATTGCGTATAACATTTTATTTGTAATTGGTTCTTGAGAGAATTCACTATTATTTAAAATTCTTATATGTTCTATGATTGTAGAATGAAATCTTTCTATTGCTCCATTAGATTGCGGATGATAAGGTGTAGTAAAATGTATATCTATTTTGTGAACTTTTAATAAATCATTAACTAGGGAATTTTTAAATTCTTGTCCATTATCAGAAATTATTTGTTTTGGAATTTGATGATGTGAAAAGTATTTTAGTAAATTGTTAACAATTTCTATCGAGTTCAAAGAATTTAAAGGATATGCTTGTCCGTATTTAGAAAAAGAATCTATTATTGTTAAGAATTTTTGTTTTTGAATTTGGAATGTATCAATATGTATAATTTCAAAAGGTTTCTTTGGTATTTACTCTTCTTACATATATCACAAGAATTTATATATTTTTGAATGGCTTTATGTAAATTTGGATAATAGTATTTTGCTTTGATACGTTTTTCTGTTTCTTCTATACCTCTATGGTTTGATTTTCCTAAATGATAATTTTCTACTATATTTTCAAAATCTTCTTCTGTTTCAATATCAATTAATTTAATTAAACATCTTTTAAATTTATAAGATGGGTATTTGAAAGTTTTCCTAACAATTTCGCAAAAAGGTTCATAATTCAAATTTTCTTCAAAATATAAATGATATGTTACATTAGGTACGATATATTCTTTTATAAAATTAATTATATCGGAATTAAAACTTGTTGATGATAACTGCACAATAATTCTTTGTTTATCAAAAATTCTTTTAATTTTTGGCTTCGCTGGGGAATGATAGACATATTGAAAAATAATTTGATTTTTACCAAAATTTAAAGGTGTATCTGTTATTGGTACATCAACTATAAGATTTTCTTCTTGATTAGTATGAACTGTTTCTTGTGGAATATTATCCACTTCTTCTTCTGTTTGCGAACTAATTTCTATTATATCATTTAGAGGATCTGTTTCATTTTCATCTACATTAGCTTGTATAGATTGAGTTTCAAGTTCTTTATTAAATTGTTCTATATATTTTTGTAATTCATTTATATTAACTTCGATATTAGTCTTTTCAGGATCTAATTCTACACGTGATAACGCATCTGCATTAGTATTTAATTTACCTTTTTTATAATAAATATTGTAGTCAAATTCTTCTAATTTTAACCTCCATCTTACAAGTCTGGAGTTTGGATCTTTCATATTAAATAGATATTTAAGAGGTTGGTGATCACAAATAATATTAAATTCTTTACCGAACAAGTATGGCCTAAAAAATTTCGTAGCCCAAACTATAGCTAACATTTCTTTTTCAATTGTACCATAATTTAATTCAGATTCATTTAGAGTACGTGATGCATAAGCAACAGGTAAATCCTTACCAATAGGTCCTTGAGATAGTACTGCACCTATTGCAAATTTACTAGCATCAGTAGTTAAATTGAATGGTTTAGAAAAGTCAGGATATTGGAGGATTGGTTCATTTACCAATAAATTTTTACAAGTTTCGAAACATCTTACAAATTCATTATCATGGATAATTTTCTGATTTTTCTTTAGACATTTTGTTAGTGGTTTTGTTATTTTTGCAAAGTCTTTAATAAAACGGCGGTAATAACCTAACAAACCTAAAAATGACTTAATTTCTTTCGTAGTATTTGGTAAAGGGTATCTTTTTATAGCTTCAATTTTTGAAGGATTTGGCTTTATACCTTGAGGAGTTACTATGTGACCTAAATAAGCAATTTCCTTTTTTAGAAATTCGGATTTATCCAACTGTACTTTAAAATTAGTTTCTCTTAATCTTTGGAATATTTTTCGTAATCTAACTAAATGTTCTTGCAATGAAGTTGAAAATATTATAATATCATCAAGATAAGTTAAACAAATGTCATTTTGATAACCTCTTAAAATATTGTCCATCACACGTTGGAATGTGGCTGGAGCATTTTTCAATCCGAATGGCATTCGTGTATATTCATAATGACCATTTTCTACTGTAAAAGCTGTTTTTTCTATATCATCGGGATTCATTTCAATTTGGTGAAATCCATTTGCTAAATCTAATGTTGTGAAATAATTACATTTACCCAATTTATCTAAAACATCCGTAATGTTAGGTAATGGATATCTATCAGTAATAGTTTTCTCATTTAATTTTCGATAATCTACTACAATTCTCCATTTTTGTTTGTTAGAATTATCCATTTTCTTAGGTACAACCCAGATTGGAGATGACCATGGTGAATCACTGGGTCTAATTATATTTTGTTCTAACATACTGTTAACTTGTTTCTCTACTTCATTCTTATGGATAAATGGATATCTATATGATTTAGTATAAATAGGTTCTTCATCTTTAGTTTTTATTTTATGCTTTATTTGGTTTGTAAAAGTTAATTTTTTATTTTCATCATAAAATATATCAGAATATTCTATACAAAGTTTTTGAATTTGTTCTTGTTCTTCACTATTTAAATGATTAGTTTTAATTTTTTCTAAATTCAATTTATATGGTTTGGTATTTATATTAAATGTATTTATTTTATTTATAATATGAACATGTATTTTTATTTTAGTATTTTGAAATATAAACATTATCATTTTCTTAATTACAGAATAATTTAATTTATCCAATCCACACCCGATTTTAGGCATTGATAATATATTAATTTTCTTATTTATACAGAACTCTTTTAGATTTATTAATGTTTTAAACATATCTTCGTATGTTGGTTTCTCATTGAACTTATTCTTAGTTATTAGATATAAAATGAATCTATCATTATCTTTTAGAAAACATATTTTATGTTTTTTAGGTTGCTGTGCAATTAATGTTTTTACATTTTTAAACTTTTGTTTAAATATTTTTGCAATTCCTTTATTCATTTTTAAATCTGCACTCACACAATGAGCGAGAGAAAAATTAGAGTTGAAAAGATTATCTTTAACTTCTATAATGTTTTCGTTATTTATTTTATTTCTCTTTGATAGCCTAAGAAATGTTTTATAATTAATTTGAAATTGATTACTCGAGAGTTCTTTTGTTGCTACAGGAGTAATTTGTTTATTGTTAACATTTCTAGATTGAACATGTGGTTGATTATTACTCAAGAATTCAGGTTCAGTTACAGGAGTAATATCAATATGTTTATTATAAGTATTATCATTATTATTACTATCTTTTAAATCATTAGTATTATTCATATTTCCATTATTGTTATTGTTATGATTTTTATTTACAGAATATAACTTAAAATTATTATTATCAAACTTAATTGTTTTAATGGGTTCTAAAAATTTAAATTCCTTAGGGTCTATATTCTTATTTAATATTTCTACGTAAGCAAAATTATTATTAGCTAAAGTTAAGGTTTCTGGTATTTCAATATTATTAATATTATAATGTGGAATAATAATTTCTCCATTAGGAACATCGACAGGCACTTGAGTTATATGTTTTGTATGTGATTCTAAATATATGGTATGCAATGGTTCTTTTGATTTATTTTGATATTTAATTTCAATTTTTGTTCGAGGAGTTTGTAAAATTGAATCAGAAAAATCTATTTTTGCTCTTAAGTTATTTAATAAATCCATGCCAATAAGACCATCGAATTCATCATGAAAATTCAAAAGATAAAATTTGACTAAACCGTTTGGAATATTAAATTCTGAAGGTGTTGGTATAATTACGGCATGTGAATAATTCGAACTTTGAAATACTGTTGTGACAACAAATTTTTCTTCAATTATTTTGTTTTTAAAATATTTTTTAGCAATTTCAGGACTCATAAAAGATTTGGTAGAACCTGAATCAATTAAGAATTTTAAGGGAAAACTATTTTTATGAAATCTAATCTCTATATATGGAAGACCTCCATTTCCTAATGTATGATTTTCTATGTAAGTGGCCTTTTGAGGCTGGTTGAACAAAAATTTTGATCGTAATTCTCATTATTAGAATTCCTAGATGTATTTGGTTCATTTCTATAAAAATTATTTTCTTGATTAATTTCTGTATTAAATAATTCTTCAGCAATATAATTTTGTGTGGGTTTAAAATTAGAATTAGTATTAAATCTACGATTAGTATTAAAAGTATTTCGAGTATTAGTACTCATTGGAGTAGGTTGAAAATTTGGAGTTTGACCTCTGGGTTTCCAAACATTTTGTTGATTAGGTTTTTTAAATACCTGTTGATTAGTGAAAAATTTTTGTTGTACGGGTCTTGTTTGTAATTGTATTGGTTGATTCGGAAAATAATTTCTTGGTAGATTATTTTGTTGATTATTTGTAGAAAATCTATTAAATTGATTATTAAATCTTGAATAATTTCTGGGAATGGAATTTTGTATATTATAATTATTAGACTTAAAATTATTATTATTATTATTTGTTAATTTTGGAACTTGTTTATTTTGATTCTGGAGATAATAAATATTTTCTTCCTGATTTACAAATTGTAAGGCTTGCGCTAAATCATTTGGACGCATAGACCGAATTGTTGTACCTAAAGGATCTTTTAATCCTGCTAAAAATGTTTTTAATGTTAAGTCTTTGTATAAATTACGTTTAAGATCTCTATTATTAATAAGCGGTTCATGAACATTGACATATGAACAAATAGTATTTAACATGTGTAAACATCTTTCATAAAATTGTGTTGGTGTTTCATTTGGTTTTTGTCTAAGGTTAATTAAATCTCGATTAAGACAAGCTTCATCTCTTGGATCAGAAAAATTTCTAATTAAAATATTTTTTAAATCATCCCAATCATTAATTGTATTTACATTTGCTACTAAGCGTGCTCTTCCTGTTAATTTATTTATTAAACTATTTATAATATAACGATTTTGGAAATTTGGTTGTGCATTATAAAAAGAATCAATTATAGTTTGTGAGACTTGGATATAATGATCAAGTTCGTCAGAATTTCCGTTAAATTCTGGAACACATTTTAAATATTCTGGATTAAACGCCATTTCGTTTATATTAATTTTATTTATTAAATTTAATAATTCTTCTTCAAAATCTATATTTATATTACTTGTGTACGAATTGGGAGATTGAGGAACAGACTCTGTACTACTTGTAGAAATACTTGACATAAATTATATGTATATGAAAAGTGCAAAAATTCAAAATCGACTTACAATGATAACAATAGTACGATCTTCATTCTTGGTGAATGTTGAAGGACTTCTTGGACTGCTGCTGGGACTGCTAATTGGATTGAACTGCCCTGTTGCCGCACTTGTTGTTTCTTCTGGTACGTTGATTAGTGATGGTAGTTGTTGGACTCAAACTCTCTGGTAGAATTAAGGCCCTTTGGTTCAAAGTTCACGGTTTTAACCTCAATGGAAAGTTCTGGGTTCACTTGTTTTCGGTGAAGGTCCTCAGAATTCGGCACTTTTACTGGGTTCACGAATTTTTCGGTGAAAGTCCTCAGATTTTGGCACTAAATTTTCCACTGGAACTTATCCGTCACGACTGCGCCAGTTATGTTTCTCGTGGAAACATTAAGTTTTTTAAAAACTGTTTTTAATTGTTTTTATTTAATTAATCACTAATACAACTTATAACCGAAGAACTTATTATAACATTAACGTTTAATAATTATTTAATTGAAGTCGAATTGAGTTGTGCGTTCTACAATGGTCTATGTTAATCTCTATTCTAATGCGCGCAAAATAATATTTATATATGGAGATAAATAAATGCGAATTATGCGTTTAGTGCGGAAATGTATCAGCATAATGCAAGCCGTATGCACGACATTGCGTGGGATATGTAACTCAGGGAGAGTTTTTTGGCTGTTAATGTCAGCATGACAGATATACGTATATTTGAAATTAAAATGAGGTAGTTGGATCTTTATCAAGGAGAGTTAAATTTTCTGCGGTAATAAAATTATTGATTTTGTCAATAAACTAAGCCTTATTAAGGACGATTATTGAATTTGATTTGTCTGCTTTTGTAGCTATTAAATTATTTGATGTTATTTTTGATTTGATTGATTTAATAATTCTGGTGTCTGACCGAATATTTTGTGAATGTTTTTTTATGATGTTGGCTATTTGGGCTCTCGGAACAAAATCATCTTGGACATTGCTAAGGGCCATTTCTGATTCTACTACTAACAGTGTTTTTCCGGAATTGTTCTTGATATAGGGGCTATAGTTAGGGTTTTGGGATAGAAGTGATTCTTCTGCCTTACTGAATGAAATGTTAGTTAAATTGATAAACTTTGAAACTGAATTTAGATTATTTGAATCTTCCTGGTTTGGTTTTGATTTTTGTTTTTTTTTTTATGTAGCAAGTCTAATTTCTTTTTTTGAGTACTATATTTAGCATGTATGATTCTACTCACATTTTTCCTAACAAAATCATCAAGTATTATGAATTCGACTGGGTAAAGTTTGAATGAGAGTTCCGAATGTGTTACCTTAAGGTAGTGTTGAATGACATCTCTTCTTCGGTGGAGGTTTCGGATTTCTGCTCTTATTTAAGCGAGTTGGTCTGTCTTGACGGCTGTTTTCGCGACTATCGTGCTTAGAAAGCAATAAAACCTTGTATGTAATATAAAATAAAGCATAATCCAAATTTAAGTTTAAATATAAATGATATTTACCTGTATAGCTAATCTTATTTAAGTAAACAAATAACCAAACAAGTTGCAAACTTCGTGCACACATTTTCTAGGATAAATTTATTTTTTTCACTAATTGTATAAGATTTTTTATTTAATTATTCAAAAGTTAAACGAATTGTCACGTCAAAAAAAAAAACGTAAAATTTTAAGTTTTAATTTAATTCTTTATTTTCGTTGCTCAATTTCTGTAGTATTTTTTATTCTGAATAATTTTGGTTTCTTATATTTTTGTTCTAAAACAATTAGGGGAGCAGGAAATTGCATAAGTGTGATTTTACATGTTAAATTCTTATTACCGAGAGGCCAGATCAACAACCCGCATATATTCTTCTCCGTCAATTGATTTATTTTTTATCTTTTTTATGGTTTGCATTGTTCTTTCAGCTAAACCATTTGAATTTTGGTGGTGCTGTGATACAAGTTTAAGTTGAAAGTACCGTTTTTTAGCAAAAACAATGTATTCTATATTATTAAGTTGTGTAGCATTATCAGATCAAATTTTAATGAATAAATCTCTAAAAAATGCAATTATTTTGTGATTATTTACAATTTACAACTTTTAACTAAAACTCTCGCCTATGTTTTACTCATTGGAGGGTGGGATAGAGACCATCCACCCTCCCTACATATACATACTAACTGTAAATACTATTTGTTGATGATTTTGCTGCTTAGAAAGCAAAAAAACCTTGTATGTAATAAAAAATTAAGCATAACCCAAATTTAAGTTGAAATATAAATACACTGAATTGAAAAATTCACTATGTTTTAACCACAAAACATAGTGAATTTTTCAATTCAGTGTAAGTATGGATTACCACGTAGTAACGGTCGCAACCATTCTCTTTATGAAATATAAATGATCTTTAGCTATATAACTAATCTTATTTAAGCTTGATTTAAAGCTTTTCCACCTATCTTATAATTTTTATTAATTTACACACTCAAAAATTTTTACTTTGTTAATTTTTTTAATTCAAATTTTGTAATTGAAATTATTGCGCACTGCAAGGCGATCAGTAATTAAAGTTAATATGTATATGAAGGGTGGGTGGGTGACATTTTTTGTCTATTGATAATAAACTTTAAGAGTTACATCAAATTTAGATAACAAAAAATTGTAAAGATTCCAAAATTGAGCAAAATGTTAAGTATAGCTTTTTTTGCATAAATTCATAGTTTTCGAGAAAATATAGAGAAATTACTATAATTACCACATCACCATTTTTGATGTACCCATGGGTTTATGAAATCAGCTGATGGTGTTGTTACGTTTCCTGTAGTTCCGTTGAACTACTTTGACTGCTGTTATACTAACTGATGCCTCCCGACGTTTTTGCATTATCTTGAGTTGACGTCTTGAATTTTTCGTTACGATGCAGCATTTCATGATTTTTTTCCAATGTTAGGTATTCAATTTGTAGTACTTTTTCTTTTTCAGCTTTATTCCCGATTCCCTTGATTACCATTGTTGTTGTTAATTCAGTTACTAATTCTCCTAGTTCGTATTTCTGTGCCTGATTTCTACATCTCTTATGAATTCTTCTATTTATGCATTGTATCCTTTATAATTTAGTTAGTTTGAAAATGACAGTCTGAAGCTGCCGAAACTATAGTCGCCAAATAAAGTTTAAAAAATTTATGTGATATTAAACAAAGGTATTTACAATCATATGTATATTCTTTTATCAGTTAAAAATGTGTCTAATGATTTTTTTGCTAATGATAAAATCCTTTTGATTGTTATTATAAAGTTATAATCATTATATATAATTCAACATTACAAAACAAGTTTACTCCAGATTTCCAAATTATATAAATATTTGTGTTGATATATTTCTGAGAACACCACGTCTGCCGACTCGAATATAAATGTTGTCCTCGACGGAACGGCCAGGCATCGAGAAGTTAATGAAGTCGAGCACGGTAATCGCAACTTCCGGAATTTACGGAATCCTCCAATTGCAATAAACAATTTTGTTATCAAGGCGAGGTCGTAATATAGGGACAAGCGGAAATATTCCCTTTGTCCCGCTGATATGTAACTACTATCTGGATAATTCGGAAAAGTTTGGATGGACTTAATCAAGCCGGCGAATATCTGCAGCTGCAATCTCGGCAATTGGAGTCCCACACACAAAAATTATGGAATTAACGGCGTCGTATAAAAACAATTCACTGGATGGAAGACAGTATTATCCGGATAGGGAAAATTGAGGCGGCATCATAGATTGATTATTGGTAATGGTTTGGCTATTAGTCTAATATTGTCTGGTGTTTTCTGGAGAATTAATCAAATTTCAACATTTGTTTAAATATATATTAAAATATTTATTTAATTATTGACACTTTATCAGACATGCTTTATAAATATAATTCAAAATCCAAAAAACAGTAAACAAAACCATACAAATAATTTTTATTTATAAACTAAATAAATTTTTTTTGATTAGCGAGAGTGCAGCAACGTTAGTTCAGCTCAGCAGTTGGTAACCGTTACCATTCACCATTGGGACACAATTAATGATGCTTTAGAGTAACGGGGGCTATCCTTTAAAGTAACAAGCTCATTTACACACACACACAAATACACAAAGACACATGGCAGAAGAACCACGTGGTCGATAGCCAAAACAGTACTACTACTACTATTTTTTGAGGACTACTTTCGGCTCAACCGTGTATAAGTCCAGGTTATATCATATTTGCAAAAAATAGAATGATTATATAATCAATTAATATTATGAGGTAGATCTCAGTAGGTACGGGCTTTATTTTGTTATTGTCCGATCGTTTCACAAACCTGACGTCGTAATTAAGTTGAATTGTCGCTCGCCGGTGCTAAACTTAGATCTGATAAGTTGACTACGTGGAATCTATTAGATTCCTGGATTTTCCTAGGAATTACTGACGTCTCATTTCATGGTCCCTGTAATTGATGTCTTAATGGAATTAGAGGGAGTACAGTCTATATCGGAGGGATTAATAAAGGTGAACCCGTAAATCAAGCGTCTTCTTCTTCGAATTATCGCGCCAGCGGCTAAATCCATCAGATCCACAAGGCGCCCTCGCACATAGACGCTATCAGGGAGTAATAGGTGTCATTGTAAATCTCAAATCTGAATTTGAACTCGGCGGCAATCAATACTTCCTCAATTTGCAATGTCGACACGCCGATTTGAGTGTAACGTGCGCGCGGACAAGAATTATTAGCGCCGCGTGATTTTTCAATCACTCACACACAAACACACGCACACACGCATTTCTCCGGCGGTACGGAGTTAGCGCATAATCCGGTTGAAGAGGATTTGACGTTTCGGGCGAGATGCTGAAATATATAATAAGCTAAACTCCGGCTAAGGATCCGTGGGGGCTCAGTCCGTCGGAAACTTTTAATCACAAACTGAAACTCTATTTACGGTCTTGAAAGGTCTGCGGACGTAATTGGGAATCGGCCCATTATTTCAGAGGAAAAGTCGGTAATAGGCTTACTTGATACTTCAAACTAAGGTCTCCGTTTAATATTTTTTTTCCATCCCGCAGAAGCTCTTTACCAAATATTAACATCATCAAATATGAAAGCGGGCCCATCTAGGTAATTAATTTAAGCGCATCAGAGAATATTTTAATTGCGCTAGAGCGTACATCCGAAGATATACACTTAATTGTATAAAAAAATGACATTAAATTTATTCATACATAATTCAATTACGAAGCCTTAATGCACATATTTTTTATACATTAACATGTTTGAAGTAAATATTCCTAGAAAATTTTATTAAAGATTTTTATCCATTTGATCTGTTAATAAGTTTTACATATAGTACCTCTATATAATAGCAATATCTGTTAGACGACATATGACATATAACAGATAACAAATGACAGATGACAGATTATAAATTATAGATAATAGATGACAGGTGACAAGTTGACAGATGACAGATGATAAATTATAAATTATAGATGACAGATGGCAGATGCCAGGTGAAAGATGACACGTAACGGGTGACAGATTATAAATCATAGATTATATATGATAGGTGACAGATGACACGTAACGGGTGACAGATGACAGATTATAAATCATAGATTATAGATGATAGGTGACAGATGACACGTAACGGGTGACAGATGACAGATAGTTAAAGATGATTTATATTTAATTATAAAATAAAATGCAAGTGGTGATTATTTTAAATATCATAATATCTTATGAAAAATGTACCAGTTCAATAGATATTCGCAAATCAATAACATTTTTCTTTAGAAAGGGTTGGTCAGTATAGAGAATTCAAAGAATAATATAGTAGAACCAAGGTACGCGCAGGTCTAAACCAGTAGTTTTCAAAATAGTGATAGTTTTCATAAAAGAATAAACAGTTTAAACTTAAAATTCCAATAAAGAACAATTAAAACAAATATATTAAAAATAAACAGAATTCTTTAAAAAAAAAACAGTGAATATATTTTCGACAAGAATATTAGAAATTTGCCTAAAAACAATTAAAAATTTCTTATAAAACATTTGATCAAACGTGATCAAAAAGAATCATTGAAATAAAAAAATGTATATAGTAAAAACAGTAATCATTTTAGTTTCCTAAGAAAATGCAGTTTATAAAATTTTACTGTAAATGTTGTATAAAAAAAGCTTAACATTTAATAAATTAAAACAATTGTTTAAAATCAATTGCAATTTTGAAAAAACTTTTTTTATTAACTAAACAATTTAACATTTCTTTAAAAACTCTCAGTTCTTTCAGTTTTCTAAAATATGCTCTTAAATTTTTTTGAAAACTGTTGGATTCTTTACAAGAAAAAACAATTTTTTAAATACTATTAAAATTTTCTTAAAAATATAACTTTATCTTAAAATCAGCAAAAACACAAATAAAATTTGCTTAGATAAACTTTCAATACAAAAAATAAAAGTACTGGTTAGAATTTTACAAAAAATATATAATAAAAATGATATTTTTGAACATATACAGGGTCAATTAGAAAAGTAATATGTATTTTCTGGAGAAAATATATTTCTTGATCATACCCGTACAAATTCTTACGGAAATATGTCAGCCATGCCTGGGAGGCACCCTGGAACTCCCTGACGAAAGTGTCTCTTACGAACATGCGTTGTAACATGCTTTTAGATGTTTTTACGGACGCCCAATGCTTTCCTTTTAACTCTCTCTTCGGTCGGGGAAACAAAATTAAAAAAGTTACACGAAGCCCAGTTAGGACTGTTACTCAAGACCAGGAATTGGAATAAAAGGCCGTGTAACTTTGGGCACTGTCATGGTGGAACCCGACCCCGTCTTTGATGTCAGCAATTCCGAGTGCGACCCATCGTTTCAAGCCCTTGAATGCTTGCAGGCAAAAGGCTGTGTTAGTTTTTTCCTGCGATACAAACTCAAAATAGACGATTCCTTGAGACTGCCACTCGCAGCTCTCCCTTTTCGTGTTAAGAATGTCCGGATCATTTTGAATTAAATCCAACAATTATTGACTGCGCGAAACTCAAAGTTCTTTATTATCTTCCATCAACATTTTTGCGCATTTGCAGATCATTAGTCCTGGGCTTGGTATACAATCTTCTTGATTAATCCTTTGACAGACCAAAACCTTACAAAATAGCCTGTTTCACTAGTTTAAAGATCACAGCTTTATTCTTTATTTTTTATAACTTTGTTTTTCTTGTCTATAATACATTTTCAAACATGTAAATGAAACACGTACAGAAATTTAGACAGCAAGTATTACGGGCGTAGTTCACTGGTTTCCAATGTTCTTCCACTCAGACACACATCCATCCACTATTCAATAAGACATGCTGACAGCTTCTGAATTCTCCAATAATAATATATTTAAGCAAATATGCTACTTTTGTTGTATCGATAAGTGCTCCACGAGAGTAAGTCAAGTAAATGTAAAGTAGCGAGGAAGAGTATTTCTGACGGTTTCCGTTAAAGACTACAAAGGTAATCACTACTAGCAGAAAAAAAACCCATCGGCTATCATAACGATTGCAAGTGTTTCAAGAACCAGTTTTCTTGCCAGAATGCCAGCCATATTTGGGTAGTCGATTTTGATCAGTACCCCAAAAGGAATGGTCTTAACATAAACTGTCTAATAAAGGAAAAGATGCAAGAACGGAACAAAATAGTGAGTTGAAACGCGTTGCCAATTAAAAGTCCTTAGCTGACAGCATTCAACCATTCTGAATTTGGAACAAACAGTCAGAGAATAAGAGATGAAAGTAGGGTGCGCTTTGATAAAATAAGCATGGAAAATGAAATCCTGAAACGGCCGTAAAATACGTACGTATGGCATTAATAAAGTTCATTATAGTTAGCATACCAAAATTTCCACAAATGTAAGAATTAAGCGCGGCTGTCGCAGATAATAGAACCTAAATGAAGACACTTTAGACAAATTAAAAAACAGATTTATGGATAAATTGATAACAAAAAACATATCCACCAAGACCAATGTCATGCAAGGGGCTATTAAAATGAAAGAAATATAGATTAAGCCATAGACAGCGTGTCCATTAAACAAACCATAGACCTAGGTAGCTCCATGAAAGGGCAAGGGCAAGTAGGTATCTCAGTTGGATAGAGATCTAAAGAAAAATTCGATAGAAAAATCCCAAGATGACGACTAAGATTTATGTCAGAGTCAGTGTAATGCACCTTTTGGCCACAGGCCTACTCACCCTTCAGATCCCTTGGTTGTTCAGGTCAATCTTTCTTCTAGTCTATACAATCTCCACTTGCAACCCGACTTAAGCTATGCTTCAGTGAAGAAGGGGGTGGGCAGATACACGGATAGCCACAAATTTAATAATAACAATAATAATATCTCTTTATTCTAAAGTCATATACATGTACAAAATGGAAATTGAGTCAGAATTTATGAACTAAGTTAATCTAAAGTATATTTAATTGTTATAAGCACATACTTGTTATTCCAAAACATATATACACTAGTGACAAGTGAAGTGTCCGCGGTAAACTCGAATAGGTATATAAAACAAGTAAAGTTTCCTTTGGCAAACGAATTTAATTCCTTCAAAAATCCGAATATACGTTTGCACACTAACACTGCAATCTATAAGCTTCGCTTCACACACGGCCACATATGCAGCGACCTAGGCCGAAATGTCCTCGAAAATAACAATCCTCACGGAAAAATGTCAAAAACGGTACCAGAAATTATTGCGCATCAAATAAAGTGCATGGAATCGCATGCTCGCTAATCAACAAGATACCAGTGGCGTAGTTAAATTACACACACCATACAAGTCACACCAAAATATGCTTTATTTAAGCATTAAAAGTATAAAAAGATACTTCAGAAGGTTAACGAAGCAGTATAGATGGTATATAATCAAGGTGGAAGATCCTTCGATGAAGAGAATTCCGCCCGTCCTCCTTTCGACTAAAATTTTGAGTAAATTTACATATTTTATATTATAAATTTTGATTTATTGTGTTAGAAAAGAGTACAAAGATGCAATAATAGAAATAATTACAAAACTAGCACACACGGGGCCTTGCGTCCGTTATAATTATTGAACATAGAAAAGGGCACATAACATGGCCGCTCGGACCATTCCAAAACTTCTGCTAGACAGAAACATTTGTCGACACACAGTTGGCAGCATTTGCTCTCCGACGACTTCTTTCAATTGGCATCATACTATTAACTGGAAACACCAACTATCCAACGTGTCAAGGCAGTGTAAACAATAACAATATGGTGCATGAGAAATGTTAATTTTCCTAACAGAATAACCCACAACGACGCTAAAAAGTGTGCGGTTATCGCGAGCATTGTGCAGTGTAAAACTCTAGACAAATTTAACCCGTCACATCAGGTTATAAAAACCTCAGTGGAAATCAGAGAACATTTACAAAGACAAATAAATTCAAAGCTACTATAAAACGCTGTTGTTTCCTCCTCTAATAAAGGTCTAGATACTAAATATCAAGTCCAGACAATAAAAATATATATATATATATATATATATATATATATATATATATATATATATATCTGTCATGCTGACATAAACTGCCAGAAGTTCCTCTTAAAAAGTGGATAAACAACGATGTTATGGATAATATAACAGCTTCAAGATGTGGATGGGGTTGGCTGACCTTCCAACATCGTGGAGCAAATAGGGTTTGAGTGGAAGGACATAATTTATTGTGAACTCCGCCCGTGATTCTTTCGTACAAAATTCTATGTAGGTTTTTTTTTTGTAATTTGTTTCTTGTATGTATTTTTTAGAAAGAATACCGAAGATATAATAAATAAATAAATAAATAAATAAATAAATAAATAAAAATATTGATGAAAACCGAAATCCATTAATAAGAATTAATTTTGGAAATTGAAATGTATCAAGAAGGAAGAAAGAGTTGAGATTTTATCCTCCTTTAGAAAAATTCTGATTGAAAACCATGCTATAGATTGGCTGCTAAGAAATATAACTTCTATATTAGACCTAAATAACGTAAAGGGTAGGGATGACTATAACCAGAAATAGAGGATAAGACTACATTAATAGATCATTACGGAAGCAAAAAAGACATTTGAGTTTACAAAGTAGAAATGATAAACTTTCAACATCTCTCAGCCTCATCAATCAATTATTAGAAATATTTGTTGTTGGGGAAGTGGAGAAAAATTTTAAATTAAATGAATAAGATACTGTGGTCTAAACTTCAAAAATATTTTGATGGTACTAAAGTGAAATTTGCAAAATTGATATAAAGTAATTCAATCACCAATCCTGATAGACGTGGTTAAAAATTTAGGAAAAGTCAAACGAACTTCGTCATTTAGAAGAAGCGTAAGATTTAGGGTATAAGATTTCAGAAACAAGAAACGTTAGAATAAATTCAAGGGACGTGGAGAATTCTGTGTTGGAAGGATATTTGCAAGACGAGCCAAGGTATTTACTTTGTTTTGTTTTGATGAAGAGGTCATGACCACTTCACGAAATCCAAACTATACCAAAATATAGACAAAAGCTTCTAATGAGACCGCTTAGAACTAGGCTATAAAGCGGACTATAATATTTTAATGGCTTTTACTAATTCAGCGAAAAAGCATCGTTTTGTATACGGTCAAAAAAGGTTATTATCACTTTCGGAGCACTATGTGTTAGAAGAAAGAGAGACTTAATCGTGTGTGCATGGATGCTATTTTTATTTTTTCTATCCACAATTTAAGCCATATGAAATATGGCAAAAAATGGAGTGTCAAAGAAACAAGTACCAGTAGAAATTTGGAATTTTCTTATAGCGAAGGTGAATTGTGTTTGGAAAAGAAAATTAGAGAAATGAAGTAGATGAAGATGAAAGGGATAATTGAGACAGTTCTGATAGAGACTTACTTCTCAAATAAAAACATGTTATGACTTTAACGAATAGTGATGAAAATAATAATTACGACCGTTCTGATAGCGACTTACTTCATAAAAAAAACGAGTTACGGTTAGTAATACTGATGATGAACTCAGCCAGATGAAAATATAAATAGTGACAGTGTCGACTCAAGCGAATGGAAAAATGTTAATGAACGAGATGATATTTTTAACAAATAAAAGTTACGGCGCTACAAATTTCTCCTAATATTATTGATCCTATTGATATATTCAAGTTGTACTTTACAGATTAATTAGTTGATAATATAGTAAAAGAATCTAATAAATATGCAAATAACAGAATAACTGGAAAGAACAACAAAGCGATCAATTTGGAATAATTGGAAAAATGTAGACAAGGAAGAATTTTGAGCTTTTCTTTCTGAAATTTTCGTCATGGGCACAATGTCACTAAAAATTTAATTTGAATATTGGCCAACAAGCAATATTAGCAGAATTCCATTCTATTCGGATACATTTACAAGGGATCGATTCAATCAAATATTTGGGATGCTGCACTCGAAGAAAATTCCACCCGGGTATGCATCTTTGGAAACGCGAATTCAAAGAGTTAATCATTTTTTGGAATACATAAATTCCAAGATTTCACAGCACTTTATACCAGAACAAAGTGTTTCGGTAGATGAAGTAGTAGTGAAGCATAAACTGTTAAGGGCACAATTCGTTTAATAACCTATAATCCCATAAAACCAACTAAAATAGGTATAAAGGTATATGTTTTAGCCGATTCCAAATATAGATATGTGTATTTTATTCTGGAATCGGGAACTTTCAATAACTACCAGAATACCATTATATTTGTATAAAAACATATTAGAAAATAATCCATCAGCTGAAGGATATTATATATTTATAGATCGGTATTATACAAGTTTATCTTGGCTGCCGAATTAATAAAACTCACCGGCACGATAAATCGAAACCGGAAAAGAATTTAAAAAATCGAAATTTACTTTAAAAATGGAATTTCTCTTAGAAAACGTAACACACTAGTGTTAGCATGGAAAGACAAAAAGGTTATCACCTTGTTGAGTACTTGGGATACAGAAAAAATTACACAAGTAAGTAGAAACATATTTGGTGATAAAATAGTATCGATTGACAAGCCAGATATTGCAGTTTTATGGTTCCGTCACCCAGGAAACATTTGCAGCCTGATTGTACTCTTCCGCAATTAAAGCCATGAATAAGCATCAAGTTGTCCCCGGCGTAATACCAGTGGCTCCGAAAGAAGTAGAATTATCCTAGCGGAGTCATAGTTGACCGTGGCAACTAACCTCGACACAAATCAAAGATGTTCCAATCAAATGGACTGCTGATAATAACGCCTTTTATACTATTTGCATGTCTGATCCTAATGCACTAAGTCGCAAGGAACAAAAGTTTAGGGAATCTCACCACTGGTTGGTTGGCAATGTCCCTGGAGGAGCTGTTTCGAAAGGAGAAATCTTATCTGAGTATTAAATAAAGAAAACACTTAAATTTTTTATACCACTTATATTTTTTATTTCTCATGACTAGTTTCAATTACAAAAAGTTAAGTGTTTTCTTTATTTAATAATCGAAAATGTACCACGAAGTAAACGCCTCCAAAATTCAAGAACTTATCCGAGTATGTTGGATCAGGACCTCCAGAAGGAACAGATCTTTATCGTTATGTCTTCCTGGTTTATAAACAAAATGGTAAATTGAGCTTTGATTAAACCACGTTTAATAAACAAATCTGGTGATAACCGTGAATGCTTTGCCATCAAGAAGTTTGATAAGAAATATAATTTTGGTGATCCTGTTGCCGGAAATTTGTATCAAGCTCAATGGGGTGACTATGTTTCAATCCTGTACCAGCAGCTGGGAGGTTAATTTTATGGCATCAAACTACACTACCATTTATTAATAATATAACATATTTCAACAAACTACACCAAATCTGTGGGTGGAGTTGAACCCGCAGACCATTATGCAGAATCATATTGTTTTCTTAGAAAAGTTGTCCTTCTGGGGATTGGAAATTTGCTGCATCAATTCATACATTATACAGATAAATTTGAAACCAGTTTCCCATTTTAAATTTAAAAAATATTGATAGAACAATTAAGGGGTGACTTTAGAACATCAGCTTAACCCCAACGTCGGGCGGCGAACTTACAAACAGAAAACATGTTGGATGGAAATTTTAATGTTATTCATACAGGTACAAAAAAGGTTGCCCTGTTTTCTCGGATAGAAAAACGCCGGGAGGAAGGCGGAAATTATTGCGATATATTGTACTAAAAAAAACTGTTGGGAGAAGTACCACACCAAAAAAAAAAAAAATATGAGTAATTTTGTATAAATACATTGTTAATCTATATAAAATAAATTTATAAATGTGTACAAATCTATACACTACATTATTTTCCCGTAATTTTTACTTCGGTATCCTTTTGTATCGACATATAAGTTCATATTCTACCTATTATTACTCTAAGTTTCCATAAAATCCAATAGAGTGATATTAATTATGCACATTTTCTCGCACTAGAAAGAAGCACTTATCCTTAAAAATCCGTAGTCCTACTGGTCATTGTTTTAGAAAAAAACAAGTCCTACACTAACTAAGGTATTTGTTCAGCCAGAAGTAATTTGAAGGGGTGGTGTACTTCAGAACGGGGTATTGTTTGGATAATCTTAGATGATAGACCTAAAAATGTAGAATAGAGTCCTTCGATGATGATATGAATGGCGAGATGTAGTAGAATGTAAGAAGGTAAGTGAAGAGGGAATTTATTACAGGTGACAAGCTTATACAATCCAGTGGGAGTTCCTCTAGTCAGATAGTAGATAAGAAGATATCCTACTAGTTAACAAGCAGGATATATATCTGAAAAGCTCTAATGATGTAAAGTCTGTATATCTTACCAAATTCTAGAATAAAGACATTCGTGATATGAATGACGAGGATGCAGAGGAGCTTGACATCGTCTTTATTACAGGTAATAGGCTTATATTATCTGGTGGGGGTCCCCTTATCAGATGGTAGGATGCAAGTATGCAGAAGGTTAGGGTGATCCTTTTATTAGTTATCTACAACTCAGTTGTTAAATATGTAACGATTACGTTTAATCTTTTCAAATAGGATATAGATCTAAAAGACACTCAATGTCGAATCATTAAGTGTGCATAACTATATTGAATAAATAACTGACTATGGTTTTGTCAGCTGCACAGAAGAATAGAGATATTTCGGCAATGGTTGTTATCAGAAATGTGTAGATTATAGCTGAATAAGCTGCACTCTCAATGGACGTAATTATAAGGAGTGTTTTTAAGAAATTACTTTAGTGATAAGGAAATTGGAAAGGCTATGAAAAAAAATCATTTTTTGTATTAAAATTAGTGCTTCTGAGAAGTGTAGAAGTGTTCTGCATGAACCATTTATGTGTATTTTTATTTTTTGCGAAGTTGAGATTGCTTCGCAATAGTGTCCATATTCAATATGTTATGACATAAATTACTTTAGTAAGTAAGTAAATAATTTATTTCAGCAGAGTACAATGGTCTGTGAAACAAGTCCAATATAAATATATAGACAAAAAATATAATACTTAATTTCGTTATCTATTACATATACTAATAATACTCTACGCTACCAGACAAAAGTTAAAATATTCTTGTATTGGATAAGGTTCCATGTCGCATAGATATTTCCAGATACATTTAAAGAGTGCTTTCTGATTTTTTATCATGTTTATATTTTGGAGTAAGTGATTTTATGCAACTGTAAAATTGTCCTTTTTCATATACACTTTTTTTATGAATCGGGTAACTTAAATTAAATTTGGTTCTTGTAGAATAACAGCGCATTTGCACACATGAATCAAATTTACTCCTATTTCTAAAAACAAACTTCACACATTCATATATATATATATATAAATTGCTGGGACAGTCAATAATCTGTTAGACCTAAACACAGTTCTACATGTTCCAAAGGGTTCAATTTTATAAATAATCTTTATAGCTCTCTTTTGACATACAAATACGATAATTAGGTCTTGTGAACTACTTCAAATAATTATCCCAAATTTAATATTTGAATAAAAATTGGCATAATATGTACTCTTAATGCATACGTTGTAGATGATAATTTATTACACAAATTTTTAATATGCGTTTTCCAGGATAATGTATCATCTATGTATATTTCCAGAAATCGTGTTGAGTCTGATATCTTAAGCGTACATTAATAAAGGTAATATATTCAGATGTTTGTAAGGCATTGCTGATTTTGAAAAGCATGACATTTGTTTTATCATTGTTTAACACAATCTTATTTTCACTGAACCACTGTACTATAGACTCTATTAGATCGTTACCATTTCGTAGTAGTTCGAGAAAATTAGATCCCTTAATTATAACATTTGTGTCATCAGCATAGTTAACTATATGTTGTTTTACATTTGTTACAACATTTATTATATCATTTATAAAAATGATGAACAGTAGTGGTCCCAGAACACTCCCCTGAGGCACCCCTACCGAACATGTTAACATACTGGATCTTAGTTTTTTTTTCCGTCTCTTACAATTTCTACAACCTGTTTTCGTTGAGTTAAATATGATGAAAACCAATTATAAACATTACCACGAATACCATATTTATACAATTTAGATAAAATAAGTTTATGATCTAAAGTATCAAATGCTTTTGATAAGTCTAAGAAGATGCCACATGAGATTTCTCCATGTTCTAGCCCTTCTACTATATTAGATATAAAATCAAATAAAGCAGCATCTATAGATGTATTTTTTGTATATCCATGCTGATTGCAATTAAATAAATTAAATTTTTGAAAGAAAGAAGTGATTCGTTCTGCCATTAAATATTCAAATATTTTAGCAAAGCAGGTAATTAAACTTATAGGCCTATAGTTAGATAAATCAGAATAATAAATTTAAAAATACGAAAATATTTCGTGAATCTACAACAGTGAGTCTTACTAAGACTACAAAACAAATTAATTTGAAACAACTACTTTTCTGGCTACTACCTCGACAGACGTTGAATAAAACAAAGTTAATTTGCGTGTTACGAATAGTAAAACTATCAAAGCAACACTAATTTGAATGAAATTATTTCTGTTGAATAAACTGTCGAAGTATTAGCTAGGGAAGTAGTTGTTTCAAATTAATTTGTTTTGTAGTCTTAGTAAGACTCATTGTTGTAGATTCACGAAATGTTTTCGTATTTTTAAATTATTATTGTAGAATACCATATCTAATTCCTGACTGAATAAATGAGATGTATAGATATTTAACAACATTTTTGGGCGTATGGGTCGGGTTAAAATCTTTAGATGATGATGAAGCTCAACCCTATGGCTTTCCCAAGTGAGGTATGTATATACAACAACTCCTAGTAATTTAGTAGACGAATTTCGTACACGGTGGCTTTGCTGAAGTGAAAAAGTCAGGTCCACTGTTTTATCAGTATTTAATTTTAATTTGTTTGCTTCGAACCAGGCATTTGATTGTTCCATTTTATCCTCCATTTTTTAACATGGTCTGCATTGTTTCCTTTGAACGAGATGGATGTGCCGTCGGTAAACAATACTATTAATGAGTTATAATTTTCTCAAGGCAAATAGTTCATATAATTTAAAAACATAACGGAAACAGGATTGATCCCTGAGGCACACCATGGGACATTTAACATTGCCTTGAAGAATTATTTTTTAGTACAACCTTTTGACTTCTGTTTGACAAGTATGATATAAGTAACCTACAATCGCGTTTTTGTGTACTCATTCCTAACTGTATTCTTTAATTCTCAAAGCAAATGTAAGTTATATCTCATTTTATTCAGTTCTGGACTAAATCACTGTACCTTTGCCTAACTTCTTTATTTTTTTCTGGAATTGCAGTTGAAGATGCTCTAGTTACTCTATCTATTATCAGAGACCATGCCACGTTGATATCAATTTCATTAGTCATTAAATCCGCCCATTCATAATTGTCCAAAATGTTGTATATGTTGATTCTGTCCGCCTCCGTATAAGGCCTTACGACTTTTTTCTCAACCATATTATGCATGTGATCAATTTCAGTGTATAGTCCATAATGATCCGAAACTTCTATATTAAATACTGCAGCCTTGGTTGTATCATTGTTGCTGAATGTATTTGAAAAAATATTGCCTAAACATGATCCATGTCTGGTGAGTTGTGATGTAGCTCTATAAGTCCATAACACGAAAATAGATTACAAAGCTCGAATGCATTTTTAACATTTAAGTTTAATGCTACATTGAAATCGCCACATATATACACAATATTTGACACAACATTTATATGTTCTAACATATCTTCTATAATACTTAAAAAGTCAGAGACCTACATAGTGAAATTATGATGGTATTAGTTTTAGTTACTAATATTCCAGACATTTTACAAGTAAGTTCCTTGGATAATTCATTTAGGAAGCTTAATTTGGTAAACTTTAGACCTCTTTGCGCTAATATAAGTGAACCTTCATTTTTAGCGGTTTTTTTGAAACAGGCAGCTAATTGAAAATCGTTAAAACTATAACAGTACGCCTCATCTGATGTTAGCCAATATTCACTAATTGCTATTACCTAAATGTTTTTATCAAGAAGATACCCTTCGAGTTCCTCCAACTTGTTTCTCATGCATTGTATATTTTTTTTATAAAATAATAACTTTTTTCGTTATTCAGTTCTTCCGCGGTTTGATTTGTGTGGTCCCTTTGGATGACCAAAGGAGTTAAAAAAACATCGCACGGCTACTCCTTTTGACCACAAAATGACGCAAATTTTTCGGGTCTTGAATTTAATTGTTCACAGTTTATGTATGTTTACTTATGTTCTCCTTGGGGGTATCTAGGTGAACCCGATACACATGAAGATGAGCTTTTATTTGGACTTCTTTTAAATGGACATATGCACTCGGTTTACTCATTAAACTGTTCCTAGACTGCCACTTTTTGCGGTGACTGTTTTCCACTCGCTATTTCCCTTCGATCGATTAGATTCCGTTTTGTTATTCTGATTACCGAAAACGGCATTATTTATTACTCGTTATATTGTTGATATTCAGTTCCTGCAATTTGGGTAGCTCTATGGAATTGTGAATTTGTTTGCATATATTAATTCCCAAATTTGGACGGACATGTCTTGCAAAATTACTTCTCTGGAAGCATCGGTTTTGGTGATACTGGTGGAACACTTGGCAGAATAATCAATATCTGTGAACTTTACTTCCAGAAAAGCGTTTTTCTCGATTAGTTTGCCGTTTGAATTTCGTTAGATGTTGTTTAAGTACATGTATGCTTTCATTTTAAAATATGTTTCTGTTATAAATACCTTATCTTGTGAAACTGTTTGATCCAACGTGAACCGGCGGGAGCATTTGTTGTTACGAACATTCACTGTTTACAATTAAGAGGATATGAAGAAAAAAATTAATACAGTATTCCTACAGTTTGATGTTATTAAATTAATTTATATCGTTGAAGTCATATGTATCACAAACTAAACTTTCAATCACATTTTTTATGTTGGAACTGTTCTTAATATTACTTGAAAATCTCGATCCATTGAAGATAAGGCAAGTTGTAATCACCCATTACGATAAATTTTGATGCCAGAGTTTGAGCATGTTCGCCGGATAAACATCTTAAGTGTGATTCATATACTTCTATCCCAGGTTTCGGTGGAATATAGACTCAACCACAAACATAATGTTGATTTTTAGTTGTTACTTTAACCCATACTTCTTCCGTAAATGTATCAGTGTTGATGATCGTTGATTTAAATGTATTCAATAAGATAAGTACCACGAAGTTTTGAACTATTTCAAGGATGAACGATCGGTACGATATACAGTGTATCTATTATCAATCAATTCGGAGTTTAATATTCTAGGTTCAAGCCATGTTTCTGTAAGTAATATAGTAGGATAATACACTGTGAAATTTATTAAATGTTTAGATTTGATGACGTTGTTTTCGGAAAATTTCCAGTAGTAGATAGTTTAAATCCATGACGAGGAAAAAATTCCTTCACCGCCAAACTAACAGGCCACAATGTTGCATCTAACAGACTCTTTACAATAGATTCCTTAACGCCTATTTTATATGAATGGCCAGAAATAATTTTGAGTACAGTCCTTTATCAATTGATAGTTTTACTTCTGAGAAGAATTGTGAGATTGTTGGTATTAAAATTAAAAATATCATACTTATCGCTTATAGATCTCCCAGTGAAGACTTCAACACTTTTTTACAAATCATATCCCAGGTTTTAGATAGCGCTAGTGTCAATATAATACGACCAATTACAGCTGCAGGCAAACTCACGTTCTTCCAACTTCTGGAAATGGGATTGTTGAACTTGATAATTTCTCAGATGCAAACAAATCTTTTGGCAGGTTTCAATCCATTTCTCTTAATTATTTTCATCAATCTTTTCCAAATAAATAAATTAAATCATCATATACACATTAAATGGTAGAGTAATTCTTTAAGAAATATGAGAAAGACATATAATGACTGTTCTCCGAGTTATATTATAAAACCAGAATCCAGAGCTTAGAAACAGATATAAAGTTATGCATAGGTGTGCCAATGAATTGTATAAAATAGTATAAATTTCAGGTTAAAAGCAATGTGGCAAATTACTAATTCTAGAGGAATACCGAATGTTCGTAAAAAATGCCAGATATAACTGCAAATGAGCTTAATTAATTTTTCATAGTAGTATCTGATAAAATCCTGATCTCATTGGCCGACACTGACACTGATACTATACTTTTAATGTGTGCCAACCCTGCTAATATAAGTAGTTCAAATTCACTAAGGTTTCCACTGGTACAGTAAGGTAAGTCATATATATCTTAAATAACAATAAATACAAGGACATTTGTGGACTTCGCTGTGACGTCGTTTCTAAAGAAACTTTCTAATTTGTGTATACGAAATAATATAATAAAAAAAATGATGTCAACGTCAAAATGACAAAGCTGTATTATATCGCCCAAATAAAGGGAAAATAAGCATTTACATGCTAAATATATGTATCCAAAGCTGATGAACTGCGAATCAGTGGAGGAGAGGTTATGGGTTTGAGTGGAAGATCATCTTCAAGTGTGAACTCCGCCCTTCGGCATGCTGTTAAAATTATATGTATGTTTTTTCTTCAATTTTGTATATTTCAGTTTATTTGTATTTTACATAATCATGACCTATAAAGCTTAAATAAATAAATAAATAAATATTTTTCCCGATGCTCTAAAAAAAGCACTGCTTGTTTCAATACATAACACAACGATCAGGATGATCCTGACAAGTATCGCCCTATTTCATTGCTTTCCATGTTTGGAAATTTTTTTGAAATATTTCTTCAATTACAACTAATACAATACTTCAAAGATATAAACGTATGCGGCAATTTGGCTTTAGAAAACACCCATATACAACGGATGCAATTTTAAAATTTGTGAAGATGACAATAGACTGCTTTGAAATAGTCTCTAAAATAAGTTTTCTAGATCTGCCGAAATCAATCGACTGTGTCTCCCACAAAATTTTGTTGAGGAAGCAATATTTTTACATCCTAAAAGCTGTTGATTGTTAATGGCCTATCTCTCAGGAAGAACACAATGTATTTGTTTAAAGGGAAGAATATCTGATACCTTGCCATTAAAACATGTGGTTCCTCAAGGTTCCATTATCGGTCCACTGCTTTTCTTAATTTACATAAATGACGCTGATTTTATGGCAAAAGGGCAAACGGGGAAATCATTTTAAATGCCGATGACATAATGCTAACAAAGCATTCAAAAGAATTAGACACCGTAAATACGGCAATGATCTTGCTAGTAAACTATGAAGAAATACTTTCCTTATTTGCAGCCTATCAACTCAGGTTTCAAAATAAATACTTCGTATGTCTTATTTTTCTCTATGCCATAGCCATGTCACATATGACCTTAGTGTTTGGGGACATTCTGCGATCAGACCCCGCATCTTTGGTCTACAGCGTAAAATCGTTCGTATTATGATTGTCGCCAGGCGTTCAAGGACTTGCAGATAGTTATCCTTCCATGTCTTTATATCCTGGACTGCCTGTTATATATCTATATCTATCTATCTATATCTAATAAAAACATATTTTAGTTTTTAAGTGGTATATTTCCTGTTAATCACTAATGACCATAATAACTTAAATCATGTATTATATTAAGGTAGTTATTAATAATTAATTTCATTCAAATCGAATAATACGTTCAATTGTTATAAACAAACGATATAAAAAAATGAATCTTTGAAGATAAATTCCAGCTTAACTGTAAATTTTTGGATATAGATAAGTTGGTTTAAATCATTATATTTTGACCCCAGGAATCTATGGTCCAGCCATTTCCCTACATTAACGGGACACCCTGTATATATAAACATTCATCCTAATACATAAATTGTTCTGATATTACTAATTATTATCAGGTTAGCCAAATTGCAAACAGTAACTAAATATAATGAAATCAATTTTTGCGGAACATGTTAAAGTCCTACCATGCCAAACATTTTGCAAGTTAATAAAAACTTTTTTTCATAAAGAATGCATTTTATAGCTAGGAGGAGTATCTTCAATTTAGCTTTAGCGACGATATATAAGTATTTATTGTACCATGTATATTAAACTGTATTCATTTATTCGTAATGTTTATTATCTATTCTTTAACATGCTTTAGTTATTGTTTTTAATATTTTTCTACCTTACGAAGTTTTTTATTATTGTTGACTTAAACTTTTTAACTGATTTTACCTGTTTTTACATGTCTGAAGTGATTTTAACGTATTTATGGTGGGGTGAATAATGCTTCTACTAAATTATCATCACTGGTACACAACGAATGCCACAATAAACCTATTACATAAACCATTTAAGTTTATGGTTATCTTTTGCGTAGGTGAGATTGCCCTGCAATAATGTCCATATTGTTTATTGTCACATAAATTATGTTAGATTCACTAAGCTCTCCATATAGCTGAGATTGACGGGAAAATTGTCAGTACTACATTAAGGAGGATAGACTTTTTTCAGCATGTTTGGTATAGTTCAAAAAGAGCAAAAATGCCATTTAAATTATATAGTTAATCTACAAGATCAAATATATAATTTCGTACTTTTTACGACTATTAAATAGAGCTTACTTGCTTAAAGTTAAATGCTAAAATTTAGCTAACAACAATCGGAACTCAAAACAATCAAAATCAGTTTTAGTTTGGAATATTTATATATCAACAATTTAAATTATTTAATACCATTAAATTCTAAACGCCTCATATTTAAATCAAATTAGTGGACAGTGTGTATAAAACTTATAAGAATATTTATTTTAAAATTATTACAGTCGCCCATAAAAATAATTGCCACGATTATGTAGCAATTTTTAGGATATTAGTTCCTCGAGTGTGAACGGTTGCAAATTATTAAGAAACCCATTGTTGTGCAACGGAACAATGCTCGACGGCAATAAATCAATCCCGGGGCCCTTTGAGCTCCGACAATTATTTAACATGACATTTGATCCATTATCCACATCAATCAGCGGAATGCGCCACAATATCTCAAGTGGCTAATTATACAGGGGGAGTGTATTATAAGATATAAGATGCTTGTATCCAATTTCTTGCGCTTTAATCCCCGACTAGTATTGTTCCAAGAGTAGATTTAACCCTTTGAACCTATTCCGAGATTAATCCGCCGACTTCCATTCCAAATTTCCTAGTGCTAAGGACCGCCACTAAAATCCCTTTATGTTTATTACGTGTTTTTGCGAATTTACTGTGTCCCGGAGTCCTTTACAACAATATCGTAAATATTCAACCGCGGAAATGGACGCCGTTCGTAAAATAGTTTACGGCTTGAGGAAAGTTTTTAGCCACGCCCGGATTCCATCCTAGGAAAATAAAGTGTTTTTTTTTTTGCCTGTACTTAATAAAACACAGTCTCGAGCGCTTTTGAAATTTCAATCTTACACTTAAGTAAGGCGTGTAGGGTTTAATTAAAAATTAATTGTTGCCAAGGACCGTTTCCGGATTTATTGTGCAGCGAGATTAAAACCCACTGCTTTTAATTTCTGATGATGGATCGGACGATAAAGTGACCGAATTTTCAGCTTGCAATTAATACCGAATGCTTTATTTCTCTACGTGTATTTGTGTACACGGGCACATTGTTTTGACGTTGTTTTTTATTTTTATTTTATGTCGCCAGGAGCAATACATCAAAGTAAATTGCGAAAATGGTTCTCGAACCAGGGGGGCCATATGTCATAGAATTTTTCCTCTGCCAAAGACAGACTCGTGTTCCGATATGTGTAATAAGATATTTAGCCATTGATGCGTACTCCTTTTGATATCAATCATTGTGCAGAGCTGGCGAATAGAGGTTCTTATTTTTGCTTGAATTAATATTACATCGCTTATATCAGTCAATAATTCGCGTAAAATATTTTATTACCTTTTATGGTAATTCGGAATAGAAAAGAATAAGGTAATGAAATATATATAAAATTAAAACCATGCTAAGCGTAACCTTTATTGTTGAAATATATTAAAGTCCTCCTTTAGCCTTTCTGTTTTTTTTATAATTTAATTTTTGAATAAAAAAAAAATTAAATATTGGATTGATGAGGCTTTTACTTGGTGAAATTCCATTATATAGGTGATAAATAAAACACTTGGGTTTTGAGAATTTACACAATTTAATGTCGATGCACTGCGACAAATTGTGTAAATTCTCAAAACCCAAGTGTTTTATTTATCACCTATAAAAAAATATTAATTAATTTTAGATGAATGCTAACTTAACTAAATAAACAATAAACATGTTTCGTATTATATAAGTGAATAAAATAGACTGAGTGCATCAGCACCATAACCCTTAAAATATTCGCAGATATGTTTACTAGGACTTAACCAAGTGCATCCACCAATAGAAGTGGCGAGTTATCGCACCACCCACGCCGACATTCCGCTGACGAAGAAATGATAATATAATCTTATAAATACACCTTACCGCACTCATGTATTCATTCCACTGTTAGTTCGCTGTAGCACAAGGGTGAAAAATAAATTAATAATCTTTTTTAAAAAGTAATTTCCAAGTTCCTAAAATATAACTGGCGCAGTCGTGCGGATGTTAAAGAATTCCCAAAAAGTGCAATTCTTTTTGTTTTAACAAATTAATTAACAAAAAGAATCTACGTGTAAAATCAAAAATCAAAAGTGCCAGCAGCAACGGCCGAATCCCTGACTATTGGAGTCACCCACTGAAGAGGAACAATCGAAGTTCAGGATATCTGGTATCGCCCAGTCTCTTCAACGGACAAACAACCCCTGACTATTGGAGTCACCCACCGGAGAGGAACATCGCGTTCGAGTTCTCTCTCTCTCTCTACACCGGACCGTAGCAGTAAAGAAACAAGAAAACATCGTGAGGCTTTGCACATAACATATAAAGTGTCGAAGTGCTTTTATGTTATAAGCCCTTGAAGCAAAGAAGAAGTAGTCAGATTTCCCAAAACCATAGGTAACCTTAATTTCTATGCAGGAAATTGACAGGGAAGAAAGAAGCCATCTCTAAAGAAGCCATCGAGAATTACCTTCTCCAAAATCCTATTCTTAAAATGCCGATATCATTGTTTGATTTAAGCTCGCTTGAATCGAATTAAACGATATCGACGACAATAGAAATATATAAAAACAATAGCATAAACAAACATTCAATAATCCTTTATCTTAAACATTTAGTAATCTATTATTATAATTATTCAAATCCAACATCAATGAAAATCAGTGGAATCATCTTAATCCTGACAGTGTAAGTAAATAAACGACGAATTAGAAGACCTTATAAATAATTTCAATCAATCTTGCAACGTTCGTCCCCAAAAAGCAGCGATGATGCTAGCTGCAAGACCATTCAATACATTCCAAGAATTAAAAGAAATTTTAATATCACTTTTCGGAGACCAAAGAGACGAAGAATCGTTACTAAGAGATTTAATCATGCTCAAACAAAAATTAAATGAAACCCCATTACAATTTGCCGACAAATGTATTGATATCAGATGCTTATTATTGAATAAATTAGATTGCCAAAATTTACACATCGATATTAAAACAGCAAAAAGAAATTTATATAATGCCACTACACTAAAAGCTTACTTATCCGGATTAAATAGCCACATGAGCCATCTACTAAGATGTAAAACACCAGCAACAATAGAAGATGCAATGAAAATGACAGTAGAAGAAGAAAATATGAACTATCATCGAGCTCAACTACATCCTAGTCAACAGCAAAATAACCAAAAGATAAACAAATCAAATCATAATTTAAGAGTCAATCCCTTACCAATGAGAAACACACACATATATCAACCACAAAATTTTACACCTGCTCCAAGACCAGCCCAAACACAACATCAATTTCAACAAAACTCATTTCAACCAAGACCAATGCAATTTCCGAGACAACAGTTTACACCGAGACCAATGCAATTCAATCAATATCCAAATAGACAACAACAACAATCATGGAATAGAACTCCATCTAGAATGACACAATTCTAGAGACCACAAACAAGACAATTACCCAAACCAACACCAATGGAAGTATCATCAGGCACAACAGCTCTTAAACATTCACAACAACCGAAATACACAGGAGAAGAACTTTACCATCAAGAAGACGCATTCAACCTCGAATTCTATCAGCAATATCAAGAACACCCAGAATACGAAGAATACCAACAAGAGGAATACCAACAAAATAATGAGGAAGAGATTTACGAAGAAAACTATGAAGTAACAAATGAAAATTTTCCAACAGAAGCCTGGAATACCAATCCGAATATATAGAAATAAACGTCGCAAATTTTCATAAATTACCATATATAGAAATACCAGTAATAAACGCAAAATGTATGATTGATACTGGATCAACAAAAACTTTAATTAATGAAGAAATCGCTCAACAATATTTCCCAGATATAATTGAATATGATCCATTCCAAATTAAAACCCCTCATCAAACATCAAATCATAATTGTTCAATAAACATAGGACTCTCACATATTTTTAATCGACCAGATATTTTACATAAACATTACATATTTAATTTTCACCAAAATTATAAAGGATTAACTGGAACCGACTTATTACAAAAATTACATACAGTCATTGACTTCAGCAACAAACAAATTATAATACCAGATGCTTAAATTCCATTACATTTGCCAAAACCAACTAAGGATATTATATTAACACGTCAAAAAAGAATAAGAATTCAACCTAGAACGGAAATGCCAATAAAGTTAATAACAAATTATTGCGAAACTACAGAAGGAATTTTAAATAATTATATATTTGAAAATAAATTGGAAATACCTGCCGGAATTTGTAAAATTGAAAATAATTGCACAAATCTCCTTATTATAAATCCCACAGATGAACAAATAATATTTGATATACCTGAATTACGAATTCATCCCGGACAATTCGAATTAAACAACATTGATACAACAGAAAATGAGACAGATTTTGACCCAAAAGAATTAGACGCATTACAAAAACAAAATTTAAAAAATCTACGTTTTTAACATCTCAATTAAGAAGAATATACAGCAGTGCGAAAGTTATGTTATAAATATCGAGATATAATGTACTGCCCTAGAATACTTTTGTCTTTTACAAACCAAGTCAAACATTCGATTAGAACAACGGATAACGTACCGATATATACTAAAACATATAGGTATCCACCTATCCACAAAGAAGAAATAGAAAATCAAATTAACTCAGTGATGCAATAAGGTATAATAAGACCATCCAGCTCACCATGGTCTTCGCCCTTATGGATTGTACCCAAAAAGATCGACGCAAGTGGACGTAAAAAATGGAGAATAGTAATAGACTATAGAAAACTCAACGAAAAAACTATTGATGACAAATACCCACTTCCAAACATTACCGAAATATTTGATAAATTAGGAAAATTCAACTATTTCACCACATTGGACCTTGCCAGCGGTTTCCACCAAATTGAAATGCATAACGACGACATTGAAAAGACAGCTTTCTCAACAGAAAAAGGACATTATGAATACCTTAGAATGCCCTTTGGATTAAAGAATGCACCAGCAACATTCCAACGAGCTATGGATAATGTACTTACCGGACTGCAAGACATATGTCTCGTTTACTTAGATGACGTTATTATATTTTTAACATCCCTGCAAGAACACATTCAGAGTTTAAGAAAAGTATTTGACAAATTACGAGCAACAAATTTTAAAAATCAGCTGGACAAATCTGAATTCCTACAAAATGAAGTTAAATACCTTGGACACATTATTACAGAAAAAGGAATATCACCAAATCCAGATAAGATAAAAGCAGTTTTGGAATACCCTTTACCGAAAACAGTGAAACAAATTAAAGCATTTTTAGGACTAACTGGATATTACCGTAAATTCTTTAAAAATTACGCTAAATTAACTAACCAATGACGTCATGCCTACAAAACGGAGCTCAAATCGATCACACAACAGAATTTATAAAAGCATTCGAAACTTGTAAACATCTTTTAACAAATAGTCCAATATTACAATTTCCGGATTTCTCAAAACCATTCATATTAACCACAGACGCATCCAATGAAGCACTAGGAGCCGTATTATCCCAAGGAACAGTAGGACAAGACAAACCAATCGCTTACGCATCAAGAACACTTAATGACACAGAAAAAAATTATTCGACAATAGAAAAGGAACTACTAGGAATTGTATGGGCAACAAAATATTTTAGACCTTACCTTTATGGACGCAAATTTACGATTTATACCGATCATCGTCCCCTCCAATGGCTATACAACTTAAAAGAGCCAAATAGCAAATTAATGCGATGGAGAATTAAATTAGAGGAATTCGACTACAACGTAATTTACAAGAAAGGAAAATTGAACACAAATGCCGACGCTTTATCTCGTACACCTATCGAAATTCACCCAATTGACAACTTATCAATAACCGGAAATCCAGATGAAAATGTAGATAGATTATTAGACGAAATTATCACAGAGAGAGAAACATTAAACACACCCGAAATTCCAATAATACGCAACTATCAAAATCCACAATCTCCATTAAACATCGAAGAACTCATGGAAACCCAACAAATTATAGACGAACAATCCACAGATACAATTCATTCAACGAGAACTAACGAACCAAAAGATGCCATTAAAATCAGTGAAGATCCCATTAATAAAGGGAGACACCAAATTATAATAAAAATTGCTGAAAATCCAAAGAGAACAAAGATCGAAAAATTGGGACAACGAAGAATTACAAAAACATACCTGCAAGTCAACTACTCAAAGAATAATCTCGTAGACATCTTAAAAAATTACACCGCAGAAAAAGAAAACTTCCATATGTATTCACCGAGAAAAGAATTATATACAGAATTATCAAAATTATATTCTGAAATTTTCAATAATAATGGACCTAAAATAATTTGGCATACTAAACAAAATAAAAACTTAAAAACGGAACATAAAATAAAAACAGTAATCACAATGTACCACAAAGGAGGAGGAGTTACTGAAACATACAATAAATTAAAGCGAAATTACTATTTTGATAACATGCTAAAAACCATCCTATACTACATTAACAGCTGTGAAATTTGTCAAAAAACAAAATACGGCAGACATCCACCACAAATACCTTTGAATTTAACCCCAACATCAACAAAACCCATTTATTTATGGACACAATTCAAATTGAACAAAAAATTTGGATACGCAAAGATAATATTATGCAAGGAAGCGGCAGTAATAGCAAACGAATTAATAGAATACTTTTCGATATATAAGACACCGAAGAAAATCACTACAGACAACGGAACCGAATTTAAAAACACATTCATACAAGATATTCTGGAAGTACACAAAGTCGAAATTCACTTCGTCACTCCAGATCACCCTGATTCAAATGGACCAATTGATAGACTACATTCAACTCTATTAGAACACATACGAATATTTAGATTAAAAGAAGAAACAAAATCAAAAGGTATCGAATTAATTTAACAAAACTCGCATTATTGGCCTACAATAACACAATATATACAAACAGAGGAAAAACCTCTCAAGAAATTCTATATGGCAAAGAAATCGAAAACATAAACGGAATCGCTACAAACGAGAACATCGTCGATAAACATATAAAAGAAATGCAAACACTACACGATACAATAAAAAGGACCAACGAAAAACAAAAGGAGAAATACATAAACTATCATAATGAAAAACTGCCTAATATATCACATTTTAAACAATTCAGCAAATACCCAATCACCCAGGACTAATAGCATTCCGAATGGGAACAGCGAGCAACATAATATCTGAATGGGAATTAATCCACTCAATTGATATTACACCAATCATCGAAACATTAAGTAAAACCAAGGAACATAGAAAAGAATTTGAAGACCAAATTAGCCACTATGAGAGTGCGTGCACTGAAAATACAGACCTCAGCAAACAACTACTAACCATGCTAAAACAGGAGACAAAACGCACAAACAATTTAATTAAAGAAATATTATTATCACATAGAAATAAAAGAGGAATTTTTGACTTTATCGGAACTATCGAAAAAACAATCACCGGAACTTTAGATGCTGAAGACGGAAAAAGATATGAAACTAATTTTAACAATTTATTTCAAAACGAAGAAATGCTAAAATGCGATATAAAAAATCAAATATCAATTAGCAAGGAATTAATTGACCAAACAAATACAACAATTTCCACATTAATAAAAAACCATAACATATTTGTCGAAGACATATAAATATTAAAAGCATCAATACAAAAAATATCAAAGTGTGCCTGGACGAAAATATCAACAAATACACAATTAGCGCTTATCGAATCTATGAAATTAACGATTATTTGGATCAAATAATAACAGCACAAACATTTGCAAAACACATGGAAATGCATCCCAGCATAATTAAACCCACTGAACTACAAAACGAATTAATTAGTATACAACAAAAATTAGAACATACTTCACTCCTACTCGAACCGACGTTAGAAAACATTCCTAAATACGAAGAAATAATAAAAATTAACACTTATCAAAAAGAAACTGTAATTTACTTCATAATAAAAATACCACTCGTCGAAAAAAGTAAATATGAATATTACCAACTTTACCCAATACCAAATGAAAACAACGAAATAATAATTCGAAAAACAAAATTTATTTTAATTAACGAAAAGACATTTATAGAACAAGACGAAATATGTATTTATCTACAAAAACCTAGAATATTTGTGTGAAGCAAAAGTTTTAAAGAACATAAAACAAAAAACATGTCCTGTTCATCTCATCACATATGCCACCGATAGAACGTGTTCGCCTAGAAAGATTTCTAATTTTGGAAAACAAATAATAACAATTGAAAATAGCAACACATGGATTTTAATTGCCGCAAACCAGGAAACCATCGAAATTCAATGTTCATCTAAAACAAAACAACGAAAATCAATATTTGGAAACTATATAATTACTCTACCATATGGATGTAAAGGACACTTTGATTACAAAATATTATTACCAAAATTTAAAAGCGAATATTCACCGTCAATAATAACAATGCCCAATATAAAGATTGAAGCCGAAATTCAAGAAACAAACTGATTAAAACCATTAAACCTAACAGGAGTAGACATGTCTAAATTCACTACATTAAAACAACATATACATAATTTGGAAAAATAAGTTGAATCACAAAAATTAATTGAAATTCAGAAAGAAGAAACTAATTGGCTGCAATACACAATACCATTCATTTTAATAATAATTATAATTTTCTTAATAATTAAATGTGTTCCTATAATTAAACAAAAAATTAAAAGAAATATTTCTGTGCAAGACGATATCCCCCTGGACGTTCCATCAGGCCCATTTTGACCCCGAAGTCACTTCTGCGGATGGAGGAGTTATCGCACCACCCACGCCGACATTCCGCTGACGAAGAAATGATAATATAATCTTATAAATATACCTTACCGCACTCATGTATTCATTCCACTGTTAGTTCGCTGTAGCACTAGTGTGAAAAATAAATTAATAATATTTTTAAAGAAGTAATTTCCAAGTTCCTAAAATATAACTCGCGTCTCATCTATCACTTGGTACTTACAGTTAAGCCAATGACATTCATAAAAGATAAAGCAGTTAAAATAGGCAGGAGCTGTAATTAAACTAAGTTTAAGCACAAATATTCCTTTCCTCTATCAAACGCGATATTATATAATTTTAAAAAGTTACCAATATTTGACTTTACTTAATTAATCGCACAATATTATTCCCGATTTAAAAACATGTTTAACTTTCTAAACATGATTACAAACATTAAACTCTAATAATATATCGCTGAAGTTTAAAACGTATTGATTTACATAAACTTCACCCGCTTTTGAATTTATCCCCTACACGAGAAAATCAGTGCAAATACAAAATTCCATTAATTAGCGTGCAATTAGTCCCTTAATTTATTCCTATCAAAGAGTACGATTTCAAGCTAAAATAAGTATAATATATAAAGTTGCACTCACTTTCATAAATTACTTATAATTCCCCTACGTAATTCCCCGCGCATTTAAATGTCCTTTAGACATGCACATGCGTTTACGCGTTATAGAGTTTTCTCTTTTTTTTTTAAATTAAAAACAAACTGAGCTTGAAATTAGGTCATTCTTTCAGCCACTAATTGTTCGAAACCCACGATAGCGCAGTCGTATAATTAGTTTATTACTTCCTCGGATTGATCTAATCGTGCAAATATGCTTATGTGCAGTTTCTTACATTTGACATTGAAATTATTGACTATTGCACAATGTAAAATACTTACTGACTAAAAAAACTTATAATTATATTATTTTAACAAAACACTAGTTTGAAAAGTTAAATGACTAATCTCACGATAACTAGATATATATTATGTAATTAATATGGAAAAATGACAACTTTCGACACAAATCACAACCCCTAATTCCATACCATTGCACCAATAATTCCCCTCACAATGTCTCAATTTCCTAAACTACTACCCCCTCAATTTCCATAGACCACAAAATCAATTTCAAAAAACACACAGCTATAATTAAAAGCAAAATAACAATCAGGGCAAACTATTTTAGATGTTTAACATATAGAAATAACGGTGTTACTAGTAAAACAGCAGTTAAAATATACAAGATAATTACAATTATTGTCTGTAGTATACTTAAAATTTATTTATATAATAAAATAAAATATTGAAAAGAGTAACGCTCATTATTAAATATATAACTTAAGCCTATTTATTTTATATTTATAACAAAAACGAACTTTTCCTTTGAAAACAAAGTGCAAAATATATTTCCGTAATTATTCATACATTTAAATTACCGCCCGTCCGTGTGATTAAGCAACTTTCCGTTTGCTTACGCGAAAACATTTAACATTCAATATATTCATAATTTCGCGGTATCGCCCAAAAGGGGCCAGAATGTAAAGTAAGCCGGGCCGGGCAAATACCCCCATCTCAAATGCATACACTTAACGCAAGGAGCAATACTTACACAATAAATTAGTCCCGGGGCTTCATGTTCTTCCGCAATGTTAAGCACGGCCGGCGCGAAATAGCCCCGGGGAAGCCCCACCGAAATGTAGAGGGGATTACCGAAAAAGTACACCCTAATACAGTTATTCAAATTCCCGTTCCCGTTCGGCGCCTCGCGATGTAAATGGCCTGAATAATTTCCGTGCTGTGTATAATTATTAAAATTGCAAACAGGCTTCCGTTACCGGCATTACTTACATTATTCAACAATACCGAGAATTTAAGAATATTGATTAATTAGTATTTTATTATTTAATATATTATAATATGATTAATTTTTATTTTATATATAAGTATAAAAATTAATAATATACTCCTACTTCTTTAAACACATTGTCTTACCTTTAATAAATAATGTTAAATTAGGCACTGAATAAAACACTTGCCAATTTTTTTTTACTTTATTCAGTGTCTATATTATAGATTACCAAAGTAGTAACCATATAGTTTCTTGGTAACCTTATTTACTCGTATTTATTGTCTTCCTCTACTCTTTGCGTACTTAATTGTTTCCTTAAATTTTTGTCTGATATGATCTGACCATGACCAATAATTTTCTTTCGAATTAATATATTCATAATTTATTTTTTTAGTGATATTCTCAGCACAATTTTCTCCATACATCTGTAATTTGTAACTTAAATTAATCAGACCTATCCAAATCCACAAAGAGTTATATTAGGGTACTTCACATTTAATAAATTAATAGTTATTGCAAAGCATTGTTATATTACAATTTGCTTTATGCATGAACTAAATAATTAATAAAACACTTTAACTTTGTTTGTATAACACTTAATATTTTAGTTGTGATCTTTGTCTATTTAGTTATATGTATACCTGTTGTTATATAATTGCACAATTTAGAAAAATATAATTCTACACATCATTGGAATGAAATAACAAGATAATTTTGTAATAGTAATATAAATAAGAAATATGGTAAACGGTACAGACCAAGAGTGCCTTCACTTACCATTATTATTCTGTTCATCTTGAATGGTGTATCAACTATTAAAAAAGCAGCACTTGAGTTTGCTTTAAAGTTAATTCAGGGCCATTTGTGCAGTCATTCTAAAGCTAACAAACTTCTTCATCATTATTGAAGAAGTTTAAAGATTTTCTTTCTGTTTATATGATTCTTGTCCTTATCTTTTAGTTAACATCACTAATCAACCGACTTAGAACAGAAAACAGAAACAGGACTTTTTTTTACATAATTTAGTCCTCTACTTGGTTTTTTAGTTTAGAGACTTAGTTGCTTTTTTCAGACCTTTTTTCTTTACTAATGTATTTGTTCTGAGAATAATCCTTGATGAACGATTTTACTATTGCCTTGCAATTCCCCTGCCAAAGATAATTCATCTACTTCTGGTTGTCAATTGGCTTCTGAAAGAACATCGCTTCTGGTTGCAGCTCACTTGTTTAGGTATTCGAGTAATAAACCACGAATTTCTGCTGTATATAAAGCTTTAACTTTAGATTATCGATGTTTTATTTATGTCCTTCAGCTTCTAGACTAGGGAATATACAATTGCTGTGCGACTTGCGTCTATCCTCTATTAATTCGATTATTTAAGCATCCTGTAGATTTTACGCTTGGCTTTATAGGCGAGCGTTTTTTTTTTTCGACAGGGCGCTCGGAACAAATACACTAGTAAAGTAAAGAAGTCTGAAGAAATCAATTTAGTCTTTTGGTATCTTTTGGTATCCCTATCATCGACTTCTCCATTTTAAACGCTATTAGATACGATTTTAGTTTTTGGTTTTACATCTTAGCAAATTATTGCATTTTGCTATACTTTAGTCTTCTTAATTACTTAACAGGTCATTGTAAGTCTGCTGTCAGATTTCATATCTTTCTCCTTATGCAGGAGCTAAGATCGAACACACTTCAATTAACTTCTTTTTAAATATAAGTTAATTTTTACTTTATCCTTCTAAATTTTCTTCAAAAAATTCAATAATCTTACATAACTTCATGTTCCATGTTTATAGATTATTTTATCATAATTTTTGAAAATACATTTATCTAAATTTGTTTTTCTAACAATTATTCTTCCAATTTTTGATATTTTTTGGCAATTTATTCAACGATTCTAATATTTTCTAGAATTAAGGGTTTTAAAAATGTTCAGCAGGGTCTTCCAGATTTTTAGCATCTTACTTTTTTTATAAGTTTTCACAAACTACTTTATTTGAATTTTCTAACATCTTTCCTTCTGAATTTTGCGTTCCAAATTTATAATTTTTTTCTTCCAAGATATAGTGAATAATTATTTTATCAGAATTTTTGAAATTCAATTTATCTAAATTTGTAGAATTTTTTCAGAAACTTCTCAAATTTTACAGAAGTTTCTTTACTATATTTAAAATAATTTTTTACTCTATTGGAAATAGCGATGTTGTTTTTTAATTTCGTTTTTAGAATTTCTTTACAATGTCATCTAAATTTCTAAAATTCATTTTTTTTAAGAATTACTCTTCCATATTTATACATTTTTTTAACGATTGTTCTTAATGTTTTTGATATTTTTTCGGTTTCATTTTATCACAATTTAACACGAATTTTACTTGTAGCTTTCTAGAATTTCTAAATTTTCTGCAGCGGTTTTAATATTTCTAATTAGTTTCTACTTTTGAACAATGTATTTTCAGAATTAGAAGAATTTTCCGCAGAGTTTAATAATGAAGATAATAATAAATAAGTCGATAGTATTTTCCTTTATTTTTTAGACATTTCTTAAATCTTTCCCTTTAGACTTGAATTTTTGAATTATCTCTACTTCTTTCCATTATTTGTTTTCCTAGATTTTGTTTTAATATTATTGAGATTATCAATAAAATATATCCCTTTAAGATATCATAAATTTTATAGTGTCTTTCTTTCCATATTTCCAGAAGTTTCTTCAAGGATTACAGAATTTTTAAACGCAGATAATATAATCTTCGAAAGTTCTAAAATCCAGATTTCTAGAATATTCTTTAAGGGTTTCAAAAATATTGAACCATTTCCACTTCAGATTTTTACCATCTTACTTTATTTATAAGATTTTAATAACTTTTAAGCACTAATTTTGAGAAATTTCCTTACCTTTTTCTTTCTAAAATTTCTTCCAAGAATTCAATAATCTTACAACACTTTATCTTCGATATTTATACAGTTTTTCCTCTCTTCTTTTTATCTAAAGTTCTAGAATTTTCTCACATGGTCCCCTAATTCTACAAAAGTTTCTCTACGATAATTTAGATGTTTTTTTCACTCTATTGCAAATAGCATTTTTTTTCTTGTTTTCGGAGATATCTTTTCTAGAATTTATTTATTAATATCATCCACATTTCTAAAAGTTCTTTTGATAATTAAATATTTTTTTAACACACTGAATTGAACTCAGTGTAAGTATGGATTCCACGTAGCAACGGTCGCAAACATTCCTCTTCTATATTTACAGATTTTTCTAACAAATTTAACTTCACCTTTTGAGAATTTTCTGGTGTTTCTTGCTTCATCATATTAGATTTGTATACGAGTTTTATTTATAGATTGAAGAAAAATTCTCTTACCTTCAATATTTTTAGAATTTTGATTGATATTTTGCTAGAATAGATTGATATACATTAGATTATGTTCAATAGCAGCATGGTTTTTATTTAAAGCAATTACAACTTCATATTCTTTGCATTGTATTAAATGCATCTTCATCTGTTGAATCACTCTGAATCTTTAAATTTGATCTAAAGCCTTCATATCGTCAATTATTTCTTATGCACGTCGTTTATCTTCTAGACTAGGTACTACACCGTTCTTGTACTGCCTGCAGCTATCATCTATAAACTCTTTAATTTTAGCATCCTGCATATTTTTAACCTTGCTTTTTAGGTCTGTTTTTTTCTACTCGGCCATCGCCATTTTAAACTCTATTAATCAAGTTTCAGTTTTTTACTATCTGATTTAGTATGATTCTGTTCAATTTCGTACTCACTGCTTCTCAGTAGTTAATTTGGTGTGTTTTTGTTATCTTAACTACTCAACGACTGAGTAGAAAGCCAACCTACCAAAGCAGAATCATACTTAATTAATAATTATCGGACCTTATGACAAAATTGAAGCAATCTTATAAATATATCGTTTTGTGTGGCGATCTATATATTAATTTTAAAGAAAATACCACACGTAAAAAGTTACTGTGTGATATATTTAAATCATGTAAATTAACAAATAAATTAGACGAACCTACGAGAATTGATATAACAGATTATATACGTACAGAAACACAAATTGACTACATGGTTACAAATATTCCAGATAGTCAATGGACATGCTCTAATACTAATCTGCATTTGTCGGACCACCAGGCGATAAAGCTGGAGCACATTTCATTCATCAAATAGTCATCTAAGAAAAGAAATATAAGAGTAATCAACAACGCTAATGTGGAAGAACTAAAATACTATCTGCGCAGAACTGACTGGAAATTAATTAAAACAGGAAATATTGACACGGCTTTTAATTTATTTTTTGATGAATTTATCCACCAATTCAATGTATCATGTCCCACAAAAATAATTTATGGTAATAATAATTATAAAAATTGGATAAATAATAACATACCCTTATCACCGCAGCAATAATTCACCTCACAAAGTCCATATTTCCCAAACTGCGATCCCTCCCTCAATTTCCTTTAAGTACTTGGGCATAACCATAGATAAAAAATTAATTTTAAAAAACATACAGCCATAACAAAAATTAAAATGCTTTAGAAGTTTAACTTACAAAAACAATGGTATTAATATCAGAACCGCCGTAAAAATTTACAATATGATCTGCCGCCCACTACTTGACTATGATTGTGCCCTCTATCCCAACCCCAGCAATCAAACCTTCCGTAATATTGAAGTTAGCGAGCGAGCATCCCTTCGTACCCTAACAAAACTCCGTCATCCTCTTAATCCTCTACACAATCCCTCCAATCAGCTCCTCTATGATACTACTTTAATTATCCCCATCCTAGAACGTCTTCGATTCCTATCAGAAAAATTCTCCAAAAATCTATTTAACTTCCACATATTATCCCTATACTGTCTTCCTAGAACCCCAAACATAATCCCTAAATTTAAAAACCCATATTCTACCATTTTTTATTTCATTTCATCATTTCATGCATCTACTCATTAACGACTGACGCCATATGACTGGACAAGACAAGGCAGAAAGACCTCTGGTCGATAGCCTCTTGACAGATTAATACATTAACACATCATTCATTATTCATCATTTTAATGTAATTATGTACAAAATTTGTCAATAAATATGTTACTAATAACATAAAAACATCTAGAAAAATCTAAAAATGACATATAGACTGATGATTCGAATGTAAAACGGACATTATGAGACAAAAATACAGACATGATAAGAAAATACACAAGCGGTTAGTAGCAGAAGCAAAGAGAAATTACTTTGATGAAAAATTATACAAGGCTCCAAATATACAAAAACAAATATTGAATCTAGTACGGGATGAATTGCATGGTGAAAAGAAATTTGCATCTATAAGAATCATCAAAGATACCGGAATATTAACTAGTGATACAAAAGAAATTGCCAACATATTCGTGCAATACTTTTCGACTGTTACAGACATAAAATATAACAATAAAATATATAAGTCCTTTACGTTGTAGATAATTCACTAATAAATAGAAAAAACACGAAAATATATTCGTAAAATCTACAACAAATGAGTCTTATTAAGACTACAAGAACAAATCACTTTTGAAACAACTACTTCTCTAGCTAATACTTCGACAGACATTGAATAATACAAAAGTAATTTGCGTGTTACAAAATAGCAAGGCTATCAAAGCAACACTTGTTTGAACGTATTTCTTTCTGTAAAATGAACTAAAAATGATTGAATGTACGTTAAAATAGTTTGTGAGTGACTATACTATACCATAGTATAGTCACTCACAAACTATTTTAACGTACATTCAATCATTTTTAGTTCATTTTACAGAAAGAAATACGTTCAAACTAGTGTTGCTTTGATAGCCTTGCTATTTTGTAACACGCAAATTACTTTTGTATTATTCAATGTCTGTCGAAGTATTAGCTAGAGAAGTAGTTGTTTCAAAAGTGATTTGTTCTTGTAGTCTTAATAAGACTCATTTGTTGTAGATTTTACGAATATATTTTCGTGTTTTTTCTATTTATTATAAAATATAACAACAATATATCTCAAAATTGCACAACATCCGACAATATGAATAAATCACTGTATCTACGACCAGATACAGAAACAGATATTTATAACGTCCTAATAAATTTGCGAAATAGTGAAAGCCCTGGCCAGGATGAAATACCACCTAAAATATTAAAATATACAGCTAATAAGTTATTAGAATCGTTACAATATCTGGTGAATCTTGCTTTTACTACAGGCGTGTTTCCAAGCAAACTAAAAAATCAAAAATCGTACCAATTTTTAAAAAGGATTCATTCAAAGAAGCCATTTTAAGTGTTTTCTCAAAGGTATTTGAGAAAAATCTGGTCCAAAGGATACAAAATTACCTCAACAGCTTCGACATAATAAACACCGCCCAACACGGATTCAGGAAAAATTTATCAACTGAAACACCATGTATTGATTTAATAGAAGAAGTGACAAAGCATATTGATGCGGGAAAATGTGTTGTAGCTCTGCACCATGCAGATTCTGCCTAGAGGAAGAAGAGGACTTCACATCCTATGGCACTGCGAGGGTCTAGCAAGGATTAGATATCAAAAACCCAAGCGCGGAGACCTATACCCTTTGGCAGGGCTAATAGGACTAATCAAACAGGCAAAGCTAGAGCTGGTCATCTGAGATAAACAGGGATCCACATAAGATCTGAAAAGGTCGCGGAGGAATAGGCGCCAGTGCCACTCATATCTATATCTAACATCTACTCCACAGGTTATTGCAAGTCTGCTATTATCTTCCTGTTTTCAGATTTTAAATCTATCTCTTGATGCACGAGCACAGTTAATGTGAATTATAAGATCGAACATACTTCAATTAACTCCCTTTTTTGTAGACCTTTTTGTCTAAATCTTCTTTGTAGGAGTTTATATTTTGCTGATTGATTTACATATGATTGTGTGTTATAGCAGCATGTTTTTTTATTTATAGCAAGTTTGTTAGAGGAATCAAAATAACATTCAGTAGTGCTATAATAATTTTGGAATTTAAACCAAAACAATCTTTACATGCAAAGTTTTTCAATGTTTTTATTATATTCCTAACTTGTATATACGTTACCTCTTGTAGCGCAAACTGAGTTGGAGCGGGCGCTAGAATAGATAAGTATTCCAGAAATGAATTTTGCAACGGCGGTAAATTATTTGAGATATTTACTGTATTGTTAATAATGTAATTATTAAAGTATTCGGCACTAAATGGTAAATCCTGAATTTTATTTCCATTTTTAATATTAGTTTGGACTTTGATAATATTCCACATAGCTTTATGTGAATATTTAAAGTTCTTATGTTTTCGTTTGCATTTCTCTTAGAAAATTTAATATCAGCGTTAATTTTTTTTCCTTAATTGTTTTATTTGGATAGATTTTATGTACCTATTATATAAAACTAAATCTTGTAATTACTGTCTCTGTGTAATTTATGTCTAAACTAATTAACATTAACATTCGCTTTTATTAATTTACTTTTTCCTGGAAAGCTTTCAAAACGACAGTTGTAATTATATCAATAAAGATAGAAAATTTTGTATTGATATCCAGTTTATTGTCTTTATTTTATTTACACGTTTAGTTGAGTTAACGGGTGTTGAGTGGTGTTTGTATAACACTGTATTTATTTTGTGACTATAGTTTCGGTAACTAAACGTAACTATAGTTTCGGTAACTAAACGTACCATTATCAAACATTTATGTTTGATAATGGTACGTTTAGTTACCGAAACTATAGTCACAAAATAAATACAGTGTTATACAAACAAAGTTAAAGTGTTTTAATTAGTGCTAAACATGTATAACGAAGTAGATGCCTTAAAAATAAATAAAAAGAAAAAGCATTGGTGGAAATCAGTGCCACAAGTATCAAACAATCTCCTATTGTCAGACCAATTGTTGCGCTAATTTTGCTTGTATTGAGTGGCCAGGCAATTATGCGGTGAAGTATAATATTTCTGATGATCTTTTACCAACTGCAACCACTATGCAAGTTATCGAGACTGCAATGACTACGCGTATTTGTACCGAATGGAGGCATCAGTGTGTTCTCCTTCCAAAAAGCTTCAGGAGCTTTCTTACCACAAGTCCTCATTTTGGATAGCGGTAAGAACTAAGAAGTTTCTTCTTCTGGTAAAAAAAAAACTAGTTACTGTTGGGCAATCCCACTTTAAAGATCATACCGCCACGTCTGGTATCGTTATGATACCAGACAGGGAGGTACCAGCATTTATCTATAGAGTTTAACTCACTATTCCTGGCTTTCATTAAACGACTTTGCGAACATCGAGGTAACTGCTATTATAGTTACTAGCAATACCAGACTGCTAAATATTGTGTCAACTTATTATTCTCCAGTAAACTCACGCTTTCTGAAAATTAAAAACATTTATAGACTACGTTAATGTCTGAAGAAGCAAGCACACACGGCATGTTTTTCCTTGAGTTCCTTAAGAGCTCGAGACAAAATATCAAAGCGGTTAGATCTAACGCACCTGCGTTTCATTCGTCAAATTCAAGTAACAGTTATTCTCGGGATAGCCGATTTTACAATCTCAACTAAGACCACGACATTTGATCCAGTTATTCTGGATCTTTCAATCAGTACTAAGAGGAGTTAAGACCACCAATTGGCATAAATATAAAACAAATGTTAAGAATCTCTTCCTTCTCTACATATTGATGGATCACAAGCTCGAAGCAGCTGTCGGCATGCTTTCCTCAATTATGTATCTTTTAATAAGTCTACGACTAGCAGAATTACTTCCCAAGTCGATCCTATGGTTATTTCTTTCAAGCTTTAATCTCTGATCAAAAATATAATGATCGTCCGCCGTTGGAGGTAGAGCACTTAAACCTAAACTCTGGAAGTTCGTGCGTACGCTCAAGCGAGAACACCAGGACTATCAGATAACTAAAGGTGCAAATGGTTTAATTTATTACATTAATAAAGCTAAGCATTTTCGATTATTGAATTAACGAGGCGGATACATGCTGAAACTCCAAAACAAATTGAAATAAAACAACACAGTTGGGAGGGTTTCACATTTATTGTTGAACACTGCAACATATTTCGTTAACATGTTGCAGTGTTTAATAATAAATGTGAAACCCTCACAACTGTGTTGTTGTATTTCAATTTTCGATTAGTTAGAGTCCTAATTTTGAAGTAATTGCTTCTGCCAGGATGTACCATATTAAAAACACCGAAGGCGGGCCCGCAGAGTTTAAAGACCTTAAAGAGCTAGTGAACTAGCTTAATATACCCAAAGATACAGGTATGGTCGGTATTTACTTCACGATGATCAAAAACCCCGCTCGCAAAGGAAGATGCGCTCTTCTGAACACATTAATATTTCCAATGTCCTAGAAATTATTAAATAGCTATAAGCTTGTTCTTAAATTTAAATTTAAAAATTTTGAAATATGATGTTGCAAAAAACAAAGGCTACTAAAATTAAAATTGACTTTTTTTGACATTGCTATATTTCGAGGAAAGCCTTGACGATCGGATCCTTAAAAAACTTTGCAATCATTTTGTTTGAGTTCTGACTAGAAATTAACTGTAGACTCAGACCAGCAACAACAACAATTAGCTTTTAGTCGTTAGAAGTCCGACACTATCTTATCATAAGAGTGACTTTGATGGATATCTTCTCCTCTAATATAATAACCGTGTAGCGTGTAGCTGTGTTTAAGCTGTGCTCCGAATTATTGAAGTTTCTAGTGGGTTAAAAGCATCCAAAATTTTCCATTTTTGGTGAGCCGTTTTATTAATTTGTTATGAATGTTCTGGTGAAATACCAACGTGATTCGATAATAAACAGCGCTGATATTGAAATTTAAATATTTCTGCATATTCATATTACTATTTAATTGTACTGTTTTTGCGTCAAGGCCGAAAGTGGATAATAAATCCAGGCCCCTTAAATTAATTTTCTCTGAACAGGAAACACCCAGAAAAATTCTTAAATATAAAAGGAATATTTCTTTAGGAAATTTAAAAATAAAAGAAGATTAAACTCTACAGGAGAGGAACTACTTTAAAGAATTAACAAAGAATCTCAACGAACGTAAAAATAATGGTGAGGATAGGATAACCTGGTAATTAAACATATGGATGGATATTGATGGATGGAAAATAATTACCCTTGCAAATGAAAACAGTAAGCATTCAAAAAACCCATCAAGGCAAAGACACTAAACGATTTAAAAAAATATTACCAAAATGTAGGCGGTATGAGGACTAAAATAAATAATTTTTCAATTGCAACCCAATTATCGGAGTATGATATCATCATTATGACGACAACCTGGTTTCATGAAGGCATCACAAATCGAGAGCTGATGTTACCTAACATGGACATCTTTCGATGCGATCCTTCATATACAACAAGCGATAAGCAGGATGGAGGCGGTGTGTTGATAGGTGTAAGAATGCGATGTCTCTTTCTTATGCTATGGGAGAAGTGGAAGTGCTGTGTACATTCCGCCAAATTCCGGTCATACTGCATATGAAAATGAAAATTATAGTGATGCAACATTTGTGCTTTGTGGCGACTATAACTTACCAGATGCTAAATGGTCTGCTGATGAATTTAGAGTATTGGATGACAATGTTAATGAAAATTATCCTTTACGTATAATTGCTGACTCTGTCGCCTTTCTCAATCTTTTTTTAAGTAAATACTATTCCGAACAGGCTTTTGGACTTGTTTTTTTGGTCATTAAGATATGCACAAATAACTCATTGGATCCTCTTTGCAGTAATAGCGTCCATCATATTGCATATGACCAGTTATTTGAATGTGATTATGGATAGTGATAATTTAATTTATTATTCCGAGTCAGCTAATTATGCAGACATTAATTTCAATTTAAACAGTATAAATTGGCACGAAACATTTAGGCAGAATCTAAAGATAGACGACGGTCTGACTCAATTTTATAATATGATTTATGATAAAATGGAGCGTCATATGCCACGCAAGATAATTCAAATCAAGAAGTATCCTGTATGGTTAAATAGGGACCTAATCTCTTTGATGAAAAATTATTTTATATTTTTATTTTATTTATAAAAATTCAGGTGAGTGGGAATGTAATAGAAATTTCTATAACATTAGTAGCCAATGTAAACAACTAAATAAAAGGCTCCAATCGTCTTATTTCTCAGATATTGAATTAAATATAAAGTCACAACTTAAATATTTTTATGAATTTGAAAAAACTTTTCAAAAGGAAAATATAGTCTGTTCGTTGGATCTTCCGTCGTACGTCACAAACTATCGCTTCGAGAAACGTCGCAAAAATATTCAGTCTGATAATGTAAACCAAATTCGTTAGAAAAAGAACGCACTGTAAAACTTTCGTCGTTTTTTGAAGCGATAGTTTGTGACGTACGACGGAAGATCCAACGAATAAACTATAGCTTACCGATTTGTATGAAATATGAGGATAATATTAGTGTTAATGATCATGGCATGGTAAATCTTTTTTGTGCAAAATAATAACGTAGGTAAAAATCGTGACAGACAAGTTTATAATCATGTAGGTAATACATTCTCAAAATTCTTAGAGGAAGACATTGTACCCAATTATTTTTTATCAAAATGCCTATACAGTATAGCTAGTCCCACCCACTAACACTGAAAACTTAATGTCACCCGGTATGTACAATGATATCAAATTCTATCCTAGAGTTGTAAATCTCACAAATGTATTATTTGACAAGTCTGAAACTACGTTATTAGAAAAAGGTCTAAAATATAACCCAACACTAAATACAAATAAAGAAATTGAAACAGTTGGTTTAGATGCAGAATTAATTTGTAATAAATTAAAATTAGAAAATACAATATCACTTACCAAATTAAAAGTTGCTAAATTAATCCGCAATCATAAAACTAATTTAAAAAAGAAAATCTGTAATAAAAATAACTCAGAACTCAAAGTCATAAAAAGTATTCAAAATAAAATCAAAATCAATAACCTAGTTTTAACCAAGGCCGATAAGGGCAACACAATAACTATTTTAACTATGGAGGATTATTTACAAAAAACAAAATTGCTATTCATATCAGATATTTAAAAAAAAATTAAACAAAGATCCAACTAATAAATTTCAAACAGAAATAAAAAATACACTTAAATCATGCCCGAATCTCATAGGCAAAGAAAAACTTAATAATTTAATTACAATGAATACTAAAGCCCCAGTCCTCTATGGTTTACCGAAATTGCACAAAGAAACAGTCCCAACAAGACCTGTTGTGTCATACATCTATGCAATATACATAGGACAGACATGAAGAACTTTTCATACAAGACTGCTAGAACACAAGAAATCGATTTTATATAACAAACAATGTACGGGTATTTCAAAACATTGTATCAATAATAGTCATTTTATAGATATAGATAATTTTAAGATTTTATACTCAGGTAATACGGGATTTAATTTAAAACTGAGAGAAGGCCTTGAAATTAATAGGGCAATAAAAGCGGGAAAACACATCGTTAACGACAACGAAGAGATTTGGTCTTCCCCAATACTCGAATCACTTATTACCTGAATATATAAACATCGCCGGTTTTCTTCTAATAGTTACTCTTGAAAATGCTGTAAAAAGCGAAACTAGTCGAGTGAATATAAAATTTTGTGAAACAAACCAAGTGTTTTTAATTAATTACCTATTATTCCACAATGTTTCACCACGAGGTAAATGAGAAAATCATTCATGAAATATTCCAATACACTTACTATTCGCTAAATCTCTGAAAGATTGTTAAGTTCTTGATCAATAGAAAATCAGTTACATTACACCTTTGCACAAAAATGGGGAACGGTGAGGTAAGTAATTATAGGGGAGTGTGCAAACAAGCATCAATACCAAAGATATTAGATAACATAGTGTCTAAGCAGCTTTTTAGTATGAGCGAACACATAATTATAAATGAACAGCATGGGTTCTATGAGGGAAGATCGAGTAGTACGAATCTAATAACACTCTCGTCTTATTTTTCAGATGCCTTGGAAAATAATAAACAAGTCAAGTCGTATATACAGAATTTTCCAAGGGGTTTGATAGAGTGAACCAGATTGTTTTAATTGAAAAACTTATAATCCTAGGTTTCCCATATAGTGTAGTGGACTGGTTTAAAAGTTTTATAAGGAATAGGTTTCAGTATGTAAGGTACAAGGAATACATCTACAGAACGATATCGGTCACCTCTGGGGTCTCTCAGGTCCACAGTGAGGACCGATTTTGTTTCTCTTATTTGTTAATGATATTGTAAACTATATAATATATATATAACTAATTGTCGACTCCTATTATATGCTGGCGACCTTAAGTTATTCAGAATAGTTGACTCAGTTCGTGACGTGAGTCTTTTACAAGCCGATTTAGTTCATTTAGATAACTGATGCAAGGACAATAACCCTTTTTAAACACTTCTAAATGCTACAGTATGTCTTGCACCAATTAAGATTGGGTTTACTACGTACTTCTTCAGTCAAGAACTGAAATTAAAGATCTGGGAGTAGTTTTCAATGGTAAACTCACTTTTCATAATCATGCTTTGACTGTAGCAAGGGAGGCACTAAAAACGTTGGGATTTATTAATAGATTTTCTGGTCAGTTCTCACTTGACACATTTAGAATATTATATCTAAGTCTAGTATACTCAAAACTAAAATATGCGCCTATAATATGGTCACCTCATTATGAGAATTGGTCGTATCACATAGAAAAGCTGCAAAACAAATTCCTACGAATTGTAGCATTTAAAATGGGCGTACCCCGTGCACTCATAAAATATGATCATATTCTGCATCAATTTCAGCTACCAACACTAAAATCCCGTAGATGCTTCAATGATATGTTGTTTTGTACAAACTTGTACACGGAAAAATATCGTGTCCAGAACTCTTAGCAAAACTGAATTTTTATTTTAAACCAGGGGGTTGTAACACACGTTCAAACTATCTGTTCAGGCTGCTAACTGTAACAAAAACTTACTGCATAAATAATCCTAGGTATAGAGTTCAGAAAATCGCAAATACTTTAATTAATAATACTAATTTCTGTCTGTTTCATTCTTCTTTGGATGTATTTAAGACAAAGGTCACTTGTTACTGACGTACAATCCAGCTGAGCTGCATTATCACTATTAGGGCTAAGCGCATGCGTATATAAGTGTGAGTATGTAAATATGACTGTATATACGGTGTCAAATAACTTATACAGGGTGGACCAAAAGTCCGTTTAAATTTGAATCGGTAGCTGCGACGAGCAGTGACGGCGGGGTGGGGCGGAGGTGTTACGAAGCGCAAGAGCGTCCAATGGGAATTCAGTACCAAGGCGTCGTTCAGCAAAAAAGACCGTGCGTTTTTGTATGCGAGTACTATCGCAACAACGATTCTTTTACTCTAGCGCAACGAAAATTTTGCCCTCATTACAACATACGGCTTAAAAATGAAGCTCCATCGATTCAATTGTTTCGAAAATGGGTACAAAAGTTCGAGGAGGCAGGTTTAACAATGAATCAACCATGATCTGGCCGATCTAGAACATCAAGGGAACTCAAAAATGTCGAGCGTGTAAGAGCGTCTATTCGTGAAAATCATGAACTCTCTACTCGGAAACGGTCTAACGCCTTAGGTGTGCCCAGAACATCTTTTATTCGTATGCTTTACAAAGATTTACATTTACATCCGTGCAAAATCCAAATAGTACAGAAATTAAAGCCTCAAGAATACGCTCATAGGCTCCAATTTGCAAACGAAATGTTAGAGAGGTTCACCAGCTTTCCAAGATTTTTTTTCTCAGACGAGGCACACTTCCATCTAAATGGGTATGTGAATAAGCAAAATTGCAGGTATTGGAGTGACACTAATCCTAAATTGAAGCATCAAAAATCTCTGAATTCACCATTGTCAGCAAGAGGCATTATTGGTCCATACTTTTTTGAAGATCGCTTAAGAAATGCTATTACAGTGAATACAGAGCGGTATATTGCCATGATACAGAACTTTTTTACTAGCGCTACGTGGTTTTAATCAACGATCGTAGTTTCAGCAAGATGGGCCAATATTCCATACTTCCAATGACTCATTAAGTGCTGTTCGCAAAATTTTTGAACATAAAGTGTTATCCAAAAGAGGTGCCATTAACTGGCCACCTCGTAGCCCGGACTTATCCCCACTGGACTTCTTTATTTGGGGATACTTTAGAAGTAAAGTTTTCAACAGCAACCCAGTGTCCCTAGAGGAATTAAAGAATAATATTCGAGAGGAAATGCAAAACATTTCACGAAACACTTGTGAGGCCGTCATTGAAAATTTTCGCTCCGGGTTGCAGCTGTGTCAAAATAGTCAAGGATTACATATGGATGATGTAATTAAAAAAAATAAAATCCCCATTTGTGTACTATGATAATATATAGAAAGTTTTTATCTCACATAACTAGTTTCTTTTAAATCATCATTTGAAATGTGAACGAACTTTTGGTCCACCCTGTATAATTTATACTACTTATATTAGATTTTAAGATGTATATGTTTAAGCGTAAATTGTATCGCATTTTACAAAGTGTTTATAATATATTTTTTTGTATCTTAAAGGGACTAATCCCGTCAATGAATAAATAAATAAATCAAAATAAAATTGTTCCTGTTAATAGTTCTTAATGGTTATCCACACAATTAGAAAAATTTAAATAAATGCTTTAAAAAATATAATCAAGAGCTAACGTTAATAAAAATGCATATGGGACATGCATTAATATTAACAGAAGGTAATAATCTTTGGAAGCATGGTCAGTAATCAGTTGCACCTATAAAAAAAAACACTAGCGTATCATAGTAAGAAGTATGTACAGCAATGTTGTTACAAGTACTATATCAAACTACACATTGCATTGAATTATCTAAGGATTATTTTTATTTCGATGTTATAATTACACTTTCATAGTAAAAGAAAAAGTATGAAATATTTACTGTTACTAATTAAAACTAGTTAGGGGAGGCAGAATTTCTGGAAATGGAAAATTCACAACAAAATTAATTTTTGTCTGGAAACGAAATACAATTTTGTAATTGTGACAAATAAATACATGGTTTTACTTTTGAGAAAACACTCTGTATGGTCTTCTAGACTATTTGATGAAACTTGGTATAATGCGATATTAACGGTAACACAGCTGAAAATTGCATCTAATTAAAACCTTACAAAAGTTATGTTTAATCATGAATTTAAATTACTACACCAAGTAAGATATACGTCAAATGAGCTGGCTTACCAGACAGAAAAGGTAATTTACATCAAACTGGCCTCCAGCCTTACAATAGAAGCCTTCATTGCTGAATGGTATTGATTTATTGATTATTGAGCAAGCACCCAAGAACAAATTGGCGATAACAGTACAAATTTTATAGTTTATTGCTGCACGTATTCAACTTTAGGAGTTAGGTCTCTTCTCGTTCATTCTTTCTATCAAGGATAACTAATTATTATAAGGGCTATTATAAATTTTATAACACATTTCCCATAAATGTTTCAATTTCAAACCAGCACCTCCCGAAAAAAATGTACATATCAAGTTCATGCCGTTATTTAATTCTACTCATTAAAGACGAATAAAACGGTCGATTAATTTCGATTGGACGGTAAATTGCCCGATTCAGTTGCTGAAAAATGAATGTTCGGAGGTAATAAAATGGTCCGCGTTGAAATACGAAAAAAAAAAATGTATGCGCGGAACATTGAATTCGCGCGATTTATTTATGTATAATTGAAATTTGTTAAGTGGCCGGAGGCAGTTTTAATTTTGCGCCCCCCATCGAGAGTACTTTTCGGCGGGCGGCGGCGGGCAGGGACTATATCGAAATATACAACGTGTGTGAATTGCGTGTTTCGATAAAACGCTATTGCAGTTATCGAATTTAGATCGAAACGAATCCGATGTTCGGCGTTTTCAGTGCCGTGCATACAGTGATATCCACTTAATAGTTATGTGACATAGGATCAATCAATTTCGGTGTTGGCGAAAAATGTTCTATTTTATCCCTGGGCTGAAAAGTGGTTCCTATTGATTCATGAAAAAAATGCTTTAAAAATTTGTTTTATTTCCAGAATTACTTATATGATTACTTAAAATTAGCATGTGTTAGTAAATTCTCTAGCATAGAAGAAGGTCAATATGTGTTTTCCCAAAGTCTACTAATTGTTTTTTGTTTATAATAATAAAACTATGATGGTCTGGGTCTGAAATATGATCGGAATTTGTAGAAGAAATTTATTTGATGACGCTGAATTTGATAATTAATTAAGCTTATTTGTCACATATATGAATGCTTTTTCTTTGGCCAATTACTACTGCCATTAGTAAAATAATGATTTTGTAAACTCATTCAATGTTGGTTTTAATGTTTATTCTATTAATGTTAGAATTTAAACAAAATAGATATAAATATCTCCATAGGAAAAATTCCAACCTTTACTTCATCTATTATATGAGAAACCTTAAATCAATCAACAGTCTTCGATTAAATCCCTCCGCACGGTAATAAGCAATACTTTTATCCACCCCGGACTCTAATTGAGAATTTCCCTTTAACTTTCCCGAGTAGTAATCATCAAAAAAAAAGAAGGAATAAAACTCGATATTCCACGAAAGACGTTCTACGTTTTTGCGAGCGCAAAAGTCAGAATTTGCAAAGTAAAGATCAAACAAGTAAAAATGTTAACGTTCGACGTAACTACATTCCTCGCTGAATTTTCCGGCATTAACGGCGCTCACGTGAAATGCACCCTTAAATTATTCAAACTTTTATAAAACCCCGGCCATTTTCAGTTTTGCTACTTAGTGATATTTCATTTCCACGACTGTAAATAACTGAACTTTTCACTCGTACTACTTTTAACTCAACTTTTATAACGCAAAAGTGGTATAAATAGGTAGAAGTTCAGTTGCATGGAAATCGTATTTATGAATTATGTCTGGCGTATCTGTCACAATTTGCTTATTTGGTGTCTAACTCCGTGTTTACGGTCAGGGAATGAGTGTGATAAATGTGTTTTTATTGTGGATTATAATGCTCAATCTTATTTCTAATGTGTAACTGTTAAGATAATGAGTTTGAGATAAATTTTATATACCTGATAATAATCTTTATAAGAACGAGTCAAAAACATATTTAACATTAATACATTTAAGAATAGTTCCAAATAATTGTGCACTTTATATTATATTTAAAAAATCAGCTACTTTTTTTTCTTCTGTAGTAAATTATTAACTTATAACAAATTCAATAAAGGTAAAGAAAATAAATAGGTCTGCTCCCTAATTACTGCTGATTTTTATTAAACTAAAATAATTTTTGTTCTTAATTTTGCACAAAAAGTATATTACATAGAACATAGAAATTCAACCTTTTTCCTTTACCTATATACCAAGTATATATAGGGGAAGTATTGTTTTCATGATTGTTTTCTTAACACTAAGAATTAAATGTTTGTGTTTGAACAAATGGTTTCAGGAATTTATGTATAATTTCTTCTCTCTTATATATGCTCACTAATATTTGTTTGTTAAACTTGCACGTAATGATAATGGACACCTATTTATTTTAGTAGGTTTGATTGTGCATGCGCTGGCTGTACTCTTCATGAATTAAATTTTTTTCACCCAACTTTTCTTCTCTGCTTTTTTGCTACTAATATCTTACTCCACCCAATAATAAAAGTTAGCCATTCTGCTATTTAATGCTGGCGCTTATGACGATTCTTTTTGCTTTTAGAATAGTTGCTAGGATTTTGATTAATTCCTTTGAAATCTGCATCATTGAGGACTAAGTCCAAATGACTTTTGACTGTACCTGATACTAAGACCAGGTGTAACTATACGTTACATAATGAACAATTAAAAACTCTGGAACCTAATCGACAGCAAAAGTGAGGTTTAGTAGCTACGACCAAGTTCATAATTTACCTAATAGCGGTATTACATAATTTCTGATTCTTTCATGTTCATTATCCCAATAGGCAGAAATTAGTTTGGAAAGTTTGTTTGCATTAAACAGATATAAAACAGATTCTACGAACAGTTCTAAGTTGATTTTAACTAAATCATCGTTATAAAGATTTTTCTGAACAACAATAAACTTATCCTAGAGCTTTTGAAAGAAACGTATCGATCATACCTTTATAAACTCTTTAAAACTTTACAACAGAATTGTTACAAAAGTAATTTTTTAATTATTGTCTGTAAATCTCTTCTATTCAAGGATGCTCCACGTCAAACTGCTGCATTTGAAGGCACTTTATGGCGGCAACACTTAAAACTACATAAATAGTATCAAATTCGGCGACCAGAGAAAAGATCAAAGTGTAGTTCCCATCCAAGCACTGACTTATGCTATATAGCTATGAACAATGGTGTGACTTCAATAACATGTACGTTTATCTTTTATTTTGCTAATTAGGTATACCTATCTATTAGAAATAGTTTTTAGGCACACCTGCAGTTCCCTAATGCACCAAGTAGAGTTATCTTCCAAGTACTGCATCTTTTTTCCATGACCACATTTTGATATTGTTGTACCGCTGATACCATTACCTCTCGAAGACTTTTCAGTTTGACAATAGCAGAAATTGAATTTACGATCCGACGATCTGGTATATGCTGTACCGTAACATTAATAATAATTAATAGTGAGAAAAATAAATTTTCTTTATGAGCATTTCTGCACTTATGTTTTACATTTTAATGTAAAAACTCCAGATAACAGTTAAAACAACTACTCCCCGTGCTAAAGCACCGCCAGGCATTGAATGACATAACTGTTAGCTGTCATTACATGTCTGAAATAATATTCAGCACGATGTAACAGTTATGTCATTCAATTCCTGGCGGTGCTTTAGCACGGGGAGTAGTTGTTTTAACTGCTAGCTCTAGTTTTTACATTAAAATGTAAAAGATAAGTACAGAAATGCTCATAAAGAAAATTTATTTTTCTCACTATTAATTATTATTATTAATACTGCACTCAAATTACAATTTTTAATTTGTATAATAATAGTATACTTACACACGCCGGTGGTGGCGCATCGGTTACGGCCCCGAACTGACGTGCAGCAACGTTGGTTCGGGTCAGTAGTCGGATGGGTGACCGGTACCATTCACCATTGGGATACAATTAATGTTGCTTTAGAGTGACGGGGGCGATCCTTTAAAGTAACAAGCTCATTAACACACACACAAATACACAAATGACACATGGCGGAAGGACCACGTGGTCGATAGCCTAACACTACTACTACTACTACTAGTATACTTAATTTCAAATAAATGCGATACAAATTACGTAACATAAATAATAAGAACGTAAATAACTTTTCGAATTCTAATGGTGTAGTTAAGTTCTTAGCTAGAAAACCGCGACTGTTTTTTAACTTAACCATTGTAGAGGTTTACATAAAAGTTTAGACAAGGAGTAGGGTTTAAAGTTGCCTATTTATATAATTCCAATAATGAGTTACTTGGTAAATATTAAGTCCAAAATAAGAAATATTTGTATTTACTTATATAAATTCAAATGCTTTTGGGGCATTTGGCATAGTGTGTAAGACACATTTTGCTTTACAGGTTAGTAGTACATGTTGTATACAAGAAAATTTGGATTGAGATTGATCTTTACTTAAAAGCTGATCTATGTTGAGGTGGAAAAATCGTAAAATAGAAACTGGTTTTGCTCTAGGTTCAACTCTGTTAATATCTCATAAGAATTGTTAATAACAGATCAAATAATTGCTTGAGCTATTTTAGGGTACTATAATACAACACGACTTTCTTGGTCTTCTTTCTTTCCTTTTTGATGATAATTTTCCAATGCTGTTGTTTTGCTGATGTTATTGTGTTTCAGACATATTTCTTGTAACCAATAGTGGAAACAAAAGTTTCAATTAGACTATCAGGTTCCTTGAGTATTGTCCGGTTAATATAGTAGTCCTAATGCTGCACTATAAACTTCTTCAATTGGTCAACTCTTATTAGTCTTGTTGACAACAGGTAAAAGAAATTGCTTAAGTTCTTTAAGATACTAGAACACGAAGACCATATTCTTAGTTAGAAGAACTAGATTCTGTAACTTCCTCTAAAGTTAGAACACATTGCCTCAGAGTTCCCCACAAATGTAGTTTTAGTTCCTTGTGGTCGGATTCCCTACAATGTTGTTTCAGAACATGCGTTGCCACTCAGCATACGAGTATAACACTGTCAAGCGTCCGTTTCAACACGTAAATAATACATAGGGTAAATTCTCCACGTTATTGTTTTAAATGGGAGGATAACTACTGATATTGAAGGGATCTGTCAGCAGCGACAATTATAACAATAATAATAATGTAAACATTAAATATTGTTCGTCATGTTTATTAACTTTGGTGCTATTTTATGGTACAATCTTTAAATCTAATATTTTTTTAGGTATTCCACTCTTGAAACAAATTCTTAACCGACATGTTTCGTGATTGATCAATTTTGTTTAATTTAAAGTAATTAAACTTCAAACTTTTGTAACTAAATTAGTAGTTTATTCTTGCCAGACTCGGAAAGTTTACAAACTTATATATATATATATATATATATATATACAGGGTTATTCACGCTATACGGCACGGAATATTGTGGCCAAAATACGTGACTTTCAAAAAGTTTCACTTTGGGGATATATGGGGGTCTATTAGGGCTACTTTTTAAAATTATTTTCATAATATACAGGGTGTCCCAAAAACCCTAAAAGTATCAAAGTTGTGTTTTTTTAATGAAACACCCTGTATTTTATTGCATTTTTGGATCCGTCTATAAAAATAAGTATATGTTTTAATAAGGTTTTTATTACGTAAACCTTAAGGTTTTTGAATTAATTTGAATTTTGTAAAAATGTAACCTAATTTTCATGTTTCAAATACTTAAAAAATAATTAAGTTATGCATACCAAATTTACACTGAAGTGTAACAATAGATCATATTTTATTTTCCAAGTATAATAAACTTGACATCTTATGTCGGGTGTAAAAAAATTGGAATTAAACAAATGAGAACTTTAAATGACTATAACTTCATTTATTTAAATGGAACGCTATATTTATTAATTTATCAGCAAATGCACGTTTTAATTACCTATCGAATGGTATTTAAATCTTAAGTGTTAAGTCTTCTCGTTTTTACAGAAAACGCCAAAATATTGTTTACCGTTTTAGTACTTTTAAAGTAAAAATTTTAATGTATCTAGTTTTCTATCGTATTTAAAAATGTCAGATAATTAATTTAGTCTGTTACTTTAGTTTAAAAAGGATGTCTTTTGTTATAGTTGTGTTATTTTGCGTTTTTGTAATTGTTTGAACATGGTTGTTGTATGTCATAGTAAAAAAATGAAAATTTACACAGATTTTCTTATACTGAGGTTTTTATAACTAACACTTCCAATTTCTTTAAACTGGTTTAATAGTCTCTCAAAAATGGCTGGCTTAGGGTGATTTCTTTCGGGAAACCTTTAAGTGTAAACTCGACAAGCCAATAAACAATTTTGATGACATTCTCCAAGCATAAAAATAATGCCAATAACCCCTTCTTTTGAGTAAAACATTTTTTACCAAAATACAACAGCGATGTTCAAACAATAACAATTACAAACGATCTAACACAAAAATGCAAAATAAGAAAACTATAACAAAAGACAGGCTTTTTAAACTAAAATGATAGACTAAATTAATTATCTGACGTTTTTAAATACCATAGAAAACTAGATACATAAAAAAAATTACTTGAAAAGTACTAAAACGGTGCAATAAACAATATTTTGGCGTTTTCTGCAAAAACGAGAAGACTTAACAATTAAGATTTAAATACCATTCGAAAGGTAATTAAAACGTGCATTTGCTGATAGATTAATAAATATAGCGTTCCATTTAAATAAATGAAGATATAGCCATTTAAAGTTCTCATTTGTTTAATTCCAATTTTTTTACACCCGACATAAGATGTCAAGTTTATTATACTTGGAAAATAAAATATGATCTATTGTTACATTTCAGTGTAAATTTGGTATGCATAACTTAATTATTTTTTAAGTATTTGAAACATGAAATTTAGGTTACATTTTTACAAAATTCAAATTATTTCAAAAACCTTAAGGTTTATGTAATAAAAACCGTATTAAAACACACACTTATTTTTATCGAAGGATCCAAAAATGCAATAAAATACAGGGTGTTTCATTAAAAAAAACACAACTTTGATACTTTTAGGGTTTTTGGGACACCCTGTATATTATGAAAGTAATTTTAAAAAGTAGCCCTAATAGACCCCCATATATCCCCAAAGTGAAACTTTTTGAAAGTCACGTATTTTGGCCACAATATTCCGTGCCGTATAGCGTGAATAACCCTGTATATATATATATATATAACGTGGACTTGCTATCATAGCTGCCCAAATTCGAGACACATGTTCGGGGGTTCTAACACTTCTTTCTTCACCTTGAGGTACTACAGGCTTCAACGATCCTCTAGTACGAAGTACCGGAAGTGGATGTTTACTCAAGTCCGATTTTTGTTTTTTTCCGATATTTTTTTTTAATATGAAAAATATTAGAAAACTTTTCAAACAAAAGTTAAAGAGAATGAGAAACTGAACAAGTTTTATTAAGACATATTTTTATAAAATTCTTAACTTCGAGAAAAAAAAAATGAAAATTTTGACATTGTTTTACCAATTTCTAATAAACTATTGGAGATATATGAAATGTATATAACAAATAATTGTAGATAATTTAAAAGTAACCAAATTATTAAAAATAGACTTTCTCCCTAAACCTGATAGTTTTTGAGTAAAATATAGAGAAAATACTATGATGACCACATCACTATTTTTATGTATTATGTTTTGCCTAAATAAAGTTTATTATATATATATATATATATAGTGTAAATAAAACATAATAAAATAGGAACATTAAAACAATGACACCACAATATAAATTGGTACATATAGATAAAAAGATATTAGTAATAGAAATTAAAAGAATAAACTATATAGTTAGTAGTGTAGATATTAAATCAATAAATAAATAATATCAGTGTAAAATCAATAAAATACATAAACAAGAATAAAAATTGACTATTACATAAACAAATTAAAAGTAGAACTTATGTACACATTAAAATCATAAAATTTATTAGAAAAACAACCGTCTGTGCTTAATAACTCTCTATGTATTCGATAAGATTTCACTATGTTTTTAAATTTTCTAATAATAAGAATTTTATTGGCCTGTGGTAGAGAGTAAAACAATTTGGGTCCGTAAAAGTTAACACTATTCCTGCATCTTAAGAGTCGTGCGGATAAGTTAACTTACGATTTCTAATATCATGGTGGTGGATCTGATCATGTGTTACATATAAAAGTTTGGGTAAAGTTAGAATTTTTAATGTGCTATATATCAGTATACTATAACAGCAATAACAGCAATTGAAGCAAGGAATTATTTAAATGCCTGAGTAAAAATGTTTGCGACTGAGATTTTGGACCAATTCTTTTTCATACTCTTTCCAGTTTAACTTAGTGTCCAGAGTAAGTCCGAGAAACTTATGTTTTTTTGGTGTGTTCAAGGAAAGTTTGTTGGAGTTGAACCAATGTATGTCTTGTACGCATTCGTTATGTTGTAATGTTGTCTGATAATTGATTGATTTTTAAATGTATCGTCTGCATACATAACAAGTTTGCCATTTCAATGTGGGTTAGTAGATCATTAACATATATTAAAAAGAGTAAGTGCCCTAGGATAAACCCTTGCGGTACACCACGCGATAGGGTTTTAAAATATTACAGACAATTTCTAATATTACTTGTTGGGATCTATTTTGAAGATAGGAATTTATTAATTTGTCAAGCGACAACTTTGTGAAGTTGTAGTAAAAAAAGTTGAATTCATTTGGTTCTAAATCCCAGTCTGTATTTTCACAATTTTATAGTTTTGATTAATGATCACAATGCTTTTGGTTTATTTGATGATTGGTTAATATAGTTACATTTGGGTTTTTTCGAGCAATGCACGTTTGTACTGTTTATTATATTTAAACACAAACTGTAGTTCAGCTGCTTTAATAAATGAGAAGGTTTCACGCATTTGCTTTAGTTCATTATTACACCAGACTACATTGTTGTCATATTTACACGTTTTTTTTTTAATGAAAACATTTTAAGAAAGATTGTTCTAGGATTTCCATAAATGATCGGAAAGCTAAATTCACCCATTGATATTTATTTATGAATGAAAAGTGTTTTGTAATAGATGATATAGCTCAAATTTACCTTTTTCTGTGAAGAGCCTTATCATGCGGGAAATAGTTGTTCTCTCTGAAATTTTCTTTAGTACTTTTACATTAATACCGATAAGGTCAGAAAGGCAGAAATCTATTGTAGACGGATTTACTTCTGCTACTTGCGTGCTAGTAAAAACGTTGTCCAAGCAGCTATTCATTTTTGTGTTGAATGTAACTAGTCCATAGAGTCCATACGATGTAAAAAGGCTAATTAATGTAGCTACAAATCTCGCCCCAGAATAATGTGTTTGTAAAAATTAAGATTATTTAGCATAGTTCCTATAATATTCAAAAACTTGTTAAAATCACAATTTGGGGATCTATAGATATTACTGATAATAATATTATGCAATGGAAGGTACGATGCAGATATTTCATTTTTTTTTAATTGAGACTATTTATATTGTTATTTTCTCTGATCTGTGTGCTATTTCTTATAAGTTGCATCGCACCTCCATGCAGAGATTCATCTTGCGATGTTGGATGCATGTGCATAATTATTAATTTTTTGATATTTCAAACCTGTGTTCACATATAAGTATAACATAGAATAAATACTTATATGTAGCCATAAATGCCTCAAATTCGTTTACTTTATTGCGAATACATTGCTTATTTATATACGTGTTAGTAGTCAAATTTTTATTTACACCTTTTGATTCCAAGTCGCATATCTCCTTAATCAAAATAAGTGGAGGCGTTCCTTGAGAGAGTCAATAATCGTTTGCGTATTCACTATTTCCAGGCAATTCCCAATGCCAACCATATTTTAGCAGAGCCATGCTTACACCACTCTCCGAGCGAACTATTGTGTTTTGAATCGAAATTGTTGGTTTTCAATGCGGATTTTGTTGTCAGTTTGCTGATCGCTGTGTCAATAGCATTATTTCCTCCCGAGGCAATTTGGCTGTTATTATTATTGACCGAGGCCGTTGAACGTCTTAGTGTTGATTTCTTCTGCGTCAATATAAATCACAGTTAGTATTAATATGGTTGCAGCCTTGTTGCTGTTTTCATTAATTTGAAGGAAAACTATAACTTACTGGGCCAGTATCTTATTTTCTTCTTCTAGTCAGCGTATTTTTTCAGAAGAGAGTTATTTAACTTCAACTCACCAAATCTTTTAAATTTACAAAGACTTCCATTTCGTTCTCTTCAGTTCTCTTCAGACTGATCTATCGCCATGTTAGCGATAAGTTTAGCACCACAGCATAATTTCACTTGACACATACAGTTGTATGGTAAAGTGTTACCCACGGTGTTCCCGATTTTGCCACTGAACCACAAATACAATTCATTTTATTAGTTTCTGCACTTTTCGCTTTCACTTTCATCATTTATCATATTTACACAATATAATTTTTTTAGGCTTTCTTTGCTGTGATTAAAAACAAATGTTTCTGAGATTAAACTAATTTCAAATGTCTACTGGTGGTGAAAATTGTCGTTTATCGTGAAAATTTAGTTACAGATCAAAGAATTGAAGTTAATTCTAAAAGATGATTTCAATTAGATGTATGTAATGATCCGATTAATGTAAAATAAATACCACCTCGGTAGATAGTCCTTTGTAAAAATCATTGGGCGAGCCAAATCTACAAAAGATCTGTTCTTTGCTCGGATGTAAAAAGATACATAAATATCTACAATTAATATTCACTCACATTAAATGTCATTAAATAACCTTAAATATCCGACAGAGTGAGATTCCAGAACTTTCGAATAATTTTTAATGGTACTTGAATGACCTTACAGGACTTTAAAAAACTGTTATATGTTCTTTAGTTATAATTGGATAGTCCGATCTAACAATATATGATTACTAGAAAAACCCAGATACCTTATATATTATTTATATTTATATTTATAATACTTTAAATACTCTGCTTTTAAGGTAGTTGAATGGACTTAAATAACTTCAAGTTTTTGTTGTATACATAATAATCATTCTGATGCCGAGCTCAGGTCTTGTTTTACTTTGGTATTATTGAACTTCAGCTCGCTATTATGTTAATGTGACTTCACTCATCAACTAGCTGTAGTATGTCGCGGATCCTCTAAAAGTTTTATATTAGACATTCTAAACATTTAACTCCTCCTAGTGAGGCATTTTCTATTAAGCTACATAAGACAGCGTATATGACATCAGCACAATCTATTAATTGCTATTTTGTTGAGTAAAAACCTTTTTTTTCCTACTTACGCTCAATACATAATCCGAAAACGCATCGTTCTAGATAACCCTTATGCTATTGATTGTATAATCTTTAAAGCTTATGTTTGTTTTGGTATCCCAACCGTTTGTGACAACCTTTAGTCAAATTTTGTCTGATATGTCAGATTCATTACTTAGTACCATAGGAGGTATATTTACTAGATTTATGATTCCAACATTTTCCCGTATTTAATTCCTTTTAATTTTACTAATCTTTAATAACCTTAGGATACTCATAGCAAAATTTTATTAAGTTGAGTTAAACTACAAACTTTTATCTCTGACCATTCCTCTTATTTGGGCAATGTAATTTTTGTTTCACTGAAACTGAAACAAATCCAGTATTTAATAATTATTTATTAAATTATTACTATTTAGACTTTGTTTTGAAAAAAATATTATTATGATATGTTTTCTTTAATACATATAAATACAAAATACTTTTGCCATTATGAAAACATACGTTAGTTGCCAAAATTATAGTCAACGAAAATAAAATCCAGTTATTCAAACAAAATTACCAAGTGGTTTCATTTTATACTTCACAATGTATAACGAAGTAGAAGCCTCAAGAATCAAGGAATATATAAGTAATTCAAAACAACTGTTTCTGAGATTAAGATAATTTTAAATTACTACTAATGGTTAAAACTATAATTTTACATGAAAATTTGGATCATTTAATTACACATAAAGAAATTTTAGTTGATTCTAAGAGATTATTATTATATCCTATCGAATTACCACTACTACTTCCCAGTATAAATAGTTCGTGCTGAACATAGCCATGGAGTCATAATCGTTGAGAAGCTTGACAAAAAAATGCAAAGCATTAACTGAGAATTACAAAAAATGATACACAGTATCATTTTCTTAGAAAATGAATCTATATAGTGGTTACGCAATTAGTATCGTATTGTTCAATAAGAAATAGAACTCTTAATATTACTGCTACATGTTAACTTCAGCTATTCAAGTAGTTATCGAGAGATGTTAATTATAGTTTACATTACATAAGAAATGCAGAGAAAAAGGTCAGATGGAAGAAAGGTTAGCTTTGCATGAGAATAGGTAGGAACTTTATGAATAAATGCAATTATAACTCTACGAATAAAATAAAGATTTGTATTTATATCCGTTTCTGTATTTGTATTTATAACTATTTATTATGTAAAAGAATATGTATTTTTAATTTTGACGTAAGAGATCCGGGGAGATTGAACTCAGCAGAATGTTCTTCAACTCCAGCTCCATGCTGCATTTTCCGATCTTCCTATTGTAACAGGGGGGCACCACGCTAGGCAAAAATAATAGAAGTTGTGGTGCTTCCTGTTAACCTCCGGCTAGGCTCACTTGATGAACATTATAATTAAAAAAAAAAAAAACTGTTACTTACCCTTGTTGCCCTTAACCTTTAGGTTTAGAGTTGCTGTCTTCTTCCACACCAGGATTCTAACTTGGCTTGGATGGCCCGAACACACAACACATAGATTCGAGATATGGCTTTAATTGATTTAAAGGATTGCAAAAATGAAAAGTTGTTTCAGTGGTCAACAAATAAATTATTTAATTTATTCAAATAAAAACGTAAACAATTAAACAAACAACAAATAACAGCGAATAAAAAAAAACTATCTATGAACATTAAATAGATAAATACAAATTACAAAAAAAATGTATAACTATTAAAATCAAGATTTTACACTCGCGTATATATAGAAATTAATGAATGTTTCGACGTTCACTTAATTTAAAAACAAAGAAATAATTAAGTTGACATTTAACGACGAAGGAAAAAATGTGGACTAATTAAATGCGAACCACTCTTTAAAAATTAAATTAGAACCACTGTTAAAATATCAAAGAAAAAAAAAAAACTAACTCAAAATCAAAGAACCACTCGTTTAAAAATTTAAGGAAGCCACTGACTCAAAAAAACGAATAAACCACTTGTTCAAAATTTAGAAAAACCACTAACTTAAAATTTTGAAAACCACTCATTGAAATTACAAAAACCACTTGTTCGAAATTCACGACAACCACTAAGTTAAAATTCTCAAAACCACTCTTCAAAAATCGAATAACCACTAATTGAAATTACAAAAACCACTAACTGTTTCAGGGCAGCTCCAACAGTTTTGTTACAGGGAGAAGGCGGTGGGGTAGCTCTTCTCCCATTGGTTAATACTAGTGGCTGGGGATGTATTTGCATCCCTTCTCGCAATGCAAAGGGCGCGCGCATGCGCCCTTCAAAATGCCTAACGCCGGGAACCAGCACGGAGCTACAACTGCGTAATCAAAATTAAATTTGATTACAAAAAAAATAACAATTTGCCAATTAATGTTTTACATGTTGCAGTTGTAACCACCGTACCAACGATAGGACTTCTACCCTTGTTGGTAGTTAATCGACGATGTTCCCTTTTATAAATTTTCGACGATGGATGTGTGGTTATAAAACAAAATACATTTTAAAATCATGTATACAAAAAAACTTGACTGATGGGGTGTTTCTAGTGGTCGAATTTGATTATGGTTTGATTTAATAATTAATAAAACGTATAAACACATAAAACATTAAATCAACTGATGTCGCAGCTGTGCCAAAGTATTTTTCGCGTACTTTCTCAAAATTACGTCGGACAATAGGCCGGCTGTCTTTAAACAGCCGGGCGCTGTAAAAGGGATTATCAAATTTGTCCGAGCGTAATCTTGGGGCGTAACGAATACCTAGAAAAATATTTGGTACAGCTTTCTTGGGCGTAACGCAAAACTTATGTAAATTTTTACGAGTGTAAATTTTTCACGAAATATTACTAAATCCTAATCTTAACTACTTATCTAAACTTATATTAAATATATACAAATATACAAATTAAACTCTCAATGTATGTAATACTGACTTTACTCATTTTAAAACTAATTTGATTTAAGAAGCTGATTCTAACAAGTATAAACATGTGGGTACCGATGTAAAAAGATAATCAAAATTATGTTGCCCGAAAATAATTATATAAAAAAACTGATTAAATCAAAGTTACGGCGATTCCGCTGAAGCGCCGGTAACACTATGATCTTGATTTATCAATTTATTGATTTTCCTTTACATGTTCACTTAACAAAAATATTTCAACAGTTAATATAAATTTACAAACTACTTACAATTTAGAGGAGGGAACATGCGGGTGAAGTTCACGTAGTGTTCTTCCACTTACACCCATATTACTGGATGATGGTATCCTCACCAGCAGTACATTTTAACCATTTTATATTTTGGCTATTACTAGCTATTATTTATGCTCATTTTATTACGAGACTATTTTATGTGACTTTACATGTCATTTTGCTGATTAATTACTGTTAATTACCATTTAGGCTTTGTTTTGCTTTAAAAAGCATTATTTAGATGTAAATAAATTGAAAAAAGGAAAGAGGACCCATCGAGCTGCATATTTCTTTCGTAATGGGAATCGCAAGTGCAAATTTATAACAGTTTATAAACAATAAGAAACGAAAACAAATTATGAGGTGCATAAATAAATTTCAACGAGAAGTAGAAGATCTAAAAAAAATATAATGAGAATGTTATTGATATATACAGAACAGAGATAAATAATACTATTAGAATAAACCAGTAAGGTAAAAGAGTAAGAAAATATATAGTTTAAATAGTGCAAGAGTAAATACTAAATGAATTAAGAGTATAAAATAACGTACGCAGGACTTAAAATTAAATCAGTAATCGACTACATCTCTTTGAAATGATACGAGAAAAATTATCACAATGGGTAAGTCTGAATCGGATTATTTTCCCATAACAGTGAAAATTGATAGCGAGTGAAAACAGATAACAGAAAAGAGGATGATTTCTTCTAACCTTGGCCAAGAGAGTTGCGTAAAGGGATGTAGTAATAATACAATAACTATGTTAATAAAATAGCAATATTAAAATTAAAATTAAAATGTAAGAGGTGCAAAAGAATTGGATGAGAAAAAATGGGGCCAGTGTAAAGATACTGACGAGATTGAGGCAGGAAAGAGGAAGGAAAAGGGATAAAGAAAGCCACGAATATCGCAGATAATATGTTGTAAGGAATGATAAATGTTAAATTTATGCGAACAAAATTTAGGAGTTGGATTTTAAAGTTATTTAGTTAGTAGAACATTTAGTAGCGAGAGTAAAGCACGCAACGAAAGAAGAAATAGCGGAACTTATGAGGATGTGATGACATGTAAGCTTCGCGTAACTGCCAGCTAGCTAAAAAGCACCAAACTCTGATTAGAAAACAAAACATCTTACCCTCAATTAAATCGTTGGTTTTGTACTCTAAGTTGATTTTGCCCTAGGGCTTCAGCTCGACATGCGTACTTATGCGTGTTAAAAACAACGAGTCATCTTTAGGTAACAACTGGTGGTGACAATAGGCTATATGACACCTTTAATCAATGAATATTTGTTTTGATGAATAAGAGGGCCAAGAGTATAAAGTGTTAGTAAGGAGAAATAAATAAGGCGAAATGGAATGTAATATCATGAAGAAGAATTGATCAATAAAAATGATGGAAGTTAAAAAGGTATATCAAAAATCAAAGTAATCATTAATGTAAAATGAGATAACGTAGATATAAATTTATGAGAAACTCATTTCAATGAAAATTAGGTGTTTCGCAAAAACAAAAGAAGAATTGATTTATAATAAAGTGTTTGAAGAGAACGCTCAATGAGATAGAAAGTGGAAGGTCTTACATATAATTTTAGAACGTGATTTCGGTACTTAATAAAAAATTTGTAACTCCATCAAGTATTTAGTTCCACATATAAATAAGTGGTTAGATTAATTCTCTATAAAACTGAGGCCAAACAAACTATTTGTGGCATATATAATAAGATCATTGGAGCTTGACAAAACAGTAATAATTGTAGTTGTGGGTGGTGTGAGGAGGTTAGTGCAGATAATGTTGCTGTATTTGCAAAATACGTGACTAAGTTTAGGAAAGTAAAATCCGGAAAATGCAAAATAAAATTTTAGGTATGAATGTAAGTATGATAATGATGGATCAATGCTATTTTATGCAGCAGATAGAATTTAGTGAATATAAACGATTAAAAAGGTTCAAGAACAATCTCTGAAGAACAGATGGGGTTTAAAGAGGACAATGTCCTATAAAAGTGTCAAAGAATGTCGAAATGCTATACGGGGAAAATAAGTGTTGAATAAATGAAAATCAAAGGTTAATGAGAGAGTATTATTACAAAATAACCAGAAAGCCAAAGTAAAATCAATTATTCCATAATTAATATCAACATGTTTATGCCAATAAATATTTACTAATAAAAAATAATACACTATTTGTTTAAATATTACATATACATAGTTCTCTCTAGTAATAAAATAATTTGCATGAGAACAGAAAAATGAAGCTATCTAAGGAAACACAAATAAAATTTCTAAAATTAATAACAAATGAAGATATAGATAGTTTTCCATGTAGTATCTCGAAAAATAATGTATTTTAATCTAAAAAAAATTGCGGAGGCGTTTACTTTATGGTACATCTTGAATGTAATGAAGAGACACCTTCTTATGTAAAAGTAGTAAAATAAAGTAATTGTGTCTCCTTCTTTAATATAAAGAAATGTTCTCAAAATAATCCCTTTATTATTATTTACAATATATTTGGATTTCATCCTAAAAATATCTAAAAATGATTGATTATACGAGGAAACAAATTCTTAATTAATCGTTTTTTGGTTTTTCTTGTCTTTAATTTTAGTTTGGATATTTTTTTTAAATTTTACATGTTAAAGATCATAGATTGATTTGTTAACCTGACCGGAAGATTCTCTTTTATAATTTTCATCTCTTGATTATACGTAATTTCCATGGCTCGTATTCATCGTGTGAATAATAAATAGGATCGGCGTGAATCAATAGGCATGACACGTTTCAGTAATTACAGCAAACACACAGACACATGCACATATGCGGGCTGGGCTGCCCCTCTACACCACATCATCATCATCATCGTCATACGAAAATGAAATGGGGTATCGGGCCGAAGGGTGTAATCTGCCCTGCTGCTCTACCACCATAGCTTATAATTAGAGAGGGACTGCTCCGAATGGACGTAATGTGATAAGGGCATGCACTCGCCAGGTGCCCTTGATAAGGTAATTGTCGAGGACCGGATTCATCCAATTACGTGTATTATTAACGTTGACGTATTCATTCAGATTCATGTTTAAGACTTTATCAAAACGTATACGTTACTCAATCTATACAATTGTAAGTAGATTTAATATAAAATTGCTTAAATTACGAGAGGAGGATATATAAATATATAATATTCAACATCTTTATTACAGTAACTTATTTACAAATATTTACAATACAATGATTGGTGTTAGTCGGTCAATGTCTGGCCTATCGACTGTAAGTCTTTCTGTCTTGTCTTAAATGAAAAAAAAAATGAAGCTAGTTGAATTTAACTCTCTGGATGATGCTATAAATATATATTCATTTAGCATAGCAAGTATCGATTAAATTAATGCTTCATTTGAAGTAGAAATTAATAACCTATTATCAATTTAACAATTAATATGTCCATGCAAAATTGAAGTAAGTCAATAGAAAGCAAGTTGTCAATAAAATGTTTATTTTTCCATACTATTTTTTTTTTCTAATATTATTTAGCACGTATTAGTAATTAACTTTTTATTGAATGATTTATTTAATTCTGTCACCGATTGAGCTACAACAATTCAATAATTGATTCCCCATTTCCTCACCACGAAAATAATTCCGTTTGTGGCCATCTCAGCAAATACTCCTCAAGTAGCGAGTTTTCGAACGGCATCCGTCAGGAACGAAAGCTGGAATTACGATAATGTCCCCGTTTTCAGGGAGTGAAGTACTTTTCATTAAAAGTAATATCCCCCTACTGAAAAAATCAAACCTTATCTGGCAAACACAGCCGTATTTCCAGTTGGCCCTTTTCCGTTGTCGGAATTTTTCAGTTTTTTTCCCTATCTCTCTCCCTCTATTTTATGATGTGATTAATAATGAAAGTATTGTCCACGACTACTTGTCACGTTGACGTACGACTATTTGCACTAATTCATATCTTTAATGCGCGCATACGTACGTTTGTTTATGTGAAAATGTATTATGTGCGGATTATCTGATCCATAAATTATGTTCGCGATTGTATCTAATAATATTAACCGCCGGTTTTTAATATCAACCCCTTCGTGTCAGCCGTGTTGGTGCGTTTGTTTTCTTGGTAGGATAGTAGTCGCAAAACAAATTGGTTTTTCTATTCTATTGTAGATTATTAGGCAATTCCTTTGTAATAGTTATTAAACACTGCATTTAAATTATGTTTAAATTTACTTAAGTCCAAATTTTTAGAGTAATATGCATAATAATATAACCCTATGTAAATATTTAATGCAAATATAGAAGAAAAAATGCAGTACTGATACTGATATCTTAAATTTTAGTGCTTTCAACTGTTTCAATCAAAAAAGTATTATATCTATAAATTTAATATTGGCCATAATTCTGGCCGTAAAAAACCTCCATATAAGAACCATATGAAACCATTAAAACGTGTCCATCCTGTAGACTGACTCAGGGGCACAACCCCACAAAACTCAATATGTTATTCGACCCCGGGCCATATAAAATATTACTGGAGTGTAATATAACGACACAACCAGGGGTGAAACATCCCTACAGAGCGGTGCCAACATGACGAACTTAATTAACTCGTGCGCACTCCATCCCCTTTTAAACACGAGACGCACGACATTAAATTACTTATTTTCGGAGCCGGCGTTGTCGCTAAAATGCACCCTTCGACGTTTTGGGAATTTGTTTTCATTCCATTTGGGATCGCTCGGGCGTATCATTAACCAGTGTCTATCATATTTCGCATACACATCCTCGGTGATATACTATACATAATTCATGCCGCCATTATAATGGATGGAATTTAATTAATAAATATATTATGGCGAAACTTCTAATCGGAGAACAGTTAGAGCGTTCATTTATTTTAATCTTACGTCTACCGTTTTCTAGCGCTAATTAAAATTTATACACTGCCAACTGACAGCATCCACTCGATTGGTGTATCGTGTGAACAATAAGCCAGTTAACCCCATCAATTCAGCAAATTAAGTTGCCCCATTATAATTAGAGGCAGGCGATTGTGACGAATTGGACAAGTACCAAGTGTGTGCATCGGATACATCCGGTCGCAGTTGCATCCGTTGCGGGAGTTGGGACGGAGGAAGAGAGGGTCATTTAATGACCCACCGAGTTCGAGCACCAGAGAGATATTATGCTAAATAATGCATCGAAATGTCCGCATATGCAGGACCATTAACACGACCGAAAACAGGCAAACGCCAATCGATAATCGTAGACATTAACATTCAGTCACTATTGCCAAAACGGACATAAAATCGTTGCCGTCGCTAAATCTGCTCTATGCATTCGATCCTTCCACACCAATTAGTGGAATATCCTAAATATTATGGTAATATACATTAATTATATGTATATACCAATATAAAGTGAATGGCGACCTTTGTTGGTTGCTATTATTTTGACTATTGCTTAAGCTCTTTGCTTTAAATTTTAAATGCCTTCTTAATATCGCTTTCATTTACGATTATAAGTATTTCATGACTTAATATCGTAATTCATTACTAGTGGCAGTAATACGAAATTAAAGACCTTGAAAGTTTTCTTTACAGACTTCTTTCTATAATTATTTCTTTCAGATTTAAAGCTTTTATAGCCATTAATGACATGTATAGTTTGACGAAGATTTTAATGGATTAAATAAATGATAGAATCTAATTAAACGTATACGGAATATTAATAATTTTCGGACAAAGTAAATCCTTTCAAAGAGTTCTTCTAGTTTTTCCTTCCTCTTACTTTCTTCTGCCTTTATTTGTTGAAATTTCCTATGTGCAGTATATAGCAGTAACAATCAATCGGCTTTTCCTCTTCTATGCAGATATTCTGAGCCAGGTAATATAAATTGTTATGATCCTTCTCACTAATGCCTCCAGTACAGAAATTAGTTAATGGATTCAGATCTCTTTCTCAGAGCTTTTTCAACTCTCCCGTTACCTAGGCATTAGCTATTATTTGATCTGCAGGATTAACGCTTTCATTCTTCGTTAAGTTGAGCCCTGATCTTGATGTTAAGGCCCGGCAGGATCGATAAACTTCCATTGTGTTATATACAGAAGAATGGTGTACGCAGCACGAGCAGGCAATATTCACAAACAAGCACTAAATCACTAAATAGACTTAGTTACGTATCCCCAGGTACTTAGTAGAATTGAGCACCTTCACTTCGAGCCTCAGGATCTTTTGGTTCTACCGCCCACTACATAGTCAACACTCTCGCTAAGTCTCTAATCATCTCCTCCACCTCCCCGATAATGACAACATTAAAGATATTGTCTGCAAAGCCAACAATGCCCACGAAGACAAGTAGCAGTAATTATAAGATACCTATAGTAAGCCAGGTTCTACAGTATGGTATTTCCCAGCATTTGTAGTCATCGTTTCTCTCCTAATACAGATCCTACAGGTGGTCTGCGATTTTGGATGCCAGGTAGAATATTGTTGGTTCTTATTGCAGAGGTCCCAAGATGGTATCCAGGATAATAGAGCTGAAAGCAGTGTGATATTATTCTTTCATTACAATATGGAACTCGGCGTTGAAATCCCATTTGGAATCTAACGATATATGGAAAGCACAAAATAAGTCAGGTTGTATAACGCTACGTTTTATTCCATTGCTAAATTTTATATTACTTAGTAAATAAAACTTCAAAGCTATTTAAAATAACATAGCAAGCAAATACAATTTAAACATAAATTAAAACGTAAAGTTAATACTTGATGCGCTGCACTCTTGATGGAAACATATATTAATATTGGGTAAATAGTAACTCTTGTTTTGTTCCATATTGTTTTTATTTTCATTTATCTACAGAATTAAAAAGCATTATAAGAGAAGAATTACAGGAATATTCACCACATCAATTAGAAATCCATAAAATCATAGATATGTGCCTATCACAAAACTATTTCAAATTCAACAGTAAATTTTACTCTCAGGAAGATGGATTACCTATGGGAGCGCCTACATCACCCATACTTGCAGAGATATATATGAAATCATTCGAGAATAAAATTTTTAAAATGGACAACACAATTAAAAATAATATCTATTTTTGGTGCCGTTATGTCGACGATGTATTTTGCATCTGGGAAGGATCACATCGACAACTAGATTCCTTCTTATCACAATTGAATAAAATAAATAGTAACATACAGTTCACAATGGAAAAAGAAGAAAATGGAAAATTAAATTTTCTGGATCTAACGGTAGCAGTATCTAACAAGAAGCTTCAATATGCAATATTTAGGAAACCCACAACTACTGATACAATTATTCCAAATGACTCCTACCAATCTCAGCAGATTAAATTATCAGCACTTAGTTCGTATGTACATCGATTAATTTCAATACCGTTGGATACATATAATTATAATGCAGAACTAAATATAATTCACGAAATTGCTAATAAGAATGGCTACAATAAACGAACGGTTGATAAATTAATTAAGAAAAAGAAACGTATAATCAAAACGAAATTGCTGTACAGTGCGAAGGGGATAAATGACAAAAATATTTATGCAGCAATTCCGTACATAAAAAACACAAGCGAAAAAATTAAACGTAATTTAAAATCTCACAACATTCAAACAATTACAATTAACAGGTCTAATTTAGGAAGAAAAATAGTCAATAACAAGATTGATAAAAGGGATAAGGAAAAACGTTCAGGGGTATATAAGATTCACTGTCAAAATTGTAGCGGAATTTATATCGGCCAAACAGGAAGAAATTTTCAAATAAGATATAAAGAACACCAAAAGGCAATTAGAGATGGAAAAACAAATACTGGATTAGCAGAACACTGTATCAACACCGGCCACCACATGGGGGAGATGTCCGCAATTAAAATTTGCCGAAAAGGGAAGAAGCTTAGCCTCCTGGAAGGGTTGGAGATTAAGAAAGCCATCGACAAGGGGATTACCATTTTGAACAACCAGCAGGAGCTAATCCAGTCCGACCAGATTTTAATTGCGGGACTACCCTCCCAGTAAATTATCTGCCTTCGTATATATATTTGTAAATGACCTCATTATAAATTAGTTTAACTTTGATAATGGTCTGCGAAGACCGAAACACGTGTCAGATAAATGAAAATAAAAACAATATGGAACAAAACAAGAGTTACTATTTACCCAATAAATTAAAACGTAATACTGTTGCTAATTATCTTACATACTGTTTGTATATTGCTTACATAAAAGACCGTTTTGTCACAGTTTCTTTCCCTCTGAATTTCTTCATTATTGTTTTCATTAAATTCCAATAATCCAAACGTCTTTATTGTCTTCTTACGCCTACGAAATTCCCCTTTCTTGTTATACAAATGCTCCAGATACTTGAGGATGTTAATGTCCCAGAAGTAGTGGTAATAAGCTTCAATCGAGTCGTTGCAAGATTTGAAGTGGATTAGGCTAGGGAATAGTAGGTTATAGTCAGGGAATTCTATCAACTAACAGCCACCTGAGTGTGGCAGCCCAGTTGTGTGTAGCACTTTATCATTCTGCGGAATAAGTGGTCGTCCGGGTGAATGCCACAGTTAAAGTATTCCGAAGACATCATTAGAGTTTGCAGGTAATACTTTATTACCACCTTTATGATTTAAATTACAATAATTGATATCCCTCGTCAAACTCAGCCAGGAAATATTTGTTTATTGTTTGTAACACTAGCTCTGACAAAGTCTTAGTCACAAAGCTGATATTGTAGGAGTTTAGGTTGCTTATAGTTGATGGCCATGATGAAATGTAGTCAACACAAACTTCAAAGCTATCATCATTTCTTTGAATGTTGTACAGTTTTGACAGCAATAGTAATAACAATTTATAGTGTAGTAAGATCCAGAAGTCGGTTGAAAAATGATATTGGCTTAAATTTAGTTTGATAATGATTACTGTGCAGTTGAAACTAGTCACTGCAAAATAAAATTAAAAATGGTATAAAAAAGTAAAAGTGTTTTCTTTATTCTTAATACCGAAATATACCACGAAGTGAATACCTTTAAGATCCAAGATATCAGATCAATTTTTGAATCGCGATGAATGATATTTGAAGTACCACTGCTGCTTCTTTTCATTTATGATGTTGATGCAAAAATTGGTATAACAATATCCTATATTTCTCTGTTAAAGTTTTTTCCAACTTTGCACTTCACAATATTTTGACAGTATTGTGAAATTCCACCTGCTAGTTTAAAGCAAGTTAACCGTTTCTCCAACGTCAACCAAAACTCCCAACGTCCTATATTCAGTAAACACAAAACTTTTCGGTACGTGGAATGACATATTCACCATTTTTAAGACTGTTCAAAAGAGTCGATCAAATGTTGTTTATCCAGACGATTTGCTTGCTACTGTTCAAACAACAGTGAAATTTCCTATATTTGTTTGTGAACCATTTGTTAGAGCTCCCGAATCTAATATTCTTAAGAAGTCAATAGATGTCGAAGTCGAAAAAATCAAAGTCTTTGACTAACATAAGCTCCTTTGATTTGCACATAATATAGCAAAAATCTGACAGGAATCTCTAGGAATTGAAGTGACAACGATCTGTAAAGGAATCGGCGAATCCTATTCTGGATTAATTTTCCTTATTGACCTGCTTGGATTCTTAATGGTGAGTTTCACTAAAAGTTTACTTAGCTCATGTGGGTTATAACAGGAAATAATTTGTTGCTCTAGCAAAATTACTTCTAATTTTAAATTCCTTTTTGCATTATGAACGTCCTAGCAAATTGTTTAGAGTAGGTCAGGAATCTCTATTTATTTCTTGATGGAAATACTCAGTACGTATCTACATCAATAAAAATATCGGACAGAATCTTATGGTGTAACAACTCACTTAGAAGATCTCCTAACTGAAGTTTAGTTATTAATTGCATATAATAAGAGTATAATAAACTTCTCTCTATGACACTGCAAGACTTCCATAAAGCAGATGTTGCCCAAATTAAATATTCTAAACTATATTTCGGTGATTGTATTGATGACCTGTATTTTGACTAACGATACATAGAACGTTATTCAAAGAGTTTTAGTGGGATTGGTTTTTCACCATTGCAATTAAAAACCGTAAGCTTCGACTTAGCTTGTTTTCTCGACCTTAGTTTGTATCACAACAAAGCTACGTAAGTATATTCCTTAAGATGGTAAGTACCTGCCAATACTTGAAGTTATAAAAGGACCCAATATAGCATTTGAAAATTCGTCTTTGTATCACCTAGGTACAGGAACACGATGTTGTGCAGATACAGTCATCAAGTTAATAAATACAGGAAGTAGTTTAAAGCCAGATTGCTGCCATTTAAGTCCAGGGAGGCAGTTTCTGTTAAGCAAATCCTAGAAACAGATTCCCTCTTTCGTATAATACTCGCATAATATTTTGCGTGATTAGATCCGCCATTTAGTATATAATTACTATAACTAACCTATTCCATAGGGTGCACCTGGTTTTATTTGCTATATCGACCATTGTCTGTGACGTATGGTTGGTGGGAGTACAAAGAAAAGTAGTCTTGGCTGGTGTGGTACGAGCGCAGCAAATTTTGTAGTGAACTGGGTTTTCCCTGGATTAGGAGATGTCAGGTAAGCTGGGCTTGGTCTTCTGGCATTATCGGCGTAGATTTGTCGTTTGTCCTGTTTGCTCTCGGCTATCTGATGTGCTGCTTTTAACGTATCGGGCAGTTGTAACAGGTAAGGTGTTATTTTGGTCACAAAATTTCAGAACTAGCGATGTTTCGTAGATCGCGGCTGTTGTCTTCTGCGGCTCGTAACTCCTATCCGAAGTTGAGGTATGCGGCGCTGTATGCTGCTGCAGTTGGGTGTGTACATTGTGAACCAGATAGCGGGCAGCTAGGAGGACCAAGAGTTGTGAAAAGTACCAGAATGGAGCGTTGAGTTTTCACATCCCGTTTTTTTCTTTCCACTGAATTAGCCTTGGTCGTACCACCCGACGACGTGAGGTGATATTGGATTCCAAGACCGAACGTCATCTTGTGCATTACTGCGCAATCCGTAACGCGGATATACTTCATTCAGCAGGATAGAGGTATATTCGTGGCAGTTGCCTCCTGGTGTGGTAGAATTTCCACCCTTTTGTTGGCGAGGTCTTCCACGATTAAAATTGTTGTGTACCTCTCAGGCGATGTTGGCAGTGGTCCAAAGAGATCAAATGAGATCGTTTCGAAGTAGTCATTTGGTGGTGTCGTTTGTAATAAACTAGCAGGTTTTAAATTGCTTGGTTTGTACCTCTGGCATTCGATGCAGTTTTCAAATATTTCACCAAGTCGTGACTCATCATATTCCAGTAGAATTTTTGTGAAAGTCGATGGAATGTTCAGTGGTATCCAAAATCCATTGCTCTGCGTCTTCGCTAGCGGTGTCCTAGTTATATCTGTAGAGCCCTCTTGTTCTAGTAGATATCCCTTTTTTCCAGTATACGGCGTTGTCTGTTTTAGGTTCCGCTTCCAATGTTTCGATGATTATTTTAAGCTCCACATCGTGGAGTTGTCCTGTTTGCGGCTCCTGGATACGACGTGTTCACCTAGATAGAGTTTACTTCACCATTCGGTCTTTCGGGCAGCCTTGATAGGGCGTCGGCTACATAATTTATCCTTTCAGGCACATATTTCATGCTGATATCGAACGGCTGCAGCTAGAGGGCTCATCGGACTAACTGGCCTGTACGCGATTTCAGCGACATTAACCAGCGTATTGGCTGGTAGACTATTGCGATGACGATGACCAGGGCTACCCTCTACATCATCATTTCCGCCGGTATAAGTAAAACTTGTATTTGTTACACTCTAGTCATTAGTCCATCTACTGCAAATTTAGTTCTAGTAATAAGAATTGCCTGTGTATAATTTTAACTGGTACACTTATTATTTCCCTTTAGTGTATTGAGTCTAGGTAATAGAGAAGTAAATAAGTGTGATTCAATAATATAGCAATAAGCAAGTCTAACAAGACTATTATAGCAGTCCTTGGTACAGCTATAGTGGTGGTAAATGGTAAATGTTTCAAACGTGTATAAATAGTCTGCATAGATAATATAGTATAAACATTTACTTTCTCCATTTTTTGTTGTCTCTCTTGTTACTTGGAAATAATATGTAATTATTTGTAAAACAAACCAAGTGAATTGATTCATAAAACATAATATTTCACCAAGTGATTGAAGAGCTACAAGTATATGATATAGAAAAATCTACTTTGCCTCACTTCCTATCCTCTAAACCAGGCAGCTGCCTTTAAAACTTCTTAGCTCTCGCGATACTTTATAATTAAAGAGCGGAATTCTGCATAGTGGCTCAAGGTTTCAAGGTTGGTTCAAATTATTATTTGCAAAAAATGGTGATGTGGCTATCATGTTACTTTCACCGATATATGTATAACCACATATAAATACTGGTATTAAAAGAGTTATTAGAATTCTTGAACTTTATTTAATATTTGAAAATTTGTTTCGTAAGAGGAATGTTACTAAATGTTAATTTTATAGAAGCTGGGCATTTTAGATTACAAAAACCTACATTTTTTTTAAAAATCGCATGGAAATTTAAAGTTGGGATCTATATTGGGATTAGCCGAAATTGATTATATTCTAAGCATATGATTTACTTATTAAACTCAATATTACATATTTTTAAATGTTGATAGGTCACTCGAGTAACTGCTATGTTTCCAGCACTATCAGAAACTATAACTATTTAAATGCTCTGAAGAAAGCATCCACTAATTTACCTTGTTATTGTTTTAAGTAGCTTATACTACAATTCGGTGTCAGTTTAATTAATGTTTGGTTGCTTCAAATGTTTGATCACTTGTTAAAAACAAACCAGCTTTGATTGTACAACGAAGTAATATATTTGAATACAATGCGGAAAAACGGAAAAACACGAACCCACGCAAACTGAAGCTAATAGCATCGATAGCGGGATATTTAAAATTGAAATTGTACTTCAATTAAGATGACAATTGAGACGATAACTAAACTACACAATGTCCTCAACAAGTATTTTCGAAACTATCGTAGGTCCCGATTTTCAAATATAAAACCACACGAATCAAGACAAAAACGTATGTCTATTAGCAAATTTGATGCGACACTGAAGGCAAACATGTTGTGAAATATATTTTTGCATAAAAGGGTTTATTTTGTTAGTATTTGGTATTTGTATTTTTTAATTGTTTTATAATATAACAAGAAACCAAATGATTACAATTTATGGAAAATATTTGTTAACAAAAGATGTTAACTTTGTCAGTTTTTAAAATATTTGTTTCATGGTTTTACTAAAATGGTTTACATTTATGTTTTCAAAACTCAATTTCTTTTGTTTTGTTTTGTTTCTACAATCAAAGAGTTTGTGATTTTTTTATTAACAAACTATTAATTTTAACGATATATAAATTTTTAATATATTTAAAATTATATCAGGATACGAAACAATCAAATTTATATTTTTTTTTCTTTTCTAAATCAAGGAGTTTATGGAAATAGTATTAATAAAAAATAATTACATTATCGGCATCTTACAAATTGGTTTAAAGCCTTTTGTAAAATTATTCATATTTAAAAAGGAAAAGAATTTTGAATTTTTTGTTTCAAAAATCAAGAAGTATATGAAAACTATTTATTAACTAAAGATGTTCATTTTGTCGGTGTGTAAAATGTGTATTTGAAGGTTTTTTGTAAAATTAAATATATATTTAAAAATAAGAAAAAAACTGTCAAGGTAATCACACACTTTGAGTGTATTAAAATTTAGTAAAAACTATTCTAATCTTTGGATTACCTCCTTTGAGGAGCTATAGTGACCACACACAATGTGGCATACACAGACAAACACACACATTTAAAAAAAATGGTCTGATTAGTTTTGGAGGAAATTTCGAATTCGAAAAATTCTCGCACTTTCATTCGATGAAAGTTTAATTATTAAATTTTTACTGACCTAAAAATTTCTATTTTTATTTCTTCCTTAATTTTAATGTTTTCTGAATATTCTACTACATATAAATTTTTAGTTGCTGGAAATATAAAAATAACCTTAAAATATTAACTTCGTCATACATCTTGGATAATTAAACAAAAACGTTTACTTTGTTGATATCACACTTTATTGATGATGAAGTGTGATATCAATAAGTAAAGGTTTTTGTTTAACTAAAATATAGCCCTTCGAGATTTAACAGTGAACTGATTACTTCTTGCTAAGATTATAAGTTATTTCAAACTTAATCACTAGAAGATATCGAAGTAGATATATTGTTTCAAGAACTGCTATTACATCTGATCAAGAAGATGTTTTTATTACATCAAGCGCTACCTCTAGATATTGACTATCCCATTCAGGTTATTGTTTCCGCTATTCCTAAAAACCTTTAATAGTTGGTCGACATAGTAACCGTAGATATTAAAAAAATTATTGGCCAGTTATCTTTGTTATATATATTAATAATTTGTACGAAATTATTAAACTTCATTACCTATATTTTGATTCACTAAGCTAAAACGGAAAGAACTACCTTTTAAATCCTATCTTTTTGTTTGTAGATTTTTTTTATATAATAAATATATGAAGAAAATGAACTTTTAATGCAGACACAATTTTCATTTCATTAAGGATGATTTTTAAACTGCAGAAGGTGATGGATGCTGAAAACAGTTTAATTTTCCACCAAATTTGATCGAGAATAAATGTCTTTTAATTCCTTTTGAATAATGTGAAGTATACTATTAATATACCTTTAATCCCTTGATTATTATTCATGACGTGGTGATTTCAAAGTATTTTCTATAAAATTTTTAAGGAATAATTTATAAATTGAAGAAGGAATTCACTATCATAATAGAGTTATAGTTGTACCACTGCATTAAAAGTTACCGGTAACATTCTTCAGGAATGTGATAGGGGTCGAATAACTGCATTAGTACTTCTAGATTATAGCAGGGCTTTCGACACCCTAAATCACGAAATCTTGTTTTCCATTCTTAAATATGTGGGTTTCGACCAATCGGCAATAGATCTACTAAGAAATTACTTAACAGATCGTTATCAAGCAGTGAAATTAGAATCTGGTGTTTCAGATTTTCAACGTATATCCTCTGGTGTTTCTCAGGGATCAATTTTAGGGCCTATATTGTATACTATTTATACCTCAAATATTGTAGACAGTTTATTACATTGTAAGTATCACATGTACGCTGACGACACACAAGTATTTATATCATTCTCCCCTGATAATTATGATGTAGCATTAACAAAATTAAATCAAGACCTAAAAGCACTTTATGATATGTCTATCTCTCACAATCTTATCTTAAAGCCATCAAAATCAACGTATCTTTTGTTTGGGCCAAAAAGAAAATGTTTTGAGTTAATTGATAATTTTAAACCTTATATAAACAACGAGGTTATTCCTTTTAATAGCAGCGCAAAAAAATTAGGCGTTACATTAGATAATACATTCAACTATCGCGATTTTATATCAAAATGTATTAATGTTGCTTTTAGCAACCTCAGAATTATATAATATAATCGTGAATTGTTAAACAAGAAAACTAAAAGTTTAGTATGCGAAGCAACAGTATTATCGCAGTTTACATATTGCTCAAAATTAGTACATCCATGTTTAGACCAATCAACTAAATTGCGAATTCAGAGAATTCAAAATTTTTATTTAAGATTAATTTTTGGGATGAGTAAACGAGATCACATTAGTCATAAGCTTGTAGATTTAAAGTGGTTGAACATGGAAAACTGCCGCATATTGCAATCCTATTGTTTATTCTATAGTATTATTAAATTTAAAACGCCTGCTTACCTATATGAAAAACTGGCATTCAGAAGTGATGTGCATAACATTAATATAAGAAGCTGTGGCCGATTATCACCACTAACACATAGAACTAGCCTAATCGAAAGATCGTTCCACTATACAATAGTCAATGCTTTAAATAATATTGCCCACTCCTGCAATGACGTCGATTCAAAATTGTAATTTAAACAAATTGTATCTTCAATGCTATTTACCAAACAGTGTTCTTGATATTTTGGTTATAGAGAACTGCACCATTGATTTACAAATTGTAACTTAACTAAATTATTTCATTTATTTTTAGTTTCATGTATTAATGTTAGTATGTAAAGTATATTGGAAGATCAGGGTGTACCTTGGTACACATCTGAATTACATCTTTTTTTCTGTAACAGAATGTGTCTTACTTTTATGTTTGTTTGCATTAGTCTATATTTGGAAATTTGTATTCTGTTATAAAGAAAATAAAAATTATTATTATTATATAACTCAAAAATAAATCGAATTGCGTTTGTTTAGTAACTTGTGAATTACGATTAAATTGTGATATTAAGTTCTATTCGTTTGTGTGCGTTAATGAAACACAACCAATCGAGCAATTTTTTTTTGTTTTTTATTTTTGCGACGAGTCCCGCAAGCAGACGCGTCTTATCACGATTGTATCTTCTTTTGCTTAGTGTTCTTGTGAAGAGCGGACATGTTTGTTCTGCAAGTTTTCCGTGGTTAATTCCATTTCGAGATTAAAATTCTATCCTTATTATTAGTAGCATTTTTCGGAATGGGAATATCACCACGTATCATTGCTATCCAGTGCCTTTTTCTTGGTGTTGAGTGTCATAACTATGGAGAAGGCTGTTATCATTGCATTAATGTTGGCTGTAAATCTACTGCAGTGGAAATGAATTGACGTATGTTATTTTTTGATTAAAAACCTATCGGTCGATTGTGCTTTTTTACTGTTGTCAAAATAATTGCCGTAATAGAGAGTCTATATTTTTTTCTTGTTTATTGCCTAGATTAGTTAACTAATTTAATTAATTCATCTGTTATTATGAAGTTGCATAACTAACGTTGTATTGTTGCTGCTGAGGCGAGTGATTTCCTTCCAGTCCTAAGGACTCGTCCTATGTTTGTGTGAATCACAAAGAACTTACCTCAGCTTTAACTTGTATCTTAAGAAAACATTTTAGAATATTTACAAAAATGTTCATTTAATGAGTTTGAAGTAATTACTTGATGGTAATAAATTATAAAAATGTGCAAAGTAATGATGATAACATATTTTAGAGATTGCGGTTATCGTATCTTTGACTTATTTCAGAAATCATGGCTTAAAAATAATGTTCCTTACCGTTAGACTACCTAAATCAACTTTATTAATTTAGGGCAAATAAAAACTGCAACTGTTCTAATAATATTTGTTTCTAGAGATAATCTCAATAAACTAGGCTTCAAATTATTACTCTTGATTATTGCATTAATGTTCTAAATATTACTTACGCAACTAAATAGGTACTTTAAACAATGTAACTGTAAACAATGCAGTCATTAATCTTTGGTTCGAGCAAATGCTTATTTATAATTTATGAGGGCTAATACATAATTTCACATACATAATTAAAACCCTAAATATTGCTATGCACAATTTTAGTTTAGATATAGCTTATTATTTTATATATGCGCATGTATAACCGACATCATAATATCGACGAATTCGCCCCCACGTGTATAGTAAACGGCGTAAACTATAACTGTAAATAATTATCCCGACCCTTTCGTTAAATGAATAATCATCGCGTTATTAACGCGAATTAATTGCATTTCATGAGTGCGGATGCACGCGAAAGATTATAAGACCCGATGAATATTTATAAATGCATGACTGGGTCACTTAAGAGATTTATAAGCATTCCGAATAATGCATGACGAGGCGTATTTACATAAGTGTTTATATTTGATGGCGCTTCCCTGCTAAGTCACCCCTTTCAGCGACAGCTGCGCCCATTTGAATAATATTTATATTTAATAAGAAAACATATCTCGGCGCGACTGAAACGGATCAGGCAATCCGCCCACCCCTCTCCACTGCCTTAATGACTATGCAGTAGTATACAAGGGCGCCCGATTATCATTATTTAGCATCGAAAGTGACAGAGCCGGAACGGAGGGCCGCCCTTTTCTCACTTTTAATTGACGCCGCCGTCTTTTTGAATAAAACGCCTCCTCCCTTCTTCCAACCACCTCCGAGTTCTCTCGCCAAATTTATTTTTACACAAATATTTATTCGCTATTACTTCCCGTTTGTCTCTCGCAAACCGCCCTGCATCGGCCCTAATTTCCATTTAAACGGATTTATTTCACTTTCACGGGGAATGCAAATGGGCGCCGGAATTCACCCTCTGCCTTTATTTAATGATAGTTTTGTTCTTCCTCTTCCAAAGTCATCCTATATAATAACAGTAAACGGTTATCTGCTTTGAATTCACTTTATTGTTATCCACATAACTAGTGAATTACAATTAATTGAATATTTAAATTATTATATTAAATTCAATACTAAATAATATACATTTCTAGAAATTGAAATAAATAATATCTATGATATACGACAATACATAGTTTAAGAATATAAATACTTCAAATAGGAATCAGTGTTTTATTTCCTGTGACGATTGGAAAGACAATTTACTACAAAATGAATTATTCATTTATACATACAAAACAATCCTCCTTGAGGCATTCCAAACTTTCTTTACTTCCAGACAGAATTTTCTGCACATTTACATATGTTGGGATTTCTTATTGGATTAGCCAATATTTTAAGTGTTTTAATTTCTTTTTCTTTTAATAAAATTGTAATAATAAAAATAAAATGAAATAATTGTAATGCATGTAATATAATCCAGTAATAATAAGCACTAAAAAATTTTGCTGTTAATGGATTTTTAACTGTATGTGCTTTACAGAATTAAGTTTAACTGGTATTCTGGTGTAAAACCATACTCAGATGATTGATTTATAGAATTCGCTAACTATTTTGCAAATTGTTCTTTTTCTTGTTATAACGTTTCGATGCATTTACCACGATTTTCATCACAAATATTGGATTTTTAATACATTTTGAGTTTGAAGATCTTTTTATAATATAGTTTCGAATCCATAAGTAGAATACTGCAATGTGTAATACTTAGAGCAGTTTATTGGCTTCTATAAGAAGAGTACATCGTTGCTTACATTATTTTTAATTGTGTTGAATAATTGGAGTGTGTATTTTAAATATTTAGATTAAAACATCTCATTTTTTTTCACTTCCCCATCGCCTTGGCACCTTTTTTCTCCACCTTTATGACTTCGCTATATTGATATTATAATCTGTGGAATAGCTTCACGTGCTTTACCGTTTGTCGTACTGGAATTTTTTAATGACCTCAACCTTCTCCAGATTTGTCTGTATTCCTTTAGTTAGAACAATGTGTCCTAGGAATCTCGTTCTTATAAACTGGCATTTAACTAAATTTACGGTTAAGTTACTTTGATGGAAAACGATCTATAGAACGATCATAGTTTCTAATCCTTATTTTGCTTACCGTCAACTTTGCGAATATGTTTTTTTCTACCGCCCCATCTAAATTTCACTTACCATCTGTCGCGAATATAAATAGTTATTGCCCTCTGTCCGCTATATCAATGCCCCTTCATTCTCTCTGGGTATTCTACTTAAGCCACCCCCTCCCCCCAAGATTATCGCCCAAGTTGAGATCCTATGTTTTAGATGTAATTTAAAAGTCATTTCCTGTAGTTTCATTGTAAATTTATTTATTGTTAATTTTAACTTAAAGTGTCTAATAACTCACTAGATGTTACGAACATGATGGTGACGACCGTTACTATGTGGTATTTCATTCAAAGTACTGTCAACGCTTTTATACCACTATTTATAAATATGTACTACTATAAATATTGGTATAAAAACGTTGCAAGTATTTAGACTACATATTTTTTAACGAAATTAAAGCACTAGATATTAATATGCTCGTCCATGTATTGTTGTATTTTTCTCTGATGACGGAATCAGCCAGAAAGATTTTATTAGGACAATAAAGGTTAGCCACTTTGCATCTTTGAACCTCCAAATAAATAAGCCCACTAATTCGAAGGTTTTGCAGTCTCATCATATTCATTCAACATCTTCTGGAATCAAGGCATCTGTATTTCTTTCTCGCGTAGCTGAAGTGGTCTCGGATAAGGTCTTCTAACGAATGGTGTCTTATCATTTCATTAATTGACGATTGACGAACCAAGTGACTCACTCACTCGCTGTCTGAGAATGAATTAAGCTTAATTTCTAGTAGTCATCACAAAGAATGTTCACTGTGCAATAATTCGAACGGACTTAATTTCTTAAGTGTAGTATTTCTGATACAAATTATCTTCAAATCTCTTCATATTCGGAAAATAAGTTTGGGTTAATTACAAGTTCTAACAGCTTTAAAGAAGTAAATAATTCACCTTGATACGCAAGTAAGCAATCAGAATAGCATTATTCAAGATCAGAATGTTAAAATTAATGTCCTAATCGTGAAATCAACGAAATTCAGATTATCGTAGTCGCAAACCATGATAATAACAATAAGAAGATTCCTGTGAAATCATCATATAAATCGAATAAATATAATAATTTTGCAAGAGATGAATCTCGAAGTGAAAAGAAAATTAAAGCTGATATTCCTAGAATAATTTATTTTTATCATTCGCAAATAAGCGCCTATATCTAACAAGTTGTGTAAACAGAATAATAATAATAGCAAGAAAGTAAACACTGAATGCAGTGAAGAGGCGAGAAAGAAAATACCAAAACCAAAATCTTTTAATGCCAATGGGAAACTATCAGATCTGTATACTCATACAGTATAAACGGTTTCTAACTCTATTCCACAATCTACTCCTACTATTGCAGATGCTCAATTTAATTTCCCTTGAGTAACATATAAACGTAGGCGCAAACAAATTCATAAATACGTCGAATGAAATGGTGGCAATGTCAAAACAAACATCACAGCCTAACCTGAAAGGATGTGGCTTTTAATTAAGGATACGTTTGATTAAAAGCAAGCCACGTCTTCTTGGGCTTGGCTTTGATGTTTGTTTTGAATATAAAAATAATATATAAAGCAACTCATATTATTATTAATAGGCAACGTCGAATTTACTTGCGAAAAACTTCGAGTTACCGCCTATAAATCAGCTTTTAAAATCGGAGGCGATTTTAAAGAGGACGAAAACTCACGGACCCCAACAACGGTCCAGAGGGTATATTTATTGGCAGATATATTATTGTTGTCTAATCAATTTGCATCATTTGAATTAACTAGTAAAGTTACTTTCACAACTAAATTCATTAGTTGCCTTGACAATGTATATTCGAGCATGAACTTGAATAATGACGCCATATTGGCCTGCCCACTTGATTTCACTTAAAAATTGAACAAACAAGCCATGGAACCAATAAATTTCGTATGGTAAGACCGTTCACAGAATTAGATATATTTAACTAGAAACCACTGCGTTTTGTTTTATTGATGATAGTTGTGCAGATCTATAATACAAATATCGTTGGTATGTCATTACAAAATAGCCAAGTCAGTTTAACATAATTTTAAGTTATTTGCGTTTGGTTGTTTGATGAATGATTAAAATTCAGTATATAGCAACAATAACTTTTTTTATTGATTTTACTACATAATTTAGTTTGTGACATTAGAACACTCGGCGATATAAAAAAAATATTATGAAATGTTTAATAACTCAAATAATTTTAGAGTTACAGTTGCTTAACATAAAATACAATTTGAAATACAAATAACAAATTAATTAATGTTGACATTATGAAAAAGTATTTTTACGTAATTAATGTTTCTCAATCCTTTGTCTTTTCTTTAACATTCAAAACTTTATATTCTTTATCATAAGTTTATCTAAACCTTATTGAATTTTTTTTTCATTCTCGTATCTTAATTGTTTAATCTTCAACCATTCTCCTTCTTGTCCATTTTCATCCTTTTGTGTTGTGTTTATTATTAACTTTCTTAGTTGTTTAAGGTTTATAAATTATCTGTTGCACGCTATAGGCTCCAGAACTTTTGGACCTGTCATAATAGTTTTCCAGTCATTTATGCTCTCAAGAACTATGCATTGAATGTGCCTCTACTTGTGAATGACCTTTTTCTAAAAAATATGAGTAATAATATTTATAGGTGATCTACTAACAATATACCAGAAAAACAGCAGCTAGGAACTGATTACGATTTTGTCCGCTGCATGTGTCACTGAAGTGTGGTAGTGTTTGTTATAGTATTTTAGCAATGCTGTACCACGTTTACCATCTACTTCCGACCAAAGATAACAATACCCATTTGGTGGTGATGCTTCATACACTTTTAAATTATATGAACATAGTTTTCGGCTATAATATAGAGGTGATACCTCAGAACACGGTATTTACGTGTTGCTGATACAAAAGTTTTGTAAATGAAATTAACAATAACAGGAATGATGGAAGCCAAAGGATAGTTTCAGTGCTATCAAGAATATGGAAAAACCCTTAGAGTAGATTGACTGGAATGAAGTAAAAACTATGGAAGAGATAGTAGAGATCATTGCGGGATGTGAAAAAAAATCATAATAAGAGATGCGCATGGTTTGATCGGAACGCAAAAAAGGGAAGTTGAATCAATTGATTTCAGTAAATTTTCGAAGAAAATCATCGATTCGTGAAAATAAAAAATAATAACAACAGTTAATAGAACGAACGAACGACTCTACTACAATCCACAATCACTCAAAATTCATAAGTGGAAAACGGAAAAGTTGAACTAAAAATTCTTAGATATCTTCAATGCGTGCTGGGTCTGGATTGTGCTGTATACACTCATAACAATTTTCAACGTATTTTTTTCCTTTTCAAATATTATTTCCATATATTTCTCTCTCTCTCTATACATATACATTTAATTATTATTACGGTTGAGGGAGTCAAGCTTCTATAGGAGAGAAAAGAAATGGATGGTAGCAGCCAGGACTAAGTACGCCAAAGAAAATGTACACCTTTAAAAGAACGACTAATGAAATGTGATTATGTAGAAATAAAATGGAATGTCATAAAAATAGATCCATATAAATATGCCAGCAATTGCCAAAATATTACTTCGGTGAAAGGGAATTGCGTCATCTGAAGCAAAAGGGGTCAGAATGGAAGAACACATAGGGAACTCCGTCCTCAAGTCCTATGACCTAAATTTCAGCAATTATTTATGTATAATTTATACTTTTTAGATAATAATATAAACAGTATATTATAAAGTGAAATATAAATAAATAATTCTTAGATCTTAAAGGCATTCACTTTGCGATACTTTTCGATACTAAGAATAAAGAAAACACTTTTACTTTTTTATACTACTTTAAACATTATTTTGCAGTGACTAGTTTCGACTACACGGTAATCGTTATCAAAGTTTGATAAATAAATTTGCAAAATATATTGATATAAAAAAGTAATAATTTTTATTTAATCCTTACTGTAAATAAAGAAATTAATAAATATGGAGCATTTTATTAAAAGGTAAGAAGAAGTGATATGTAATATAATGAATGGAGAGCCTAGTGGGGTAGAGGAACAAGAGTCAAGGGCGAAGGTTGAAGAGTTTAATGAGGTGAAGGCTGCAAAAGCTGATGGGTTTGACGGGTTAAAGGCAGAAATATGGATTGAGATAAGAAAGGGGGGAAAGCTGAAGTTTGGAGAGTTGCTGAACCAAATATAAATAAGAGAATAAGACTTTCCAAAGCATTATATGCCCTTTATACAAAGGAGGAATATCGATTATGTGTATCGGATAAAAACTGCCCTGATTGTGGTAAAGAATAGACTGGAAAAGGAGATTGAGACCGAAGAAATACTACCAGAAACGCAAGGGGGTTTTAGAAAGTGGCGGGGACAAGGGATCAAATCATTACACTGGCAATGATTGTGAAGAGAGTGTTGGAAGAAAAGGGCAGTATGTACTTTCAACTTTCAATTGGCGTGCAAGCTCTGGAATCCGTGCGTGGAGTTAATATTGCTGTATGGTATGAAAACATTTGAATTAAGGCAGTATGAATGCATTTAATGATTAAAGTTTGGCTACGTTCTGCCTCAGGAAACAAATAGAATGGATTTGCACGGGGAGGTAATGAAGAAAGTAGTGAAGTATGAGATGAAGTTGTATGGATTGGATAATGAGAGCTTCTGGATCTGGATTGAGTTTGCCAAGGGTGATCAAATCATTGACCAGAGCACTTAGGCCTCACTAGGCCCATTGTGCCCCCCTGACTGGGACAGCCCTGCGTTGTTCTATCACTCATTTAGCCACCCAAGGTGGCGAGCAAAGGACAGCACAACGCTTGGAGGGTTATCCCTTATGTTGGCCATGCTCGGCTAGAGCTCCCCTAGCATGGACTCTCTAAGGTGGGCGAGAGCCGGGCAGGTGGTTAACACATGTTCCACTGTCTCGTCCTCTTCTTCACATGCTCTACATATGGGGGTTTCCACCAGTCCCATAGTAAACAAGTGTTTCCTTAGCTGACAGTGACCTATAAGGATACCTGTGATAAGACGCAGATTCCCCCGGGATAGTCGCAAATAATATTCAGCTGTTTTCAGATTGGGTGAGCGTATTGCTTCCTTGGCCTGTCTGCAGCCTGAGGTGTTGTCCCAACGTTGTTTTAGCATCTTGAGAGTATTTTGTTTGAGGATATCAGTGAGGCATTTCGGGGTTGGCGCGATCGGAGGCCCGTCCGTGGTATCACTGAGAACCGATCCAGCTCGCGCCAACTCGTCTGCCTTGCTGTTGCCTTCTTCATTATTGTGTCTCTTGACCCAGCGCAGCTCAATACTGTTTGATTGTGCTGCTTGTTTAAGGGTGTTGTGACATTCTTTTACTAGTGTTGAGGTGATCTTGTGACTACTCACTGCTAGTATTGCTGCCCTACTGTCTGTAAGGATTTGGATGTTCCTATCACGGATGTCTCGGTGTAGGATTTCTTTTGCCCCTTGGATGATGCCAACGATCTCTGCTTGCAGAGTAGTTGTGTGCTTCTCTAGGGGTATAGCTAATGAGAGGTCCATTTGTTGCGAGTAAATTCCCGCCCCGGATCCTCTTTTGGTTTTAGAAGCATCGGTGTAAATTCGGAGGGTTTCCCCACCGTCTACACTCCCGGTTCCTCTTTTTATCGATACATTATAGGGTCTATTGAAGACGTAGCAGGGTGGCAAATTGTCTGTCTTCCTTCCAAGGAGGGGTGTCTTTTTGACAGCCTCCTCTAAAAGGTGACAGTGTCTGCCAGCCCTGCCTCCTTTGTACCAAAGTCCAACTGAGTTTAGGCGCAGTGCTGCCGCCGTGGCCATCTCCTCTACGTATAAGTCGAGAGGTGGAAGGCAGAGCATTGCTTCCATTGCTGCAGTGGGTGTTGTTCGCATTGCTCCGGTCGTGCTGAGGCATGCTATCCTTTGCAACTGAGTAAGCTGCTTTGCTGAGGTTTTCTGTCTGGCTCTGGGCCACCAAACCAGTGCTCCATAGATTAGCATTGGTCTTACTACCGCTGTGTACAGCCAAAGTGCTATCTTGGGAGATAGCCCCCATGTCTGCCCCACAGCCCTCCGGCATTGCCAGAGGGAGACGCATGCTTTTTTACATTTCATTTTGAGATGTGGTTCCCACGTCAGCTTGCCGTCGAGGATCACTCCCAGGTATTTGACCTCTGACGACAATGTCAACTGGGTGTTGAGGAGCATAGGAAGCTTTAGCTTACCTAGTTTCCTTTTTTTTGTGAAGAGGACCATTTCAGTCTTTGACGGGTTTACAGTCAGAGACTGGTCGTTACACCAGTATTCGATTATTTTGAGGGCTTCCTGCATCAAGCTGCATAGCACCGTCTCAAATCTGCCTGTTAGCAGGATGGTTATGTCATCTGCATATCCTATGGTGTGGAAGCCATTATCGTTAAGTCGCCGCAGTAGGCTGTCAACAACTATGTTCCACAGGAGTGGTGAGAGTACTCCACCCTGTGGGCAGCCTTTTGCAACGATCTTTCTGACAGTGGTATTTCCTACATTTACTGTGACTGCCCTATTCTCCAGCATGCTTTTGATCCATCCACTAACTGTGGGGTTCACACCATGCGTGGAGAGAGCAGTTTCCATTTTTCTGAAGGTCGTTTTATCGAAAGCACCTTCTATGTCAATGAACACGCCCAAGGTGGACATTTTGTTGTCCAGCGATCTTTCGATTCGGTCTACAACAGTGTGCAGAGCCGACTCCGTTGATTTCCCCTGAGTGTATGCATGTTGGTTAGCGTGGATCGGATTCGTAATCAAAGCCGTCTCGCGAATTAATCTTTCGCACAATTTCTCTAACGTTTTCAGGAGAAATGACGTTAGACTAATTGGGCGGTGTGATTTGGCTAGTGTATAATCTATACGACCAGGTTTCGGTATGAAGATAACTTTTACTTCTCTCCAAGCAATGAGAGCTTGATGAAAGATGTATGGAGAACGAGAATAGAAAGCTTTGAATGGGGCAAAATATTGTAGGTGTGTGATGTAAATGAATGGAATGGATATCTAGACTCATTTGGGAGAAGAGTGTGAAGTGGTGTGTGAAAAATTGTTGTGGTCAAATAATAAGGAAACAGAATGGATGAGAGATAATGGAACTGGTATAAAGGTTTTGGACAGACTTGGGTGAGAGAGGGAGATAAAGAGAAAAGTATAATAGAGTATTTTTATGTGTTAAGTAAAATAGAAGGTTGTTTTTCTATGTTGAAATCCTTATGCCAACAAAGCTTTTGTAATTTCTATTTCGTACCCAAAGCAGACCTGTGCAAGTAATCTCATTTCTCATCTCATTTGTTACTTATTTTGGACCAAAATTGTATATTTTGTTACCGCTTGCAATGAGGTCTCTTCTTGATGAATTATTTTATAAGAGTATTTTATTATATTATTTTATTTATTATTATTATTTTATTATAGTAAAGCTTTCTATAGAAAGCACTTGTCTATACTATAGTGTAGTATAGTATAGTAGAGATAAGTGGTTATCAAATAAATTCCATAATTTTCAGTAAGATGATCTTGGTATTTGAAATATTTTTGTATATTCATCACACATTTTCATTTTTAGTTTTTGTCAGTTGCTATACTATTATCTTATTACTTTTTCACTCAAGTATAAATACTATTTTTATTTTTGTTAATAGATAATATGAGAAATACTCTCTACAAACGTGACTTATTCCATAGGTCTCTCCAATTGTTTTGAAGCCCCCGGAAAACTTGCACATTTTTGTCCATTTTTTGAAAATCTTCACTTAAATTTCCGAAATGGGACCAGCTATTTTAGTTTGCTTATCTTGTGAAATCTGCAGCAGGTCCTTAGTAAATCATATGAATTACTTGTACTCGTCCTTCAAAAATAGTATGTTTGTTTGCTTGATTTTGTAGATACTTCCACTTCTTTAACATTCCAAGTTGCAGGTATCCCCATTTATTTGATGTTCGTACACCATACTTGTTTCAAACATCCCTTGCAAGGCTTTTCCAAAACCATCCAAATCTATCCAAATTGTCTCAACGGTCATTTTTTAATATCGAAGTGATCAGGTCCTTTGTCCTTGGTAAAGTAGGTGATTGGTTTCTTCGCCTCCTACAAATGGTATATTTGTTTGCTTCATGTCGCAGATATCCTCATATTTCTGCGATATTGCAGGGCCTTAGATTCTATTCAAATAATGTTAAAATTTGTTTACCAATTTCGGTTTGGCCTCAGTCAGAAGATATTTCCACGTATAAGATATTACATTTTTTGGATTCTCTGAATAATACTTCAGTTAGATTTAGATCCTTTTGTTTAACCCCTACTTATTTCCCGATTTTTTTTATCTGAATGTAACTAACTTGCTGCAACGTTTTTCATAGAAGTGTTTCTTAAAGGATTTCTTAAGAGATTTTATCAAACTTTTTTTAAAGGGATGCCTCAAAGATTTTTAGAACATTTCCTCAAAAATGTATTAACGGATACTTTTATGAATTTATTAAAGAAATCTTTAAAGATTGAAGATTTAAAAAAAATTCTCAAATTATTTCTTCTTAAAGGATTTCTTTAAATATTTCTTGAAATATTTCTTAAAGTTGTCCTGAAGTAATTCTTAAATAAGTTTTTAAATTATTGTCTCAACGATTTTTTAAAAGATTTATTGAAGGAATTCTTGAAGCATTTTTAAAAGCATATCCTTAACGATTTCTTAAAGAAATGGAAATTGTAGAAGATTTCCTAAAACATTTTGTTTAAGATTATCTAAAGTAATTCTTCTTTAAGGCTCTTGATGATGATGATTTTTGAAAGATTTCTTAAAGAATTTCTATAAAGAATGATTTTTAAAAACGGAATTCCTGAAACATTACTTAAAGGATTGCTTCAAAAATTTTGTAAAGATTATTATTAGAGGCAATTTTTACATTGTAATAATGTAAAACTGCGGTGCAGAAATGTTCAAAATTATAATTAAAATTATTACTTTTATTTTCAGTAATACTGGCCCTGTAAATCAATTATTAATTTACATTCTCTGAAGTATTTCTTAAAGGATTTTTAAAAATACTTCTTTAAGAATTTTCAAAGGATTGCCTCAGAGAATTTTTAGAAAATTTCTGTAAAGTATTTTTTAAAGATTTCTTAATGCTTTTAAAACATATAAGAATTAAAATTCAAAGAGTTTATGGAAACATTCTTAAAGGTATTTAAAATATTTCTTAAATAATTATTTAAACCATTTCTTAGAGTATTTCTCTTTAAGGAATTTTTCCAAGATATCTTGAATGATTTCTTAAAGTATTTTCAATTTTCCAAGTATTTCTTCTCTAAAGGAATTTTTAAAGCATGCCATTCCTTACTGATTTTTTAAAAGAATTCTGAAAGGTTTTTTGGAGGATTCTTTCTAAAATTTTGTTCCCTTTCTTGAATGGTGTTTTAGACGATTTCCTTAATTTGTTTTACTATGTACCCAAAATAATTCTATTTCTTGAAGCATTACCTAAAGAATTATAGGATTTCTTTAAAAAAATATTAAAGGCTTACCTTAAAGATTACCTAAACCATTTCTTAAACATATTAAAGTATTTTTTAAAGATAATTTTTCCTTGTCGTGTGTATTTGTCTATTTCTCTTATGATTTGTGATCGTAGGTATATCCCAAATAGAATGTTGTATAACTAGAAACTCTACAATTACTTTCACGAGGGTTCAATTCAGCCTGTATTTTTGAAGGGAAATGTCGTTTTAGTTTCCATGACAGTGTATGGAATTGGTTCTGTTAACAAATTTGACTAATTATCGAGATATGAAAAATGATTCAGTATATTAGGATTCATCCCAGAATCTCTTTTATTCGTATGTAATCTATGGATGACCTCTGTTTGACGTTCAGTTAGATAATAAATTTTTCCAAAGTGCGATTCGAAACTGCGAAGATTTCTTATTTATTCTTAATAAACTTCATGGAGTGAAGAGCATTACCATAAGGGAATATAGCTGTTCAGCAAACCTGATCACGTAAAAAATATTTTAAAAAATATTAAAAGTTATTGTATCTAAGTGAATTTTTTTATTTAACTCACTATAATTGTTTGGGCATAATGTGGCTTCTTCAGATGAAAAATACACATCGTATATTAATTAGATATAATATGGATTTTCAATAATAATATAATATGTGTTTATCAAGGAAAAATAAGTTACACCTCAATGCTTAATACCACTATTTATTCTGAAAATTATATAAACGTAATTTATAGTATACAATATTTATAATTATAACTATAGTTTTCAATTACTACTATATTTGAGTATAAATAGGTTTTGTTAAAATAAACTATATTGTTAATTTTGCCATGTATTTTAAGAAAGCGTTTCTGTTTAGAAAAAATGCTGTACGCAGTTGCATCAATAAGTAATATTAAGTGCTGTTCGTCACCACCCCCCTGCGTCAGTGTACACAACCGAAAACACCCTAGTCGCTGGGGCCCACCCTTACGACATCCGAATTAAATATTGATGGTCGTTGGGTAAACGGATAGATTTCTGTGTTATTTTGTTAGCGCCCCATAAAATAAAGCTCCGTTGAGTCAATATATGAAGAGCTTATTTATCGGTGTATCCAGAGGGGCGTTTAGGAAACGACTTTAATGTTTTATTTGGCGAGGGAATGGGAAACGGAAAAAAATAACAATAACACGCCTCCATTAAATAATAAACGACGGGAAAATCGCATCGCCCGAAATACACGTGATTACCGTGCGTTGTCGCCGGCTGAATAATTCATATCGGTTATATATGTCGTTTATTTTATTTTTTTTCCACGTGAATCTGTCAGCGGTACATTTATTATTCCCGTTAAGTAATTATTCGCATTATAAATACCGAAATTATATCGTTCCGTGTTCGCAATCTCGCGACACGGCGAGAGAAAACGGAAATTCCGTGTTTGTTCCTGTACTAAGTACACGCCTTATTTATTAATAAATATATATAAATTCATCGATTCGACATACAATCAGCTGAGCAAAACAAGTCGTTTAGCGTGCTGTAAATTATACATGCACTGGTTATACTTAGGTACTTAATATATAAATCTGAACTTGAATTTGTCCTAACATACACGCACCCAGTATTTAAAATAGCAACAAAAATAATAGTTGAACAGCGATTTAGATCGAAACGTATACAAATTATTACTTAAGTTTACTGACTGTCGCAAATGCAATATACAATTTAGCTAAGAATACAAGGGTCGGTCAATAAGTACCCGTGTGCGCAAGTTCTATATATATATTATTTTTTATATTTCAGCTTAATCTCGTTTAGTACAATACACATTTTAAAACATTTCTGCTATTTCTGTAGCCCCTCAAATAATGCTATTTGCTAAACTCTAATATCTTAATTGTGAAGGATCCCTATAAACTGGCATCCAACTTCGCTTTTATTTCTTGATGTGTTTTTCCAACCATATATACAAATTGAATTACAGATCGATATTGTTCTCTTTTTCATTTTATCCAGGAACAGAAAACACGTGTGATGCAAATAAAAATTTACCTATGTATTAGTCTGAAATTTATTACAGCGTTGTGCTACCGATGACCGAACACGACGGTAATACCAACTTGTCTCAACAACGCCGCCTGTTTTCACACACTGGCACTTATAGATCAACCCTTGTAAAAGAGACGTATACATATAACTCGTATAATATAATTACCAGTATCAAAAGAACTGCATTCCGACTAATTTGTTTAATTTGATTAATTAAGTTGACGATTTTGCTGGGAAACGGGCCACCCATGTGAGCCGTGTTTAGCCTCAGGAGGATCTTCCTTAGTGTTGCACCCTTTGCAGTTGGGATCTGCAGCAATTCATAATACATATAGGTGTTTTTTAACTAACAGTGTACAGTTAGGTTACAAGTAAGTGATATTAGATTTGACCTATATAGATTGTATCTGGAATTGGCATAAGTGGATAAGTGCTTCCACCTTGCTTCTTCTTCTTGAAGTGCCTTCTCCATTCAATGAAGATCGGAAACAATTATGGCAAATTCGTCTTTGTCTTGGGCTCTTCTTAGCAGAGAGTTTGAATCTAAGCATAAGTGGATAAGTTCTTCCACCTTGCTTTATGTGCTGCTGTAGTCATGTTTTGAAGCATGTTGTACCCTCTTCTGCTAGAGCATCTCCATATCGTTTCCTCTCATGTTTAAGTGTGTCTTGGCCCAGGATAGGGCTATTCTATTATCTACATATTCTAGATTGATTTCGGCATAATATACATACATTGATGTGGTGTGCCAGCAATTCCCATACCTCATAGACGTTAAATGTGTTGTAGTTTACTTGTTGCAGTTTTGAGTTAAACCCTAGACCATCATACAACTTCTGCATATATTAGGGCCGGACTTGCAACGGCAGTAATAATCACTACGAGATTCTGGCCTGATCTACCAAGAAGAAGATAATTACTCCAGTTCAGTTTATGATCTAGGATAATTCCCAGATACTTTATATGTTTACTCTTCATTAGTTCCCTGATTACACCTGCATAGCTACTTTTAAGCAGAATTGTTATGTCATCTGTATAACCTATGGCTGGGAAGCCTGTTAACGGTGGGCGCGGAAGACGTCCTCGTGGTGGACTGGCAAGGAAGTAGCATCGACGGTACTTTCTGGAACCAACACGCACTGGGGGCGGCCCAGGGGTCCCTGGCGAGGCTCACCATCGATTAGCAGCCGCAGGCTTCGATTAAACAGTTTCCCTTCGGTGATACTTGCTTGAGCTTCCACGCCACGTCAACGTATGGGCACCGGCTAGCTGTGAAAACAGAGTAAAGAACCAGAGAAAGTGTGTAAATTAAAACATGGGGCCAGAGAAGAAGAAAATATATTACAAAAGACAGAGACAGAAAATAGACATAGAACAATATACAATATATACAAGAAAGGCAAGAGGCTTGAATCGGCGAAGCCGACCAGGCTGACCACCGCTGCTGATGGCAGACGACTGGTAAAGAGCGATGGTCTTATATGGTGATCTCAGGTACCGCGTTCTTGTCACGTAGGCACGGTAATTCTTGGAACAGGTAATTATCCTCGTTCGCCGAAAAAGGGTCCGATTTATTGTTCGGCACTGGCAGCTGCACGTTTTGGAAAATTATCTCGTTTGGATTATTTCAATAATGCGGAATTTATGCAAATTATTATTAGGAGCAATGGGTAGCTCGTAAAATGGATTAAAATATAATTACGCATTTGTTACCACGTTCAGGTAAACTGAACGCCGGTAACAAACGGCCCCGGAAAACGAGATAATTTTGAAAAAGACATGAAATGAAAATAATAGCTGCCAGTGGACGTCTTCGGTGTTGTTGTCGATTGGTGATAAACAGCACTGCACCCGATGACGCTGCAGACCCTTCCGTGGTTGAGATGCAGGGAGATTCGGACATCCTACATCGGATCTGGCGTCGTGGTAGGCAACACTGGCTTTGTGTGGAGATCCTCCCGAAATTAAGGTGTGAGGGGATTCGGTCGTCCCACACCGGATCTCGGCATCCCTGGATGGTTTGTGGCATCCTTGAGGGCTGCGACGTCTGGTCCGGCCGGGGATGGGCTGTCATCCTGGGTGCACTGGCACGGCGCGAACCAAGACGCTGGTGAACCAGTCCATTGTGGCGGCCACGGCATCGAGCGCGGGGCGGCTGGAGCTGGTGTGTCGTCAGTCAATCCGTCGGAGCTGCCGGTGTTGTGGTGAAGCACGAGGCGGCTGGATTGAAGCTGACGGTGGTGGTTGTAGCCAGTGTGCTGAAGGTCGAATCGGGTTGACGTCATTTTCAGTGAAACCTGGTGGACTGCCTCTTGCCCTGCGAATACTGGAAGGCGGCCCCGGGTGACTCGGAATCACGGTTAATTACACAACATGAAAATAGTAGATGACGTAGAGCATGAGTAATCAGGGTGTGAGTTTTACTCGGCCACTAGTTGGGAGCCAAATGTTAACGGTGGGCGCGGAAGACGTCCTCGTGGTGGACTGGCAAGGAAGTAGCATCGACGGTACTTTCTGGAACCAACACGCACTGGGGGCGGCCCAGGGGTCCCTGGCGAGGCTCACCATCGATTAGCAGCCGCAGGCTTCGATTAAACAGTTTCCCTTCGGTGATACTTGCTTGAGCTTCCACGCCACGTCAACGTATGGGCACCGGCTAGCTGTGAAAACAGAGTAAAGAACCAGAGAAAGTGTGTAAATTAAAACATGGGGCCAGAGAAGAAGAAAATATATTACAAAAGACAGAGACAGAAAATAGACATAGAACAATATACAATATATACAAGAAAGGCAAGAGGCTTGAATCGGCGAAGCCGACCAGGCTGACCACCGCTGCTGATGGCAGACGACTGGTAAAGAGCGATGGTCGGGCCTGGTTTTATATGGTGATCTCAGGTACCGCGTTCTTGTCACGTAGGCACGGTAATTCTTGGAACAGGTAATTATCCTCGTTCGCCGAAAAAGGGTCCGATTTATTGTTCGGCACTGGCAGCTGCACGTTTTGGAAAATTATCTCGTTTGGATTATTTCAATAATGCGGAATTTATGCAAATTATTATTAGGAGCAATGGGTAGCTCGTAAAATGGATTAAAATATAATTACGCATTTGTTACCACGTTCAGGTAAACTGAACGCCGGTAACAAGCCAGATTCATTTAGTTTCTTTAGCATCGTCTATCATGATGTTTAATAGGAGAGAAGATATCACTCCTCCCTGTAGGAAGCCACGGGTTACCCTTGTTTTAGAGACATGTTTCCTATTCATTAATATTCATATTTGGACCGACCTTTACTTAGCATCTGTTTCAACCATTGACTACGTGTCGATCATTGAGAGAGCTTATCAAATGCTGTTGAAAGAGGCTTTATTAAAAGCTCCTTATATGTCGATAAATTAGCCTAATGCTAATTCGTCTGGAAAATGTGTTTTTAAGAGTATATCCATTGACTCCACAAGGTTGTTTTTATACTGATATCCCCTTTTTACATTATTCCAGGCTGTAGCTTTGGGGCTTTGAAGATATTTTTTTTAGTATTCCTTAACTGTGGTTGTGGACTAACTTTGTTCACAAATGTTCCTCCAGCATTCTCTCTGTCGTTGCCTTACCTTCTGGTTGTATAGTCGGTGAAGCTCTTTAAAATTGGTTGAATTGATTTTCTGCTTAAATTGCTGCGTTCTGTTACACTTTTTTCTTCCTTGCTTCTTCGTCTGGTTAACCATGAATTGGTGGTTTTCCGTCTACCCGAGTTGATTGGGCAAGACTTTTCATATGATGTAATGGGAGCGTATTCCAAAAACAGCGTGAGGTCATTGACTTTAGACCGCGTTTTTGGCATCCCGTTTTCAATATCTTGCAATCGTTCAGATAAAGTTTTTGTAAATAGTTCCTTATCGGTTTTCCTTTTGTTTTTGGCCGTTTTCTCTTCGGTAAGTTCAGCACCTAATTTGTAATTTATCCATCTGTGATCAGACAGAGTATCAGTCGACATATACCTCTTGTGTCCTTGAGGTAAAAAATGTTGGTTCAGAGCCTCTATTAAGTATGTGTAGATTTATGCTCGAAATAGATTCGAGCAAAGCTTTGTTACTTAAATTATTATTGTTATAATTGTCGCTGTTGACATATCCTTTTAATGTCGGTGGTTATCCACCCATTTGGGATATAGTGCAACATTTAGACAATAGATAGCACCTTTATGGTAATATTGTAATCGATAGTTAACCCGGAGAGTTAAATACTTCAAAGTAAATAGATCGAAACCGGTCCGGTGATTGATGAAGAGTTGGAGATTGCGATTTAATATATGAACCGCCTCCCCGTGGCTGTTGTTGACAGCGAACAAAAATTAATCTTTATTACTGTTATAATTTATTTATTTCTTTAGCAAATGTTAACAAATTAACAAAAATAAAAAACCTACATAAAATTTTGATCAAACGAAGCACGGGCGGAGTTCAAAATTACATATGTTCTTCTACTCAAACATCAATTGATCATGATGATGAGGGAACTAGTATCCTCTTCAACATCCACAATCTGTTAACAGTGGGCGCAGAAGACGTCCTGGTGATGGACTGGCAAGGCAGTAGCACCGGCGGTACTTTCTGGAACCAACAGGCACTGGAGGCGACACAGTGGTCCCTGGCGAAGCTCACCATCGATTAACAGCCGCAGGCTTCGATTAAACAGTTGCTCGTCTGTGATACTTGCTTGAGCTTCCACGCCACGTCAACGTATTGGGCACCGGCTAGTTGTGAAAAAAAGTAAAAGAAGAAGAGAAACATGTGTAAATTAAATACCTAGCCAGAGAAAAATAGAATATATTACAAGACAAAGAGATATAGAAACATATACAATTAATTTAAAAAAAAGCAAGATAAGAGGCTTGAATCGGCGAAGCCGACCAGGCTAACCGCCGCTGCTGATTGCAGACGAGTGGTAAAGAGCGATGGTCGGAGCCTGGTTTTATACGGTGATCTTGGGTACCGCGGCTTTGTTTCGGTCACGTAGGCCCCGCAAATCCGGGAACAGGTAATGATCCTCTTCACCGAAAAGGGCCCATCCTATTGTTCCGCACTGGCAGCTGCACAATTATCTAGTTTGGATTATTTCAATAGTGCGGAATTTATGCAAATTATTATTAGGAGCAATGGGTAGCTCATAAAATGGATTAAAATATAATTACGCATTTGTTACGACGTTCAGGTAAACTGAACGCCGCTAACAAATCTTCTATACTTTGTCGCTGTTGACAGATCCTTTCAATATCGGTGGTTATCCACCCATTTAGGACCTAGTACAACGTTTAGACAATAGATGGCACCTTTATGGTAATATCATAATCTTTCTCACTTTTTTTAGTATTAGTGCTTACCCACACTGAGTGGTATGTATTAGCAATGACATCCTATAATGAAACTGACGTCGTTGGTTTCACAGTGTCTGATCACAACCTCCAATTCATATGAAGAAGGTAGGTCGGTTGTAAACCATAATCCTCCCCTTCTAAGCAGACTACTTTGAGCCGCTGTTGAAAATTGTTGCATAAGTATACCCTTTATTTTGGCGGGTGAATACATACATGCACCGGCCCTTTAATTATGTGCACCAAGGAAGATGGTGCCTTTTAAATTACCCCACATATCCTGTTTATCACTGCATAGTTTTCTTGGATTAGGACTAGGGTATTATCATTGATTTGAAGATTGTGGTTTAGTGTTTGAACCGCATCCTTGCAATGTTGTAATTTTATTTGAATTAAATTAAGTTCTTTCACTTTTATAAATTAAAAACACTTTGTAACTTTGTAACTTTGTTTGTACAACAGTATTTATTTATGTTGACTTAAAAAAATAAATAGTGTTACATAAACCAAATTGCAAAGTAGAAGCCGCAAAAATCAATTATATCTTTCACTTTTATTAAATCAATTCAAAAGGTATGTTAATGGTGAGTTTATTAAGGGTTATAAATTTGTTAGAAAATAAGAGTATAAATCACTCACCATTTAAGCTTGGGAGCTATACATTGAAGTAGTTTCATGTCGAGGTTTCTCTCTAGTATCCTCAACTTTCCTAAGGGTAGTATGGATGGTCTCACTTGGAATTTCTTTTTTGGGATTAAGCGTGACAAGTTTGAATTTGTATCTGAGATGACACGTTGATATCTTGATTTCTTTGCGTGGAACTCCCATCTTGACACATGTTCTCGGGTTTTCTTTGTTATGAAAAGACACCGCCGAACTGCTAGCTGGTAGCACCCACAGGGTAACCTTAATCAGTCTTGGGAGGTGGTCAATTTGGATCGCTAGTTATGTTATCCTGAGGATCTCTTGGGAGAGACCGTCCGATATGGCTATGGCCAATACTGAGGTAAGAGCACCATCCAAGATCGTAACCTGATCCTTTGTGAGTTTCTTAATGAGATTTTGACGGTCAATTATTGCTATTGCCTGTTAGCAGCTTCCTTGTAGCTGTTTCTTAAAATTAATTGTTGACTACTTATACTTAACTTTAAATGGATCTGTCCCTCTTCTTATGTTTACCTGAACCTCCAGCTCTCGCAGGGGTGATCTTTCTAGGCAAGGCCTTAGGTTTTCCAGGGTTGCAAACGGGCGTCCATCCTTTGATTGGCTGGGGTGCATAGTACTGGTGGAAGGTCACCTTACCTTTTTAGCTACAGCCTGCGCTAATAATATTCTGAGATTTTGGAGAAGAGGTACCTGAAACAGAGCTGTCAGTCCCCTTCAAAGGTGAATATAACTCTCCAGCCTCATCAGTTTTTTTGCAGTGTTTGTTAGAAGTTTTTCAGTGATTTTAGATTCCAAGCAGGTTACATTTTAAATTTTTTTCACACAATCCTTACCTACCCACAAACTGATGTATTGTGAGAGGGTTGTTGGTGAACAAATATAAATATATACCAAATAAAAAACTAGATGTTGATAAGTAAAATATTTTTAAATGTTTCATGTAAAACCTAGAAGAAAATTAAAGAAATCTGGAAGGTAAATTGCCTCAAAATTCTATAGTCTATGAAGAAAACTGTGAAGCTTAAAAAATAATTATTTTAATTAATCAAATAAGATAAACAAGATTTAGATAACTTTTTTAAAGTAGAGATTACACTGTTGGAAAATTTTAGAAGAAATATTGGGGATAATTCTAAAATATTTCTAGAAAATACAAAACATTTTACAGAAAGAAAGTAAAGAATGTGAAAGGAAATTGTAACAAAAATGCTACTTAATTTGAAGTTCTTAAAAGTAATTGAAAAAATCTGGAAAGAAAATTTCTACGAAATAAGATAATACGACAAACAAGACATATTAAATTGATCAGCCGAATAAATGGTGAAACTCCGGAATACATTGAAATAGAACAACACAGTTGGAACGATTTCATTTTTTATTGTAGATTACTGCAACATGTTTCAATACACATTGGCAGTATTTATATTGATACTGTTCGGCTTCATCATTGTGCTGTAGAGATCAATAATAAAAAGTGAAACCTACAACACTGTTTTGTTTTATTTCAAGAATGAAATGTAAATAATTTTGAATAAAATATAAAAACTGATAATTATTAGATGAATTTAACAATAAGCCACAAAAATAAAAGGAAACGTGCTAGAAAAGAAAAATAAAAAACTTGGAATGGAAGTTGCTAGAAAACTTTTAGACCGCTGGAAGAAAATTCAAGAAATTTTAAAATAGAGTTCTTAAAAAATTCAGTAATTCATAAAAAAAATTAAAAAATTTGTCGCAATTTAAAATAAATAATCACATAAACTAAACACAAAAAGGTAAATAATTCTCAAAAAATGGTAGTGAAAAATTTCTACGTTTGCATTTATTAAGTTAAATGTATACAATTAATACATTAGGCTTTAAAAAGTAAAAGAAAAGTTACTTTTGAAAAAATTAAAATAAATAAAAGAAATTTGGAAGATGCTGATAAATTTTTAGAAAATAAGATAAATAATAAAATAAAGCCAACATTTTAAATAATTTGAAAAATATATATAAAATCTTTGATGAATAATGGTATAAAATAGATTAAGTAATCTATAAAAGAAATGTGTCTATTTTGAAAACTGCAATTTAATGCCTTAAAAAATCAAAATATGTATTGGATTTATTTAAAAATAGTCACCAAAGAATAAAAGAAAAAATGCTATATAATTTAAAACAATGGAACACTGGCTTTAAAATTGACCTGGAAGAAAGTAAAGAAATTTAAAACTTAAATTGCTGAAAAATTAAAGAAACCTGTCGCAATTTGAAAGTGACAATTCTATAAAAATGTAATGGAGAAGTAAAGACGAAATGATAAATAATTATTTAGAAATTTAGAAACAAAATTGTGGGTATCTATTTAAAAAGGAAAACTAGTATATTTAAACAAGTTTCACGCCAATAAGTTGTATTTATTTAGCTTAAAGTACGCAATTGATAAATTTAATTTTCAAAACTAAAGGAAAAGTTTATAAAAAACTCAATAATTTTAGAACAGAAGAATTTCGACAATCTCGAAATATTTTTCAAGAATTCTGGAAGAGAAGTTACTGAAAAAAGAGAAATTAACAAAAAATAATATAAATAATAAGATATAGCAAGAAATATAAATAATTCTTAAAAGAAATAAAAGCATTAATATTTTTAAGAATAAACGTCTGTCAAGTTAACATATGATTCCACATTTGAGACAGAAATACGTAAATATAAGGCAAAAATAAACGTAAATATGATTCATTAGTTTCTGTTAAGTTCCCTTCGACAGCAGCTTCAGCAGATGAAGGAAAAGTAGAAGTGGAAAATCACCTAGCATGAACTCTGCCCAATTCTTGTGCAGTCTAAATTATGTTTATATTATTTTTATATGTATTAGGTTTTTTGTTAGCACAGATTTAAAGCAAACAAATAAATATATAAATAAAAATAAAATAAATCTAATTCTAAAACAATGAAAGAAAAACTGTAAATAATCCTAGAAATCTGAAAAAGAAATTTTTGGTACCTTTATGGTATTATCGTATCCATGATACGATGAATCTTGATACCTTGTCTCCAGCTGCGTTACGATGATGGGATCCAAAAGGATAGAAACCGGTCCGTTACTGTTGTTGACGGGGAACAATAATTCATGTTTACATTATTATTTTCCCTTCAATGTAGGTGGTTATCCACCCATTTGCAACGTTTACACAATAGATGGCACCTTTATGGTATTATTTTATCGATGGTAGTGTCTCCAACTGCTCCACGCTGATGAGATCCAAAAAAATCACAACCGGTCAGTGACTGTTGCTGACGGGGAACAATAATTAAAATTTTTTTAAATACAAGATTAAAAAAAAGAAAACCTCAAAAAATCAATTTATACAATAGAAGAATTTAGAAATAATTCTAGAAAATAAAAGAATAATTGCAAGAATATTTAAAACATTGGAACAGAAGTTACTAAAAAAATTAAGTGTTTTAATCCAGTGACTGTCATCTTTACGTAACTCAATTAATTTAAATGTTGATGAGTTTTACTTCTTTATCCCAATGTATTCAACGGATAAATTTATTATAAGTTAAAGAAATAAAAGAACTATCGCTAAATATTTCAAGAAATTTCGAATACAAGTTGCTGGAAATATGCCGAGCTCATGAAAAAAATTATGAAATTGGAAATGGAAATTAATATGTTAATAATTATTGCAGTAAATTTTCGTAATTTAAAGAATCCTATGAATTAAATTCTCACTTAACCCGCGGTGAAACATTTTTACGTTTAATGTTAATTAACCTTCTAACCTTAAAAAAATCCGTTAAGAGGAAGCAAGAAATGATAAATAATTCTCAACAAATACTTAAATTTATACAGAAAAGGTGCTACCCTAACTGATTGTATATATTTAGGCCAACGTATGTAATAAATGCCTTTATAAAGAGTTTCAAAAATTATAAAATAAGTTGCTAAAAAATTTAACAATTGGGTAAACGCATATAATTTGTATATCAATAAATTTATGTTATTATGATTGCTTATAATGAATTATCTCAGTTTATATATTTTTCTTTATAAATATTTGTTTATTTATTTAACAAATGCACTTTAAAATTATAATATTTTTAAATTTTCTGACCTCGCCACGAAGTTGACCGAAGATCGTGGGACGTCATTGTTTATGATACGATTTATACGCAGTATTTAGACGTCGTTCATTCACATTTTATTTGTTAAATCCTTGTGTTATTTTAAAATAATGGAAAATACCGAGTTTTGTAAAGCATACAGTGATAATTTGCCGAATATCGACGCATATATGCTAAAGGAATTTATCAATCATAATGATTGTTATAATGCCGCAGAAATTCGTGGATTAAAAGCAGATTTGTAAGTATAACACCTATTTAACATTTACATAATATATTTTGATTGATAGTAATTATGATACACGAAGAGAATATATACAATTATATTGTCCCCAAAACTTATTTACCCATTCCTAATAGTTAACCTAAAAATTAAAAAACAATAAACAATTAAAACTGTCCCTTCTGCGACAATATAACATTGTTGGTGTGACTAATTTAATAAACTTATAATTATTTTAGATCAATGAGGGACTCCTACATCAATACTTCAATTGGTTATGTGCAAATTAAAAAAACAGGAAATACATGTACCATTCTTGGACCAATTTGACCCGAACATAGAATTAGGGCCTCTAATTATAAAGTTAAGTTAGTGGTATGTGAAAAAGAGGAAAAAATTCTGGAAGTGAAATGTTTGGATTGTTAGCTTCCGAAGGAGGATGTAAACACGCACTCGCATTTTTAATGTGAGCACATCGTAAAAGTACCCAGCCAGCACCAACTGAAATTGAATGCTACTGGAAAAAACTAAAATTAACAGGTGCTGCAAAATTTTGGTGTTGTACCTAAATCGTATATAACCGACCAGCAGATGAAATATATTTTTGAAGAAACGATTAAAAGTGGGAGAGAATTAAAATGCTCGGCACAAATTTTAAATTATTGTGATGACACAGAAACTGGAGATGAACCTAATAATTTAAGTATGCATTTATTATTGCATCGTTTCATAAATACTCATGGGGAACATAGTTGCAAGGAATTTTTAAAATTTTGCGAGACTGCAATTAATGAGCAATCCTGTAAAAATGCTGCAAATGCAACAATTGAACAAAGTTCAAATAAACTGTGGTTTGAACTTAGTTATGGAAGGATTACAGCTTCAAAAATATATTCCGCAGCATTCTATAAAACTAGTGGTGGTGTTTTAGTGAAAAGTGTAATTGATGTTTCCAAAATGTTTCAAACAAAGGCAATGAAGCGAGGATTATATTTGGAAGATAATGTTCGAAAACAAGTGGGAAAACAAATAAATATTAAAATAAAAAAGTGCGAATTAATATTAAATAACCAGCATCCAGAATTTGGTGCTTCATCCGATGGTATATCAAATAATGCAGTGTTTGAAATTAAATGTCCATCGTCTTTAAAAACTGTAACTGATTGTTTGTTAAAAAACGGTCACATATCTCCTAAATGCAAAGCACAATTACATTTACAAATGTTAATGTTAAATTTCAAAGTTGGTTATTTATGCGTTGCAGATGCTTCATTCGAAACCAACAACAAAATAACAATAATTAAAATTAATTACGATGAAAATTATTTCATGGATATATTAGGAAAGGCAAAGATATTTTGGGAAGCAATGATTTTTCTAGATTATTATTAAATGTATTAAAATTAACAATAAACATATTTATAATTCTATTATTTTTGATTGTAAATTTACTAAACCACATGCAATAATCACCATGTAGACTAGATATTTTATAAGTTTATTATTTACACAAGCATTTGGTTTTAATGTTTCTAAGTAATCCGACCTTTTAACGGCTGTAACATCAGTTGTACGCCCTCCAAAACCTTTTGAAATAAAGTTAATAAAACCACTTGATTAAGTATTTAAAAGTATTTGCCTTTGTGTATTCTGGACCAAGTAGCTGCTTGCTTTATGGGATCATTAGACTTTTCAATTTCTATTTCAAAACAGTCAATAATACTTTAAACATTATAATAATTTGCACGAAATGCTAATGGCAGAAGTTGTTTAATTTTTTGTCTTTCTGGCCAAAAAATATATGCATTCAAACAAAAACTAAATTGGGGGACTATGTTCCGAAAGGATTTTGCAGCTTGACTGTGAGAAATTCCGAAATCATCAGCTGTTTCATCTAAAGGGAGGTTACTTCTAATTTTTCTTGAAGTTATGTAAATGTCTTGTAGCTGCCGTTTTGTAGTTTTTACTAATAATAAAATTAAAAAATAACAGTCAGTTGCAATTCCTAAATAAATTCTACACTTTTTTTATATAAATACAAATTATGTTCAATACAAATCGAACTAATTCTATTTTTAATCAAGTCACGACTAGGGCTCGATGATGAACCACTGCACTGACAATATTCAGAAACACTTGTAATGCTAGAAGAGGATCCACTTTATAATAAAGGAGACCTGTTTGTACTTGTAAATTTTTTTATCGGTTTTATTTTAATAGGTGAGGAAGCTACACTTGTTACCTTCTTTAAATCACCGACATTGTCTGTTTGAATATATCGATTTTTAAAGTTTATTGGTCTAGTTTGAATACCAATTGTAGAACACATTACATCTGTTTGACAACTTTTCTCACATACCGACGCACTAATATCGGATGTTTCTTGGATATCATTATCCGGTGAAGAAATTTTAATTGACACTTCTTCACTTATTTAATTATCCTGAGTCTTTTCTTGCTGATAGGAAAGTTCGTAACAGATCACAACGTGAACAAATTCGTCACGAACCTGCCATCTGCATTCTGGCGATTTCGCGCTAACTTTTTAAATTTTATAAATTTTTTTTACCACTTTTTCTGTTTTGTTTTATTTAACTTATTATGAAACATATAAAGTTAATTTTAAATCATTAAAAAAAAACACGCCAGTTCCCAATTCTTAAAACGAATTTGGAAAATTCTTGGAGGTACTTCCTCTTTCAGAAAACGAAATGAGAGTGAGTCTAAGTAATGAGATGATGAATGCGTGAGGATTAATGAAGAAGAGTTTATATCGATTCATTAAAACACTTTGTTTTGTTTCAATGTTTTTATTTTTTTCTCCAACTAGTTTCGACCCTTCGTCTCTTCCAAGGAGATATATCAGAAGGAACTAGTTAAAGTACTATGGAAAGCGTATACGTATTTTAAGGAAGAAAAGCGTGAAAGAAACTATGAAAATTGTGGATTTTAGAGTAAATAACGAAATGTTTAAAGTATTAAATAATTATGTCGGCAAATCTTAAATAAAAGGGATAGAAAGTGGAATTTTACAAACGTAGCAGATATATGTTGGTAAACAATTTGAGTACTAGTGAACTAAGTACTTCCACTGATCAGCTTGGCAAAATGGCATGTCTTGTTAGTTTTCCTGCAGCTGTCATTAGAAAAATGCCATTCTGCTTTGTTGGAGTGTGTTATTTATATGTGCAATGTTGGCAGCTGACATTTAGATTTTGTAATGGGACTGGGCAAAATAGCATTCATTACATTTCCTAGAGCTCACTAAATCGACAAAAAAACCCAGGCAAATATCCTAGATTAACAACACAACAAATTAAAACTGTATTTAAAATTGAATAAATAGTAAATACATAAAATATTTTGACTAGAATGGACAGTTAAAAAGATATATCACAATTAAAATATTCCTCAAAAGTGTAAAATGCTTTATGTAGAAGGTAAGTTGTAATTGATTTTTTTATACTTGTCTAGATATAATGAACATATATGGTTTGGTAATTTAAAAAAAAAATTGAATGAGTAATATTTTGTACTAGTATGAAGTGTTTGAAGCCGAATTTGTTGTTGATAAATATCGTTTTAAATCTTGTATCGTAACTATAATGAACGGGATCGGTGTATAAGTGCATATTCCTCCTTATATATACTAAACATTCCAGAATATATATGCAGGGTAAAGTCAATATTTTATATTAAATGATTGTTTGCAGTCAGCTGTGTACTTGAGACCTGCAATGAGCATGACGTTGGAATGAGAATATTCTGTCTGCAGACATCATGACCCCAAACAACTATTCCATATCTTATAAGCGATTCACATAAAGCAAAATAGTCTGATCTTAGTGCATTGGTAACTGGGTTGTGCATTAACATTCGTAAACAGTAAATACTTCTAGACTAATATCCTTGTTGTTTTAGATTGGTACTTGGTTAAATATTGGAGTATTTCTTTCAATTACAGAATCTAATGTATTACCTACATCGAACGCGATTTTTGAATTTAACTACTTGTATTCTTTCAGACAGATAAGAACATATTAGATTTACGCTTTATTGGCAGAAACCATATTGAAATAATTTATGGCTAAGGAGTTCATATGAGATGCAATCGAAAGCTTTGTTCATATCGATAAATGTTCCGATGCATGACTTTTTTTCAAATGACTCCGAAATCATATCTATTAGAACAATAATTGCGCAAGTTGTTGTATGATTGGATTTAAAACTAAATTGATTTTGATTAAATAGTTTGTTTGACTCGAAACACTCAACTATCTGATCTTTTAATATTTTTTCCACAATCTTTGAAAGAATGGAAAGTAAAGCAAAAAGTTTGTAATTGTCAATGTCGTCAGTGACTCCTTTTTTGTGGACTGGTATCACTTTTGCGTACTTCTATACTTTGGAGAAAGTACCCAATAATGTATTATTTATAAATTTAGTTAAAGGATAAATAATGAGATCTTTGATCCCTTTTATAATGTTGACTGAAAGATCGTAAATATCGGTGCGTTTGTTTGATTTAAGATTTGTTGTGGCGTCACGTACTTTGTTTGGTGTTGTTTCATAAAACGAAAATTTATGATTTGTTTTTTAATTATGATTGTATCGGATGTTAGATTTGTTTTCGAATGAACTATGCTATTTTTCCCTATATTTGTAAAGTAAGATTTAAGTTATCAGATGATATATCACAGTCAGTAGTATGAGCCTTTTCGGCTCTTGATTTATTAACGACGTCCCACAGTGCTTTTTGTTTATTCTGAGACTTATTTATATATTTTTGCTAAGTTACCTTTTTTTGGAGATTAGGTTTTCTTTATACTGGCTATATTCGTTAAGCAATTGAATATTTATTATGATGTTCCCGAATGAGTTTTAATGTATGTCTCATGTATTCAATATCATTATCAAATCAATTGTATTTGATTTAATGATTTATTACCCCTATATACGAAGTATATATAGGGGAAGTATTGTGATCGTGATTTTTTTTTGAAAAAATTTTTTTGCGGAAATATCCGTTTTGAGGTCCCCTGAGTCCATTAAACTAATTTCTGGAAAAAATATTTTTGTGTCTATGTGTGTGTCTGTGTGTGTGTCTGTCTGTCTGTCCGTGGGTGCTGTATCTCAAAAACGACTGATCCGATTGAGATGATACTTTAAACGTAAGGTTTTATCGTTAAAAACTGGAACTGAAAAGCTTTTGGTAAACATTCAGGAACCGGAAATGGGTGTTTACTCGAGGCGTTTTTTGTTTTTTTCCGATATTTTTTTTAATATGAAAAATATTACAAAACTTTTCAAACAAAAATTAAAGAGAAAGAGAAAGTGAACAAATTTTGTTAAAATATATTTTTCATAAAATTCTTAACTTTCGTGAAAAAGAAAATTGAAATTTTTGACATTTTTTGCCAATTGCTAATAAACTATTGAAGCAACATGAAAGTTATATAACAAATAATTGAAGAGAATTCAAAATTGAATAAATTATTAAGAATAACCTTTTTGCATAAACCGCATAGTTTTCGAGTAAAATATAGGGAAAGTACTATGATGGCCACATCACCATTTTTTTTATATATTAATGTGTGGAAATGCTTTATTTGCAGCCATTGTAAGCTGTTCTATTAATGCAGCTCCTTGAGACTTTACATTTGAACAAGTATTACTTCGTAGTTCCAAATTATTGTTTCAATGTAATTAAGGAAATTGATCTTACGTTGCAGTGTTCTTGGTCTACTAATTTCATTGTTACTGCAGTTATATTACTAGTTGAATTATATGTTAGTACAATATCTGAATGAGTAGAGATTCCTGCATTTATACAATATACATTGACTTTGGATCGATCACAAGTTGTACACACATTGTCGATGCAGTTGTTTTCCCTAGTATTCAAATTTACACCTTTGTAGAAACCATATGTAGATAATGCACCTGATAGAAGATTTTCTCTTAAATCATTTACATTAAACTTAACATTACAGTCACCACCCAATATTATATCGCATTGGCATTTAGATTGTTTACCTTGAATATTTCACACTCTTCTTGTGATAACCAATGCTCAATTAATGCTAAGAAACTAAAGGTCTTATCAATTGTTAAGGCCTTAATTTCGCTAATTTTATTTCTTATTTATTGTGTGTTTAGAAAGAGAATCTTTATTTCTGCGAGGCTCTTCTCTCTAGCCGCCATAAAAAAATATTTATTTTAACATTAGTTGGCCAAATTTTTGGGTCCTTTAGTTGCTCCAGTTCGTCAGAATGTACACCTTATTAATAAAATCGTTCAAAAAATGCTAATTTTATTCTTAACTGCTATCTTTTGCTTGTGATCTCTAATTTGTTCATTGAAGATTTTAATACAATTTCATTAGAAACGGGCCTCTAAATCCCATACCTATGGTTACCTTAAACCACTCTGCACCACAATGCAATAATTAATCTCTTTTAGTTGATCCTTTATAATAAATCCTCTCTTCTTTAATCCGGTTTATTATTTTTTTTTCTTCATTCAGCACTTGATAATGACCTGCAAAAGTCGAAACTATAGTTGTGTCAATTGATAATATATTATAAACTTTGTTGGTAGTGGTATAAAAATGTAGAAAGTACTTTTATTATAGTCTTTAAAATGAACTACAACATAGTGACGGTCGTTACCATCATATTCATAGGTCTTCCTCGTTTGATATGACCACCATCTTGGTTTATGGCTTATTTATTGTTTTTCATATTTTGATTCCACTTCCCTAAGATATATATGATATTTAGTTATTATATTAAATTATACACACAATCTTAATCATAATAATAATTCACTTTAAATAAAATTACGTCTTAATGAAAATTCTAAAGATTGAAAATACACTTAGACCTAAATACTCAAATCCGAATCATTCAACATCTTCTCGAAAACGGGTAATACACTTATCTAGGATCAGCCTTTTAATCATACATAAATAAAAGTTATAGTAATAAAGCCGTAAATTTATGCAAACGTATTATTTTACTCGCCGGTACAAAAACTAAATCTTTCGAGAAGTCAATCGATACTTCTGCATCTCAAGCTCATGAATAATTCACTTTTTCTTCTTAACTAATTACATTGAAAGCGCTTGCGCAAAGAGCTATAGATAATGTTTAACATTAAGCATTAACCAAAAAACTCAAATAACGTATGAAATAACGTATAGTTACATATAATATTGTATTTAACATTTTAGTTATAGCTTAGCCCCCCTTTTATATCCCATTTTTTGAAACACCCAGTAGACAACGCTCACGCAATATGGCGGTATTATTCACCCACCCTTAACATTCAAAAGTATACCATCTGCACAATTTGTAACGCACTCTTAATAACACCCCTTGTTACTATCCCTTTCTATAACACTCAGTCAACAACTGATTTATATTACATTCCCGATGTAACAGCTATCCTGATTTGTATCGGATAAGAAGGGATCCGCATTAAGTTGTAATTTTCTTCGGCGCGGACGCAAGAAAGGGGGCGCTCGGGGTTATTTTCTTTTCGGGGCTCCTATATTAAAATGGCTTCAATTATATAGCAATTTGTCTTGATTTATTGCGGCCCCCTCGCCTACGTGTAGTTGCTGCGAGGAGGGCGGTGAAATATTGAAATACAATGAGGTACGGGAATGTTCGGGATCGGGCTAAATGTTATTAAAATTTTACTTTTATCGCTTAAATAGGATCCAGACGAGGAAAGAATGATGAAATATTGAGTGAAATCATTAAATCGCCACTTTGAAGTTTTAAAGGCAGTGGAACATGTTGCACAAAATTGTGTTTGCTAAGTATATTTAAATACATACTAACACTAATATTATATTGATTTTAAGTTATTAATATTTGCATCAAGACATTTTTTTCAATAAAGTTAAATGAATTAAAAAATATAAATTGTGAATACATAGGAAGCACAAGACAAATATTAATGGAGAATAATTGTAATGAGTAAATCTACATGGGATTAGAAAAATACCACTATAATTTATATAATATATATCACAAACATTACTATTTCCAGACAAGTTTTGACACAATTTAGCTGATCATTATCAACTTAGTTTGTATTACAAGGTCAAAGCCTCTACAATCAGTAAGTATTAAAATTTTGTATTAATATTTTGCTGTTATTTAAAAATACATGTCATTTACGTTGTAGAAAATAAACTGATAATTAGAAAAATCGATTGTTTTTTCTAATTATTAGTTGCTGTTATTTTTGGAAATCACGAAGAAAATAGATGTGAAAGCATAATTAAACCATTAAAATACTTTTATTTAACCTAATGAAATGTAGGTTTATAACAGGATTTGGTAGTAAACATCGCTGTATGGTAATTACAGCTGGGAAGTTCATATTTGTTTATCAGAAACCAGTTATTTAATTATCTTACATAAACATCGTAATAAATTTAAGATTTAATTTAATCATACTAAATTTGATATAACTGCATTGATACACTACCAGTAAATAAAATAAATTTGTTAAGAAAGTTAATAATCTTCATGTAACTCAAGAAATATATTTATACTAAATTTAAATAAAATTCTATGCGGTGTAATTAATAACAGGCTGAAAAAAAACTATTTACTTTTAATAAGAACCCTTAACGTAACATGCTGTACATCTCCCTACCCTCTCAATGAATACATTATTTTGACATCGCCCTATTAGTATCAAATAAGGGGAATCCCTTACTTATCCCCGACTATCATATTACAGTTTTTACGATCCAACCCCGATAGTGAATAATAGGGCGCTGTGGATTTCGTGGTGTGTAATGAGTTATTGTGTACTTGCGCTACAAAGGGACGCGTCCACCCTCGTGAGCGAAGGGTTTGTTATTTATAATTTGGGTGTTACATAAAACAAATAGCCACTGTGTGATGTATGCGCTTTATGCCAGGCAGAACTGCTGCTGTGCACTATTGTTCCAAAATATGTTTAATTTAGCCATTCAAGAATGACAGTGGAAATTCAGGGTAAAATATTTAATTAAATATTATCAATGAATACATTTTGTTATATTATATCTTTCATATAATATTGTAGTATATGTTCCAATAATTCTATGCTGTATATTTTAATTAGAAAATAATTAATTACTTTTGTAGAATTGAATTATTTATGATTGTTTTTAAATATTTTAAAATATTTCTCTCTTAATATTGTAGTAATTCTTAATGTTATTAAATAATTTCACTAATGCAGCATTTGTTTATATATCGATATTAATTGAAGAAAGTAAATAATTAAAATTATTCGCATTTAATAACACATTACATTAACCCGTGGTTTTATATAAGGCCGAATGTTCCATAGTTGAATAAAAACTTATATAAGAACCATATATGAACATTAAAACCCATCCCTTAGTTTGCAATGCCACGATATATTTCTTTTGTCAGTTGATCGCTCCTTCTAAGATGTGACCAAGGTATTGCAGTTTCGTATTTTTCAGATTTGTGATTTCTCTAGTTTTGTCTATTATTATATATTACAGTTACTACTAAAGTCCTAGAATCCTCCAGCAATACCACATTTTTCATCTTGATGCTTTCACATCCTTGTTTAATTGCTCTAGTTCACATAATAAAATAAGGGATGTGCAAATAAAAATACTCTCGTTCTAATATTTAGATTTATTGATTTTTTTATTTTAGTAAGTATAATTAAGGATAATCAGAATGCCTTTAACAATAACATGTAATTTCTTTTATGTATTTTCTTATAAGTTACTTAATCTATAGATTTATTATTAATGTTTCTATTTCTTCAGGATTGGGTTTCTTCTAGTGACTATGATATTGTTCTTTTTTATCATTGATGTCTGATTTATATCTTAGTACATAACATTAATTAGAATATTGTATATTTTTTATGTTATGAGCTATGATATTTATATCGTTTACATTGTGTATGGTGTTGATAATTTCGTCGTTTAAAATACCTGCTTTATCTTATTTTAAAATACTTTAACTGAATGCATTTAATGGCAGAAATGAGATACCTACAAGTATTTAATTCTTGGAATGATATATTTTTTCTTTTGATTTCTGACTTTAAAACTTGCTGTCTTAGACTCGAGACTGGTTAGATTTTATTATAATGTTTCTGTTGTTAATTATTTATTTCTTTATTGATTTATCTTGTTTTAAAATGCTTTAACTACATACATTTAATGGCAGAGCTGAGAGTACCTACATGTACTTTACATGCCCTTTGTTGGATAGATTCTTTTTAATCTGCACATTTCTTTTATTTTCTTATACTTGTTGAAGAGATCGCTTTTCTTCTTATAGGTTAACATATAGTATATTTTTTTAATCCATTCTTCTCTTGGTATCCCTTCTTGATATCGTTATGTGTTTCTAGAACTTTGTTTTAATGTTGTCTCCAAAATTGAATCATACTAATTTGTTTTTGTGTAATATACTATTTTTGTAGATTTTAGTTTGTTTTATCTGCTTTCATCTGATTTTATTTTGCATTTATTTTAGGAATATATAGGATAAGGGATGTTGTTGTAGCTTTACATTTCTTATTTTAATAGTTTCTTTATTTTGTTGTATATATACCCTTAAGTCCTTCTATGACTACAGATTTGTTGATAGATTAGGGGTTGATTCTATTCAGCTTCACCTGTGTTGTGGTTGCGTAACGATATTTGCTCTCGGAAACATCTTCATTGATTTAATAATAAGTACGGAAGTAAATATATAGATACATAAGAAAATAATAGCATTTCATCGGATTGGAGCAAATATACAACAACGCGAAAAGAAAAGAAATACATATGCTGGTACCTAAACCCAACTAAAAAAATTGATTAGGTTTGTAACAAGAGACAGACACATAATGAAATTTAAAATTAGTCGATCTAGTTAGTATAAACGGCAAATTAGGCAACATAAATATTCACCAAATAAATTTAAAAAAAAAAAAATAATAAATAAAACCGTTATAGAGTGTAAAAGGCCCGATAAAAAGACAACCGAAAATATTACCTCTCGACCTAGTTGATATAAAAACCCAACTAAGTAAGCTTAAAATAACAATAAGAGACAGTTGTTGTACAAGGCCAAATAGGCGAAACTTATATAATAATAAATTATCACGAACAGACATTCCGCACTACATACTAAAAAAAATACTCAGCTTAGTTTATTGGATTTTGGTACCCCTAAATTCTGTGTAAACGGTTTGTTGCTTGAAGAAAGATAAGGACGGATTTTATCGATAAAACACAATTATTTAGAACATACCTTACTTTACCTTGAAGTTTTGGTCATATGTCTACATTTGTCTATAATATACCTCATTATTAAATAGTTGCACACCTGTCGCGTGAGAGTATTTCATCGCCGGTTAGAAAATAAGAGTGGATCAGGTATGTGTGTCCGTCTTCTACTAAGTATAACCGGAAACTTCCATGCTGTCACAGAGGGTTTTGCATCTTTTAGGTTACTTTCAAGGCTCTTCTAATCTCTTTGTAACACCGACCTTGACGTCATCCGATCAGCATAGGCTATGATAAACATGATCCGCAGGAGCTACATGATGTGTAGCTGTATCTGCTATCTCTTCGCCTTTAATTCCTATATATGATGGCGTCCATACGATGAAAACATATCTGATGGAGATATGCAGATGGTACAAGAGACGAAAACATATTCTGTATGAGCGGTTCTTAGCTGTCGGATATAGTATATGGGGATGAGACTGAAACAATGAGGAATGTACTATTGCTAAACAAATCGCCGTACCTAAACGCTTATCAGATTGTATGAAGATCTGCGGTATACACGCATAAACGTGGGTCTAATCTCCATGAATTAAATTGATTATCAATTACAATAGCTTCTCCCGCTTATGATTACGTGATAAATACATCCGTGTATATATGATTATTAAGGTGAGAATGGAATGATCGAATATTATTCATAGAAATCGATAATTTTCGATACCTTGAACAACAGAACCATCAATTCATAGACTATGCTCAGTGTACAAACGATATTATCAATACTATTCTGCAATTTAGTACATATAACAGGTATTGAAATACCGGCCATATAAATTGCAAAGTTGACTACATACAGGCCCTACACTATACTGTTTTCTTATACATATAAAGATGAAAGTAAATCTATAAATCTTCTGCATATATACAAAAATTACGACACGACAGAAAGGGTTGGATAAGTAAATGCCTATTTAAATTCCTTTATTATGAATAAATCATTGTAAAATAAGTAATTCAGGGAGCTAGTATTACAATAAATATGCCCTCCTAGTGCAATAACTTCCCTGCATGAGTCGTTGACAATATTTTTTTCATTAATTATGGCAGGTGAGAAACCTATTCACGGATGTTCTGTACCTTTTTTTTCTACATATTTCAGTGATGTATCTTTATGTAAGGTATTAATGTAGAGTTTCCATGATTTTTTTATTGAGAAAGCCCGTTATCATTTTTTAATGGATTACATTCAATTTCGCAAGATTTCTTATATAAAAAATTAATTATCGGTTTTTTTCTCAACTGACCTCAACGATCTACCAAAAAACATAGGAATTTTTAAACCAACCAGAGGTACTAAGTATAGTTTTTTCTGCAGCGTGAGTTATTTTAAGATTAATACTATGTATAGCGGTACCAATATCTTCATTTGTTTCCGGAAACGTGATTTCATTCAGAAAAGTTTCCCACTTGGAATATTGGTAGTTTTTAAAAGGTAGCTCTTGCGTACTATGAAACCATACAAAAAATTAAAGATATTATTAACAATAATTATATGTGGTTTGGTGCGGATGAAACCACAGACGCTTGTTTAACTTAATGATAGCAGTTTAACATGAAGACATCCGACCAATAGTATTTTGATATATACAAATGAATTGAAGAAAACTGATAATAACATTATAGCAAAATTCATAAATGATGGACTGACAAGCTTATTTTTGCCGTAGACAATACCAAGTTACAAAATGTTACTAATAATGCATTTTGTGCATTATACAAGTAGCACATGGATAGAAACAAATTTCTGAAACTATAAGAATGAAATTTCCATTTGTAGATTTAATTAAATATGGAAAAATAGTTCTTATATTCTTCTGTGAGTGCAATTATTCAAGAAGTCATTACCTGATATCTCACTGCCCCATAAACCAGTGCTAACAAAATGGGGAACTTGGCTATATGCGACGATGTACTATGCGAACAATTTTGAAGAATTTAATAAGGCTATATACAACTTTCCCGAAACGACAAGCAAACCAGTTAATGACTGTCAAACAGTTTTTAAGAAACAAGAGCTTCCTTCAAAACAATTTAGTTACATAAAATCGCGTTTAAATTTTGTGAGCAACACAATCAAATCTTTATAAAAGTAGATTCATTTTAGAAAATACCTGAGCGCATTGGCCAAGAAATCAAAATAATATCGAAAGAAGTATTCGGTGAAAATGAAGGATTTTTAATAATAAATAAATTAAACTTGATTTTGAATGGCAATTTTCAAATGGATCCAGCTATAATTTAAAATAAAAAGAAACTTTTCCACTATCAAAAATTTATTAAGCGTCAGAAGTAATATTTTTTACAATTAAACCCCTAGAACAACATTTAATGATCTACTGTTTTCATCAATAGATTTTAGTTATTTTGAAATGAATACAAAATTACAATTTAATTTTTAAATACTTACATGATATTATATATTGCGTAAAGAAAGTATGTTTATTTTAGTTTTAAGCAGAATTTCTATGTAAAATATGTTGATAAACGTGTAACATATTAAGAAAATATAGTTTTCTTTAGTGCTTTTTTTCGTGTTTTTATGCTTTTTTCCTCTTTTTATGCTTTTTTAATGCTTTTTTTCTCTAAATTTTGTGCCTTTTTAAGTGCTTTTTTTCAGATTTTTTAAGCTTTTTTATCCGCTCTCTAAATATGAGTATTGAGTGAAATTATTTAGTTAAGAACAAAATGAAGTCAAGAAGAGTTTTGGAGAATTCTAGTATTAACCAATTATTGTAGAAACCGCAACTGAATATATATTGATAATTACTACTTTAATAGATATAAATAACATAAAAAAAATGTAGGAAACTGCACTACGGAAGAAGGTTGTCATAACAAAACACTATTTAGCTGACATTAAATCAATTTGCTTTTTTAAAGTGGCCCTAAATTAAATCTCCTTGAATATCTAAAGATTAAAAGAGGCATGGTGGTTACCTCCTCAATAAACAAAATTAATTATTAACAAATTTTAATTTTTTTATCTCTGAACTTTCTTGTAATTAACCTTATCATATATTATAATAATAAGAAAAATACTTTAGAGAAAATTCAATTGACAACTGATTTCTTCAAATTAAAAAAAAAAGATGCTTCTTGCGCTCCACGCTTGATGGAAACAGATATTAATAATAGGTAAAGAGTGTGGTGTTTTGTTCCATAATATTTTTATTTTCTATTGCCTGATACTTATTTCGGTCTTCGTCCGCAATTAGACAAGTTTAAACTAATTAAAATTAAGACCTGTACAATATAATCTGCTCCGCTATATATGGTTGTATAACTTTGAAAATGGTCTGCGAAGACTGAGACACGTATCAGGCAACTGAAAATAAAAACAACATGAAACGAAACAAGTGTTACTTTTAACCTAATATTTAAATTATGCTGAAAAAGGTAATGCCTACATACTGGACAAAGTCTTCTATTGCTTCGATCAGCTCTAGGAGCAAACCTATAAAAAGTTTCTTGTCTTCAACAACACAGTTGATCTGCAACATCCTATCTGCTGCCTCTATGATTTTCATGTCAGTTTCCTTATCCCAATGCGTCACGTCGATTATTATATTGGATTTAGCGATAACTGCTGGTTTCTCTGATTTTTGGGTTCTAAGTAGCGCAGACGTTATTATTTTACCTTTTTTGCTTCCTCGTCATCTTCTGAAACTGAACCAAACAAAACCATGTCGTCGTCGTCATTTTTAGCCGCTGAAGGCACTGACACTGGTCCAGGTTTTTTGACAAACTGGTAATAAACAAGTTGTTGAAAGTTTCCATCAAATCTAAGGCGAAACTGATTGTGTTAAGTTAGTTTTGAATTTGCTGCATTACTTGTTCAAAAGTTGATACATTTGTTTATAAGTATTATATTCTTAATATTGCTCCTAATCGCATATGTACGTTGCATCACTCTAGCAACTTTAAAATATTATTTTATTGACGATGATTATATGCAAAACAATTGCATATTGCAATAATAATGTTATAATTTATACAATGACACTAAAAATTGGTCAAATTAAAGAGATAAATCATAAAAACAAATAAAAATAAACGAAACAGGTAGTATAAAAACAAACAGTAATAATTGAAAACACATAATGTTAAATAAAATTTTCGTGTAATTCTATGATATCAATGTTATACGATTTAGACTTTTCAATTTGTTTATTTTACCGTTAGGCTAAGCCACCGGTCTTTTGCAATTTGGTCCAGGATTTGTTTCTTTCTCTGAGGATCTGAGAGAAAATTTTGGCTTTTAACGGAGGGCGTTTTTTTCTTCCTTCGAAGCAGTTTTAAATACTGCTTCAGGATTCAACGTTACAATCCATAGTACATTGACCCCTTCCACTTGGGAGGAACCTGTTGGAACTTCATATCGAGGAGAACGGCAAGTTGATGCTTTTATTTCTAATTCCCAAAATCTTTCCAAATGTCTTTCTGTTTACGCTTAAAAGTTTTGGAATTATAGACGTCAGTTCTGAGGTTATATATTTATTTATTCTACATCTTTGAACTCCTTTTTAATAAAATATAATAAAAGGTATTATTTAATTTTCTACAGCGAACTAAAGGATTTTAATACATTTTATTATAATAAAAGGTATATATAAAATTTCAAAAATATACATAAAATCTTAGTCGAAAGGAGACCAGGCGGATTTTACTTCTTCAAATGATCTTTCACTCAAACCCATGAATAGATTTTATTAATACTTCTTCTATGTACTTCTGTTTAACCAAACAGATAGATAACCATCTAGTCCCTTTTTGTAGAGAGAATATTATAGCTGTTTATGTCAGCCTGACAGATATACTTTTTTTATCTTTGCATATAGCACATTTTCTGTTGGGGTTTTTTAATACGCTTCAAAGTAAGTTATACGTTCTTTGATTTTCAATTATTGCACCAATTATTCAAATAGCAAAGATTAACAATTTTTAAATCTAGAAAAATAATTTTTCTACAATTCACATAATGCAATACAGTTTTGTAATTTTACTTGACTTTAATTATTTTTGGCAAAACTAAGTGTAGAGTCGGACATTAAAACAAAAGAGACGGTCACCCGGTTAATACTATCTATGTGTTAGCTAAATATCCGTATCTTGCTTATCAGATTTTTTTTGTTTTTGCACCTTCTAGCCATCTTTCCAACAATTTAATTATTCCGCTCTCATAGATCTCATAGAAGGTCTGATGCTTAGAAGCGAAAACGTTGTCGAGGTACGTTTTCACAGCTATCAGGGACCGGAACAAGTGCAAGGCCCAGAGAATATGGTGAGTGGCCAATTTGCGCTAATTTTCGCTAAGTGATTATTACGGTGTGATGTGCTATTTTAGTGGAATATGACACTTTGCGAGTGACCAGTTCTGGACGTGTCTGTCGCAATGCTTGGTTAAATTCGTTAGCTGCGTGAAGTATACCTCCGAATAAATTGATTTTTTCCGAGGAAGCAGCTCGTAAAACAGCACACTACGATGATTCTACCATATGGATAGAAAATTTTATTCGGATGCAGGCCGGTCTTCGGGGTGGCATCTCCGTTTACGCCTTATCTTGCGCTTTTCTTGAAATAATAATGCAAAATATGCCGAAAATGCACCTTATTCTTCGACATGTTCACAGGCAAAACACAAACAAATCTAATATCAATGAAACGAAAAGAAAGCAGATGAAAAGAACGAACTGTCCTCTTTTCTACCAAACGAATATATGGAACCACCCAATATTACCTTCAATTTTTCCCACACATTGATTAACAGCCTCATCAATTATAGTATCATTAATAGAAAACTGCTTCAGATAACTACTCTTTAAAAATCCCATTTTATCAAGTTGGCCTTCTTTATTTATAAGACACCTAGTGCCTCAAAAAAATGGCTGAAGGGATGAACGTAAGAACACAATTGGTGATTTTGTTTCAAATGAGTATTGCTTTTCGGCGTAGCTCATAAAACTAATACAATCGTAAAAATATAAATCATCTCTTTTAGGTATGGTATTTTGACATATATTAATACTTTTCTTGCTTAAATTAAAATATTTTATAAAGCCATTATTTTTACCAAAACAAAAAGATCGTTATATTAATATATATTTATCATATTTTCCCAATCAATGAAACGGTTATACATTAAACTGCTGTTAACTGTGGAGGCTTCTACTTCGTTATGCATTATTCTTCACAAATAAAAAAAAACTCTTTTGGGTTTACATTAATTTCTCTAGTACATGCAAATTCCCTTTCTAATACTTTTGGTGATGATGTGTATAAAACATGATCAACACAAGAAAACATGCATAAATTCCTTTCACAATCATTTTCATCAATCATTTTTCTAGTGCAATTTTCTAAAACTTTCATCGATTGTAATTTTAAAATTGTGATGGTAAACAATTAAATTCTTGAAGTTATCTCTACCATCTTGATTAATTCCGCATCCACTTTTAACTTGCAATAATTGTAGTAATGATTTTCGTCAGTTGATACGAATTTTTTGCATTCTTTATTTTTAATGCAATCAGGATTAGATTTTCTTTTTATACAGTAGTAGGGTATATTAACCTTCTTGCAAATATCTCTCGCTGTAATTAAGTTTAAACATGCTGTAACCTCATTAGGTACTTGGCTTGGAAATGTAGATGGCTCAAAATTTCCATTTTTCTTATAAGTATATAAGCACTTTTTAATGCATGTGTTGTTTTATTGTAATTCTGGTGAATCGTATCTATAAGCTTAATTAAGTAACACAATATTAACTGAAATAAAAGAAATTATATTTTTTAAACTTTTGTGCTTCTTACTTATTATTTGTTTTAATTGATTAAGAGAATAATTGCGACCGTTACTTAGAGGTAATAATAATAATAATAATAAGTTTATTCATGTAAAGGTACACAATTTCTACATTAATAAACAAGGATCCACAAAAAATATTATCTTGTGCGTGTATAAACAATTTAAAATAGCACATTTAAAGTATAATTAAGAAATTAAAAGATAATAATGAACAGTGTATTAAAGTAGCGTATATTTGACCTACTGCAATATAATTTTATCCATGATGTAAAAATCTTGAATTATCAAAAGAAATGCCAGAAATAATAAATTAAAAAAATAATTATTGAGTTAACGTAGCATATACCTTCCCTCATGCAACTAACAGTTTAAAGGTAATGTAATTTCAATTTTCCAAATGACGTTTATGCTTAGTCTTGTGTTCATCAATTATTATCACCTTAAGTCTAAAACAATTAACCTTTTATTACAATAGTATACTTGACCTACTGCAATAAAAAAGATTCAAGGTTCATCCAGTCTAATTAAAACTTTAAATTTAAATTAAGGTTATTCAATTCACAATAAAATATCAAAATACAGATAACAGATTTTATCTCCTGAATTCAAAATTTTGGTGGTTTTGAGTTTTACTTATGCATTTAAATTTTTTTCTTTACCTCTTTTTGATTTTTGGTCTTCTAACTATTATTTGTTGTTTGTTATACAGGGTGAGAATGTTTAGGTGTTCTTTATAGGGATCTCGGAAACTATAAGAGATAGAATTTAAAAATAGTTTTTATTTATTAGTTTATTCAATAGAAATAATTTCATTGAAATTAGTGATGCTTTGACAGTTATGCTATTTGTAACACCCAAATTACTTTTGTATCGTTCAATGTCTGTCGAGGTATTAGCCAGGGAAGTAATTGTTTTAACAAGTAATTTGTTTTGTAGTCTTAGTAACACTAATTGTTGTAGATTCACGAAATCTTTTCATAGTTTTAAATTATTAGTTAATTTTCTACAATGAGCTGAAGGATTTTAATATATTCAATTATTCAATTTTTTAAAATCAATATTTCTCGGTTGTTATGACAGATAGGAAAAAAAACTGTAGAATGCAAAGTTGTATGTGTTTCTGCCATCTATCATCTGTCATCTGTCATTTATCATCTGTCATCCGTCATATCATCAGGCATCATATGTCTTCTATCATCTGTCATTTGACATAGGTTTTATGTCTTTTTTATTTTCAATTTTTTCTCTTCTGTTCTAAAGCTTTTGTTTTGTTCTGCATATTGTTATCTGTCAATTTATGTTTTTTTGGAGAGTGATTTTCAAGTCATCTTAAATAATTTATGTTATTCGCATTATCATATTATTGCGTGATAATACGGTTTTGTCCAAGAAAAACTATAAGAGATAAAAAAAAACTGTTAAATGTAGTTTTAAAACACAAATAAAGTTCAGTTTCAAATTTTTCAACAAAGTAAAAAAAAGTAAAGTGTAAATTTTTTTTCAAATCAAGATCTCGCTTCTTATGACAGATAGAAAAAAATACTGTAAATTACCAAGTTGTATCTGTTTCTGTTATCAGTCATCTGTTATCTGTCATTTATCGTCAGTCATCTGTCATCTGTCATTTATCATTTGTCATCTGTAATCTTGCATCTGCCATCTGTCATCTATCATATGCCTTCTATCATCTGTCATTGGACATTTGCTTTATGTCTCTTTTATTTTCAATTTTTTATCTTCTGTCCTACATCTTTTGTTTTATTCTGAATATCGCTTTCTGTCAATTTATGTTTTATTTTTTTGGGGGTTCTTTTTCAAGTCATTTCGAAGTGTGTATCTATCTTGAATAATTTATGTAATCATTCGAATTTTTATATTATTTCGTGGTAATATTGTTTTGTAGAAGGAAAACTATAGAAATTATTCAATTTTTTCAAATCAATATTTCTCGGTTGTTATGACAGATAGGAAAAAACTGTAAAATACAAAGTTGTATGTGTTTCTGCCATCTATCATCAGTCATTTATCATCTGTCATCTGTCATTTATCATCTGTCATCCATCATATCATCTGGCATCATATGTCTTCTATCATCTTTCATTTGACATCTGTTTTATGTCTTTTTTATTTTCAATTTTTTATCTTCTGTCCTAAATCTTTTGTTTTGTTCTGCATATTGTTCTCTGTCAATTTATGTTTTTTTTGAGAGTGATTTTCAAGTCAACTTAAATAATTTATGTTATTCGCATTATCATATTATTGCGTGATAATGCGGTTTTGTCCAAGGAAAACTATAAGAGATTAAAAAAAACTGTTAAATGTAGTTTTAAGAGACAAATAAAGTTCACTTTCAAATATTTCAACAAAGTAAAAAAAATAAAGTGTCAATTTTTTTAAAATCAATATCTGGCTTATTATGACAGATAAAAAAAAACTGTAAATTACCAAGTTGTATCTGTTTCTGTTATCAGTCATCTGTCATCTGTCATTTATCGTCAGTCATCTGTCATCTGTCATTTATCATTTGTCATCTGTAATCTTGCATCTGCCATCTGTCATCTATCATATGCCTTCTATCATCTGTCATTTGACATCTGTTTTATGTTTCTCTTATTTTCAATTTTTTATCTTCTGTCCTAAATCTTTTGTTTTATTCTGAATATCGCTTTCTGTCAATTTATGTTTTATTTTTTGGAGGTTCTTTTTCAAGTCATCTTGAAGTGTATATCTATCTTGAATAATTTATGTAATCATTCGCATTATTATATTATTTCGTGGTAATATTGTTTTGTAGAAGGAAAACTATAGAAATTATTCAATTTTTTCAAATCAATATTTCTCGGTTGTTATGACAGATAGGAAAAAACTGTAAAATACAAAGTTGTGTGTGTTTCTACCATCTATCATCTGTCATTTATCATCTGTCATCTGTCATTTATCATCTGTCATCCGTAATATCATCTGGCATCATATGTCTTCTATCATCTTTCATTTGACATCTGTTTTATGTCTTTTTTATTTTCAATTTTTTAACTTCTGTCCTAAATCTTTTGTTTTGTTCTGCATATTGTTATCTGTCAATCTATGTTTTTTGGAGAGTGATTTTCAAGTCAACTTAAATAATTTATGTTATTCGCATTATCATATTATTGCGTGATAATACGGTTTTGTCCAAGAAAAACTATAAGAGATAAAAAAAACTGTTAAATGTAGTTCAAATAAAGTTCACTTTCAAATTTTTCAACAAAGTAAAAAAAAAGTAAAGTGTCAATTTTTTCAAATTAATATCTCGCTTATTATGACAGATAGAAAAAAACTGTAAATTACCAAGTTGTATCTGTTTCTGTTATCAGTCATCTGTCATCTGTTATTTATCGTCAGTCATCTGTCATCTGTCATTTATCATTTGTCATCTGTAATCTTGCATCTGCCATCTGGCATCTATCATATCCCTTATATCATCTGTCATTTGACATCTGTTTTATGTCTCTTTTATTTTCAATTGTTTATCTTCTGTCCTAAATCTTTCGTTTTATTCTGAATATCGCTGACATTTTCAACAAAGTCAACATTTTTTTTTGTAAAAAGTAAAAAGTGTTATTTTGTCAAATCAATATATCTCGGTTATTATGACAGGAAAAAAAAAACTGCAAAATACAATTATGTATGTGTTTCTTACATCTGTTATCTATCATTTATCGTCAGTCATCTATTATCTGTCATTTATCATCTGTTATCTGTAATCTTGCATCTGCAATCTGGCATCTATCATCTGTCTTCTATCATCTGTCATTTGACATCTGTTTTATGTCTTTTTTATTTACAATTTTTTATCTTCTGTCCTAAACCTATTGTTTTGTGCTCTTTCTCTTTCTGTCGATTTACGTTTTTTTGGAGGTTATTTTTCAAATCATCTTGAAGTATGTATCTATCTTAAATAATGTATGTTTTCATTTGCATTATTGTATTATTTCGTGGTAATATGGTTTCGTAGAAGGAAAACTATAGCAGATAGAAAAAAAGTTAATTGTAGTTTTAAGAGACGAATAAAGTTCAGTTTGAAAGTTTTCAACAAAGGCAATTTGTTTTTTGTAAAAAGTAAAAAGTGTCATTTTTTTCTGATCAATATATCTTGGTTATTGTGATAAATATACTTCACCAGAAGTCACTTGCATTGTAAAATATATGTATGAAAAGGAATAAAGATTAGATTCAGATGGTAACTTTAATTCCACGCTTCCACCCGATTTTTCCTACATCATTACACACTGCGGTAAAATAATTAAAATAACAGATACTTCCAAATGTTTTAATTTATTCGAAAACTGTGTGGGTAATCAAATAAATACAAACTTTACAAATTATACATTACTAATATCGTAACATGGAAAACTAGATCAAAATGGTTGAGTTAATGGTAACATATTTTAGCAATTAATAATCGCTGCAACGATGCAACAGATTTTGTGTTAGGTTGACAGATGGGCTTCTCATTAAATTTTGTTTGAATAATTTTAAACAAAGAGCGATCATCTACGGTGATACTCCCGTACTGCAGGAAATCTAAATATTAAGTTGTCAAGTAGGAAATGGAGCAAACCTCATATTATTTATTTCAATCGCACACAACCTCATTTAGACGCCGAATTTTGAAATAATTTGTCTGAAAGTACATTTTATCCTCTTTCTAACGCACATTTCAGTTTGAAAAAAATGTAATAGTTCTTTTGTATAGGCGATTTAGTGGAACCACGGAAATCAGCGAAATTCTGGTGTTGATGAAGTATGAGTTCCAGCGTGAAGCCACATGGTTGGCAGTATCTAATATCAATAGTGTGTTCGGCATCCAAGTGGCTACAAAGGCGACTGTAGTTTGCTGACCCAAGGCTCAGGTGGATAATGACGTCCTGAAAGCCACTATGGAAGCGTATCCCAGCCAAATTGCACATGAATTATCATTAATGTACAATAATAATAATAATAATAATAATATCTTTATTACCCAACAGGCAAAGCCCAATTACAGAGTAACGTACAGTGAAGAATACAAAACAATATAAGCTAAAAAACTATGATTATCTTGTATTTACAAGCATAATGACGTACACATATGAAACAAGTTACAAGTTACAGTTAAATATATCAAAATTAGATGCAATACCTTTATGAAATTTGCATATTCTGTTTATAGGAGACTTTTCTAAAATGTTAGAATTTGCTCGTGGAGTATAGAAAAAAGTAGAATTTCTAATAGACAACCTAGGAGCATGAAAGTTTAAATTAACTAACAGTTCAGGACAATCAATTAAGTTGTGAATGACTTTGAACAGAAATATTTGCCCCAGGATGTGTCTGCGTGGGGCAAGTGGCACCCCATTAAATTCACCCAGAAGTGCCTCATGGTTAAATCCCTGGGGTGGATATATTCCAAATTTTCTTAACCAGAGTGATTTGTAAAATTTCCGCTGGATGTTTTCAACTGATTGGATATGATGTTGGTAAAATGGATCCCAAACAATTGCCCCATATTCAAGAATAGGTCGCACAAATGAGACATAAAGAGAAATCAAAGCCCTTTGATTTGTAAATAATTTCGTATTACGGATAATAAAGCCAAGTGCTCGGCTGGCTTTGGAAGTGATGGATAGAATATGTTCCTTAAAAGTAAATTGTGAATCAAAAATTATTCCTAAATCTTTAGAGATAGAACATCTTTCCAGCATTTGATTATTAATGTGGTAGGGAAACAGAAGCGGATTAATTTTCCGCGAGAAGGTAACTATCTTGCACTTACTCACATTAAGAAATAATTTATTGACACGACACCAGTCCGATACGATATTAAGTGCACTCTGTAGAGAGATACAGGACGATGTATCAAAAATCGGTGAATATATTTTGAGATCATCAGCGAATAAAAGGTGGTGATCATGTAAGGAGGTACTTAGGTCATTAACTAAGAGAAGGAAAAGTAATGGCCCCAGGTTTGACCCTTGGGGAACACCCAAATAAGCAACAAATGTAGTTGAAGAGTGTCCATTTACTGATACTTGTAGACGACGGTCAGATAGGTATGATTTTAATAAGTTAATAAGATTTACGTGAAAACCGAATTCAGCAAGTTTATTGAGTAAAATAGCATGGTCTACACGATCAAAGGCCTTGCTGAAATCTGTGTAAACACAATCAACTTGACCTTGACCTTGACAATGTATCAAAGCAAACAATCTTGACTCATTTGGCACAAATCGGTAAAGTGAAAACGCTGGACAAGTGGATGCCGCCCAATTGACTGATGTACAAAAGGAACAAAGACTCGACGCATGTCTTTCTCTTCTTTCTTGCAACAAAGTCGAACCATTTTTAATCGTTACATGTGATAAAAAATGGATCATGTATGATAATCGTAAGCGTTATCGCAATGGTTGGACAAAGATAAATTACCAAAACTCCGTCCGAAACGAGACATCCACCAGAAGAAGCTGATAGTCACTGTTTGGTGATCTGGCTCAGGTCTCATTTGCCATAGCTTTATGGAACCTGACCATTTGATCAGATGTCTACTGTTATCATCTAGTCGAAATGATGAGAAATCTTGCGATTAAACAGCCAAAATTAGTTAATCAGATGACTCTAATCCTGCTGCATGACAACGCTTGACAACAATGACCATATCAATGCTACAGGAGTTGTAGTTGGAAACATTCCATCACACACCGCACTCGCCTGACCTTGCCTCAACTGACTATCAATTCTTTCAAAATTTAAACAACTTATTGTCTGGAAAAATTGCAATTCCGCATAGGCTGTCAAAATGGTGTTTCAAGAGTTCATCGACTCCCGTGATTTAGGCTTCTGTAGCAAAGGGATAAATAAGTTACCTCTAAAACGGAAAAAGTGTATCGATAATATGGGTAAATAATTTTATTAAAAATAAAAAGGTTTTATTGGAAAAAATTCGAATTCAATTATGTGCGATTTAAACATTATTTTACGGATTTTTAGCTGGGGTTTACTTCTCTAGATTCGGCATGTATACTATTAGTAAGGACGGTCTTAGGAGCGGAGAAGCTAGAGTTACATAGCCAGGGCTAGTTCACCTATAAGATGTGACACGCCATTCTGTGGACCAAAGTAAAATCGTTGAATTACGTCTTTTGAACTCCATTCTTACTGCCGATTTAGTCGCCTTCCACTAGCCCCACCCAAGAAAGATGCTCGTCTGACTTGGTGTCAAGAGCGACAGAGTTGGGTTGAAGAATGGAACAACATCACCTTAGCAATGAATCCAGGTTTTGTTTATGGAAGAATTATGAACGTAGATATCGAGGACAACGTAGATATCGAGGAGAACGAAGAAATTTAGAGTTTGTTGAAATATGCCATAGAGCTTTAACACCGGATGTCATGGTGTGGGGTGCAATCAGTTTGGGACAAAAATTACTTTTGGTGTTCATTACAGATACACTAAATGCTCGTCGATACAATGTCTTGGATCCCGTCACGGTGCCATTTATGCAGACGCTACCTAAAGGGATTTTCCAGCAAGATAACGGTAGAGCTCACCCGGAAACATTACACGCGTGTTCTCGGAAGTGGATTTTCAAATATTGGTGTGGCCAACCAAGTTTCCCGACTTAAACACCAATGAGCATGTCTGGGCCATAATTGATAAAAGAGTTCGCAACATGCCCAGACCTCCTGACAACTTAGATGATCTGAGACTTCAGACAGAAGTTGCTTGGAATGAGATACCTCAAGCAGATGTAGACCATTTGATTCTAAGTATGCCTATAAGGCTAAATTCTTGCATTGCTCTGCGAAGCGATATAACTCATTATGTTTTTTTTCTGTGAGATTAAAGTTTTTTTTTTCTTTTGATAGTTTAATCATTTTGTACCAACGAATAAACAAATATTGTCACCAACTTTCATTTTCATTTTCAACATATACAATTATAATGTCATTAGTTTAGCTATTTTAGTGTTTTCATTAATTTTTCATTATAACAGTTTATTAAAAGTATTATGATCTAGTTTTTCCTATGTTAATATTTCTATTTATTATTATTCAATTATGTTTTAATTAATCTTATAATAATGTATTTTTTAAATTATATAATACTAGCTTAATTAATATCTAATTATTGGCTTTTTTGTATAAATGAATAAGGTTTTAATGATTTTAGCGGCAATTTAAATTTAAAGCGAAGTCGGAACAAGAGTAACAAATACAATGAATTATTATATGCCAATATAATGGAGTTTAATTTGAAATTATACGGTACCTTTTTGTTAATATCCCTGAATGCCAATATTCAGATATTCACTGCCGTTATTACACCCGCACGTGAATCACATCAGCGTCAACTGTGCCCAAAATGGAGTGCAAATCCAATTCTGTTTTGATATTTGCTTCCGCACCAGCCAATGCAGTAACGAATGTGCGATCATCGGCGAAATAATTACAAAAGCATGCGGTAATGGAATATGCATGGCGTCACGTCGCTAAATCAAAATTTGTATAGAAAACGCTCCACCGCGCAATACATACATTACTTTAGTGGTAAGACGCTATTTGAAAATTCTCCAAGGAGGCGAGGCATATAAAATTTATGTTGGAGCTATTTCTTGACTCTTGTCTCTATTGGGCGATAGTTAATCAGGATTATGTGCCGTGGAGCACTCCAGGGCAGTATTTATTCTGAGCCGATGCGGTTTTATTATGCAGAATCCAATTTTCCCCCCAATACATATTATATAGGAATGCTCGAACTTTAATAAGTAATCTAATCCTGTCCGTGAATTGTTTATAGGATAGTGTCTGTGTGAAGTGGGATGTTTGTTATTAACTATATTAAGCCTCGGCCGGCGATGTACTCGACGGACCCCTATTGTCTTCGCATAATACCACAATTAGATACAATTGAACGAGTAACGAGGAGATTAGAGTAATTATATCAGTTCAAGTTGGGACCCTTTCTGTTCACCAGTAGTGCAAACCGACGCGTTCGGACATCTGTCGTGGGCAACGTCGGATGGTAAATCGAAAAAGGTTTTTAGGTATATACACAGTAAAAAAAAGTCCGATGCAAATTCGTGAAAACGTGCGAATGGGACAATGTGCGGCCTGGCAATTTTTCCGGCACGTATTGAGTTTCCCTCGATTTTTCGCGAAAAGAGTGAAAGTGGAAAACCGTAATTTTGTATGGAATTGGATGGAAATTTGTGGCTTGTCGGATTTGCGATGCAGCTGAATTAAAAATTGCGCGTGCGATGTAATAACAGGTATCGATTTCACGTCACCGATGCATGTGATGTCACTGTGAAAATCGTCATCGCGACGATGCCATCTGTCGTTTTAATTATACCGGTGATGAAGGATATTGCTTACAGAAGTCGTATAATGAAGGTGGCTTTAATTGGACACTACGTAATCCTTAATTTCCGTCGGTATAGCGTCATGAGAATTCATTTCTTAAATATTGTTATCGTATTTTTCGCATAGATAGATACATATAAATACCTAAATAAACTAAAATTAGCATAAATACTGCAGAACACTAAACAATAGTTTTAAAATAATATTATTGCATTAAATTTTAATACATAGATATTTTGCATAGAATTCTAATATAAATAAAATACAAATGAAAACTTTTAAAATAACATATGAAACGTATAGTTTATTTACAATTTAAACATTGAACACTTTGATAGAAAATTCATCCGGAAAAGGAAATGAAATGGTAAAACCAATTAGACTAAAAAATACTATACAAAACTATTATTATATATTACCATAAATTACATTATCTAAGAATAATCATTCGCAAAATGGATTTCTTTAATTAAGAGAAAAATGTCTTTAAAGTAAATAGGTCATAATATTTAAGTGCTTTAGATCGAGGGTAGTAATCAAGTGTTTTTTTATAGAAAACTCGCTGTTTTGTGATTTATTTTTATGAGTTGGTTACTCTAAAGTTAATGAAAGCTTTAACTTATTTGGTGTTAATTATTTATTGTCACTAATCTTAAAAAGTTAGAGGTTTACCGTTTACATCCATTTAAACTATAGTATATTTATTTTTATTTGTGTTATAATAAGTCAAGGTGGCCTAATTTGGACCAATATTATATTTTTCATTATTTAGTAATACATAATAATTGCCAAAATTAAGTTAGGGGAAAATAAATCTATTTATTAAACTTTATAAATCATTTATAACAGTCAAAAATTAATTCAAAAAATCGTGTAATCAGTTAAATTCAGCTTTCTTAACGGCAAGTACAATAACAAAAAAACTTTTAAATTGCAATACAAACTCTAGAATCTAAGTGTGAAATCTTAGGTTTTGTTACATTATTTCCTTTTACTTGGTTTCTTCATTAACATGAACCATCAGTTTGTTTTTATACATTTTTATTGTTGTCTCAATTTAGTGAACTTATTTTATGTTTTAATTTTGTGATTTGTAAGGGCTGCTGGCTATTTCAACTGCTTTCTGTGATATTGGTGCACTATGTGCAAAAATAATTTAAAAATAGTTCCCCATCAACAATAGATGGCAGCTTTATGGTTTTATTGTATCGAAAAAAATAATTTCATTTAGATTTTACTTTGCTTGCTTTGATATTTATTCAAGCACTCTTGTAAATCGTTCTCGCTCTCGCCATTGAGGTTTATTCCGGTTTTTGCAGCGAAAAATTTCGTTTAAAAAATACGTAGAACAATTATTTTTTATCAGCAATTATCTCTTTTGAAACTATGTGATGTTAGCTTTCTAATGTCCTTAAATGGTAAACCAAAAATCATTATTTATTTGCTCAGAAAAATTTCTTTCCATATCTATAGAGCCGATCCACTTTTGGCCACTATTTTCGATCCAACTTAGGCAAGTAGAATATTTTATGTTGATATTGTACAAAAACGTAAATCCAACATAATTTCTCAAAATTGTAACTGTAAACTATATATAAATAAGTAATCTGTGTTCTATATTAAGACTTGCAATTTCCTTCGTTCAGATGAATTAACGGCTTTCCTTACCTTGAAATAACAAATTTAATTCTTAGTTAAACAGTTTTTTTTGTAAACACAAGGAGTTTATTCACAAACCACGTATAACTCTCATATTTTATTCGTCTTTAATAGTATGTTAGTTTAAATTAAGCTCTAGTTTAAAGTAGGCTTCTTTTCCCTATAAATATTTTCTTGTATTAGATTCTTGCATAAAAAAATATTAACATTTGGAGAAAAGTTCGAAATGATAATGATGTTAACAATAAGTCTAAATAAGACAACTTTCCTAAATTTTACTTACGTTATGAACAGTTTATCTTTAATATGGTTTAGTGATAGTTATGAATTAACCTCACAAGCCCTCACATCAAGATGTGGAATACAGACTACACAATTTGTAGTTTTTAAGAGAATGCATTTCAATTTTGTAAGTGTAAATCTTTAGAACTTCAAAGCGAAACTTAAGTCTAAGCATTTCTTTAATTTTCGGAAATAAGTCATTAACCAAAAATGTTACAGTATTAATTATTTTTCTGCACGTGCCTCTTCTAGCAGAGGTTAGTAACTATTGCAGCATATGATTTCCTACCTGTTGTTGCTATCATCAGATCTTCAAACCCCATACGTCGAGCCACAATATTTGTTTTTCCATCCGAAACCTCTCCTACCTCCTATCTTCCCCTGGATTATCAGAACTAGAAGTTCGTGCCTAATAAAATGACGAAAATCTGTTTTTAGCTTTTTGATATTGAGTAAGAATTTCTGCTCCAAGCCCACCTTTTGCAGGATTTCTTTATTCTATACGTGTAAAATCCATGATATTTTTTGCATACGAAGTAAAGGGTCCGCCAATAGGGACGCGCAAAGTTTGCCGGAAGGGTGCGGCCATGTTGTTCGAGGTAGAGCTGTCAAAGTTGCTGTCATTTGTTCAGTATATAACCCCAAATCACCATGGCAAGTTTGAGTGTCGAGCAGCACGTGCAAATTATTAAATTGTTTTACGAAAATGGCTCATCAGTTCGAGCAACTTTCCGCGCACTTCGCCCATTTTACGGTCGTGATGATCGGCCTGTAGAGTCGACTATCCGTCGATTAGTGGGCAAATTCGAGTCGACTGGTTCAGTAAACAACCAGCCAACACTGACACGTCAACGAAACGCCCGATCGAACGAAAATATCGCTGCTGTCCGTGAGAGAGAACCCGAGGCAGTCCATTTTTTGTCGTGCACAGAAACTTGGCCTTTCGGAGACATCAACTCGCAGAATTTTGCATCTGGATTTGGGTCTACACCCGTAAAAAATCCAATTGACCCAGGAGCTCAAGATAAACGACCACAGACAGCGTCGGGCGTTCGCTGACTGGGCTCTGGAGCAGTTGGAAGCAGACCCCCATTTTGGCCGAAAAATCATCTTCAGCGACGAGGCTCATTTCTGGATGAACGGGTGTGTGAACAAGCAAAATTGCCGCATTTGGAGTGAGAACAATCCACACGAGGTCCACCAAGTGGCAATGCATCCCCAGAAAGTCACTGTTTGGTGTGGATTTTGGGCCGGCGCACAGTGGTCGATTTCAGTAATCTAGCTGAACATTTCGGAGAAAATAAATTTTTAGGAATAACAGTAAATTATACAAATATCATTACTATAATGTTCCATTGAAGACCAGGTAATGTAATAAAACCTTTAGCCCTCTGGGTACCGAGTAACCATTGCATATCGTACTGTCTTGCCAGACGCTACACATTTTTCGTGCCGAACGTGATTTCGCCGCAAAGTTTTAAGCTGGTTTTTTTTATCACTTTAAGTGAATTTGATTACTACGATCATGGAAAAGTACCCCTCAGGTATGTTTTTATTGTTGATATTTGAATTTTTATGATTGTTTCAACAAATTTCGGTAAATTATTATTTAAAATTGATGCTGCACACTAGCTTTTAAATTCTTAATTTCTAAAGAAAAAAAGGTAAAAGTATATCAGATTCGCACAGATTCGCGATGAACTATATTTTTTATTTAAGGCCTGTATCTTATCTTTTTAACTAACTAAAAAACTTTTGCATAAAACTGCGAACAATCAAGTTATTAATTTTTTTAGAAGACGTATCCATTCCCCGAAAAACGTTATTCGCAATTTGGCGTGCAGAAAAAATATCAAAAAATAAGAATTCAGCAGTATTTTCATTTGTCATGAATATATTAAACATTCATGAACATTTGGAAAATGAAAATAATAATATTCATCGAAGGTTAATTAAAAATTTTACCTCAAAGTTAACTAAAAAGTGGAAGGAATCTAATCGAAATATTTCAATATTTGAGATCAATAATGCAGAGTGGTTAAATAAATCAGAAGAATTTAAAGTTAAAAAAGAAGTTATTACACAACCAGGGCCATCTAAACCGAGAGGATCATATAAATTCTTTACAGATTTGACATTTGGCCAAATGTAACATTTCAATAAATTGTTTATTTGATATACATTGTGTTTTACAAATATGTATAAATGTCATATACATCAATATTAAACAATATATGTATTGCAGTTTTAAATTTAATTTTAATATAAATGTTCTGCTGATATAAAATATGAAATTAAAATGAAGAATCGCGATCTTCATTTTAAAAATGTATGTTTGCAAGATGGAAAGTTTATGTAATAAGTTTTAACTTAAAATAAAGCCCCTTTCAATTTTTAATTAAATATTTTTTTGTAAGAAATTAAATTAAAAAAAAATATTTCTATAGGGGATGGGGGTTATTATTTAATATTCCAGGAAACAATATATTTATATATATATTAAATACAATATATTTTTTATCATTATATACAGGGTGAGTTTTTTTCGATGTTCTCTATGGGGATCTCGGAAACTATAAGAGATAGAGAAACGGTTAAATGGGGAAAGAAGTGTAGATTAACGAGACGAATACAATTCCACTTTCAAAGTTTTCAAAAAAGTCAAGGGTAACTAGATATTTTGAAAAAAGTAAAAAGTGTCAATATTTTCAAATCAATATATCTCGGTTATTATAACAGATAGAAAAAAACTGTAAAGAACAAAGTTTTAGATAATTTTATGTAGATTAATAAAAAATAATCAGAAATTTTTTATCGCTATTATTTTCCGAGATATGATGCAATCTTACATTTTTTTAAATGGAAACCATAGTTGGCTATGGCCACATTCAAAAGCCTTTTTTTTCTCCCCATAGATCCCCATAGAGAACATCGAAAAAAACTGTATAATTTTAAACATTGTAGACAACTCAAGAGCGAAATGTTCAGCTAGATTCAACAAATCGACCACTGTGCGGCGGCATCATCGGTCCGTACTTTTTCGAGAACGAAGCTGGGGCGGCCATAACCGTCAGTGGGGAGCGCTACAGGTCGACGATAACCAACTTCTTTTGGCCTAAACTGGATGATATGGACACGGATGACATGTGGTTCCAGCAGGACGGCGCCACGTGCCACACAGCCCATGCCACAATGGACATTCTGCACGAGCGATTTCCGGACATGGTCATCTCGCACGGAGGCGATATCAACTGGCCACCGAGATCGTGCGATTTAACGCCTTTAGACTTTTTTCTCTGGGGTTATCTCAAGTCACTGGTCTACGCCAACAAGCCTCTAAACACCGATGACCTCAAAGTCAATATACGCAACGCCATCGCTCAAATTGAGGCCGATATGTGCTCCAGAGTCATCGAAAATTGGACCTCCCGGATCCGGGCTACCAAACGGAGCCGCGGTGGTCATTTGAAAGATGTTATCTTCCATACTTAATGGGGTCGAATACCCTTTCGAATGAAAAATAAATTTCGTTTCTACCTCACACACAACTTGTTTTATTCAATTTTAAACTTCACGCGCCCTTATTTGCGGACCCTATAGCATTCATTTTTTGAAGGTCTCTATCTTGTTTATAGTGGATGCTTTCAGCATCCAGGCTTCAATGCCATATAGCAGCAAAGGCCATATGTTTAGTTCTTTGTTGGTGTCTATGGTCTCGTAAAGTTAACAACCTAAATATTTTAATATGTTGAAGGAAATCCATTTTTTAATTGGTTATATAAATAAATTGTATGGGGATTAGGTTGTACTTCCAATTAATTTTATTATAATTTTTATATTATTTCTGAACTAGTTTCAGCTTGTGAAAGCCATCTTCAGCAGAAACTACAAGAAATATAAACATGTTACAGGAAAATGAAATTAAATCTTATATGCTATTAACTTAAAATTAACAATTAATTTTTAACTGAATAAAATTAAATTAAATCAATAGAATTTTTTTTAAAAATTTTTTAAATTATACAATATATTTTATACTTACACGTCTAATCAGGAACTAAATTCAATGTGAAACATAAGAGTATATTCTAACATGAGTTGATTTAAATTGAATCAAGCGAATGTTGTACAATAAGTAGTTAATTTTAAATATAAAAAGAGACCGCGTGTTGTACTATTATTTTTAGGTTAAGCTTGAAATATACTACTCTCTTTTTATATTTAATTACAGGTAACTATATTATGCTAAATTAGTAAGTTAAATTGCCTATATTAGATTATTTGAATATTTTATATTGAAATTTATTTTAAGTAGAATGTTAAATATTCAAGAAATGCATTGTGTCAATGTGTGATATTTTATAAAATAACTTAATGTTTAGTTAAGGAATCTAATGTAAATAGTATATTATTTTTTGTATGGGAATTTTAAAAATTTATATAGGTGTACTACAGGTGAGTTAATTTGGTCGTTTAAGCATTCTATGTCTGGTTTATTATTTATGAGTTTATCTATTTCGTACTGCTCCATTATTAACCAACCAAAATTACATAAAAACGGCTTAAGGCCAATTGTTACTTTTCACAACACCCCTGTACAATTTATAGCCCAATTCATAATTATTTTTTTCAAAAATCATATTAAATTTAAACCTAAATACACGATACTGAACAGACAAGATTTCTTGATACACCTTCAAAACTTGAAAATTAAACAACCCGTCACTCTTATTTCTTTTGATATTGTGAACCTATTTACTAACGTACCGACAACTGAATCACTGGCCATTATTAAAACATTACTCGAACAACAACTTGACAATACTCAAGATTCCGATAACATATTCAAATTAATTAAACTTGTAACCGAACAAAATTTTTGTACATTTAATAAAAACTTTTACCAAATGTCCGACGGTATTCCTATGGGGTCGACGATGAGTTGCCTTGTCGCTGATATATTTTTAGATCACATTGAAAACATTATTCTGAATAATAACATATCACAAAACATTATAACCTGGAGGAGATATGTAGACGATATTTTTTGTGTTTGGGAGGGTGACGATGATCAACTAAAATTAATCTATTTCACGAATACATTAACAACATACATAATAATATACACTTCACTATTGAAAAAGAATCACACAACCAGCTCAATTTTTTAGATATTACAATAATCAATAATAAAATTAATAAATGCCTTGAATTTGATATTTACAGGAAAATCACACAAACTGATATTATAATACCCAGTAATTCATCTCACCATCCAAACACAAATTATCTTCGTTTCATTCATACCTCCAAAGACTCATCACCACTCCCATTGGATTAAATAAATTTAACAAAGAACTTAACATTATTAGACAAATTGCTGTCAATAATAAATACAATCCAAAGATTGTTGACAAAATATTATTCAAGATTCAAAAACGCAAAAATCTAAATTCTATCCCCCTTACTCCCATCCAAAATTCCACTCGACTAATTAATAATACCAACTATAGAACATTTACACAATATAACATGATTGACAACAAACTCTATAATATTTTTAAACGTTACGACATGACAGCAGTATTCAAATGCAAAAATTCTATTAAGAATATATTTGTTAAACCGAAAGATAAAATTAATAAATTAGATCTGAATGGTATTTATTCCCTCACTTGTGATCAGTGCGGAGCCACCTATATAGGGGAGACTGGTAGAGCTCTTAATATTAGAATTAAAGAACATCTAACACAGAACACTAATTCTAATTTTGGTAGACACCTCTTTATACACAACCACACATGCAAAGACATAAAAAATACGAAATTAATCCACCATTTAAATTTAAGGTACACAATTATTAATAATGGAGCAGTACGAAATAGATAACTCATAAATAATAAACCAGACATAGAATGCTTAAACGACCAAATTAACTCACCTATAGTACACCTATATAAATTTTTAAAATTCCCATACAAAAAATAATATACTATTTACATTAGATTCCTTAACTAAACATTAAGTTATTTTATAAAATATCACACATTGACACAATGCATTTCTTGAATATTTAACATTCTACTTAAAATAAATTTCAATATAAAATATTCAAAATAATCTAATATAGGCAATTTAACTTACTAATTTAGCATAATATAGTTACCTGTAATTAAATATAAAAAGAGAGTAGTATATTTCAAGCTTAACCTAAAAATAATAGTACAACACGCGGTCTCTTTTTATATTTAAAATTAACTACTTATTGTACAACATTCGCTTGATTCAATTTAAATCAACTCATGTTAGAATATACTCTTATGTTCACATTGAATTTAGTTCCTGATTAGACGTGTAAGTATAAAATATATTGTATAATTTAAAAATTTTTAAAAAAAAATTCTATTGATTTAATTTAATTTTATTCAGTTAAAAATTAATTGTTAATTTTAAGTTAATAGCATATAAGATTTAATTTCATTTTCCTGTAACATGTTTATATTTCTTGTAGTTTCTGCTGAAGATGGCTTTCACAAGCTGAAACTAGTTCAGAAATAATATAAAAATTATAATAAAATTAATTGGAAGTACAACCTAATCCCCATACAATTAATTTATAAATATTTTAACTTTGCGACTTGCTAGATTCTAGCATGTAACAATATTACATTTGTTGTTTTTTTGGTTCTGGAGGTTCTCATCACTGGTCGCTATTAGTTCAGTGTCGTCGGCGAAGCAAATGCTATTACTTAATACTCAATTGGCTTTTATACCTTCCCTTGCTTCATGCAGCGCTGTGCAAAATATGTACACAAAGTATATATTAAATATGACGCGTTTCGATTTTGACACATCGTTCACACATCCAGTTTTCTTTTTCTTTCATTCTCTCCTTATATCCTTCTGAATTATAATTTTCACGCGGCCATAATCTTTTGGTGATTTCTGTTTTTCTAGCCTTCTTCTTACCATAAGTTCCAGGATGTTTTCGGTCATCTATTTATTTATTTATTTATTATGCTTCAGCTTTATTCTTAACAAAATACACATGAATATAAAAAAATAATACAAAACGTACAAATATTTTAGATAGAAGAAGCTTCGCGGAGTTCTTAGCCTTTTTGTCTTTCTCTTTACTTGTATATATTTTTCAGTCGAATTATTAACTTCTTTCTTTATTGATGTCTAAGTTGCTTCTATACTTTTATCATTCGTCGGCGTTTCTAGTTTTTTATTTTCGAGACCATTGTTTAGCTCGCTTAAACTAGCAATTTTGTTGATGGGTCTTTTAGCAACTGCATATTCATTCCTTTGTGACAATTTAGTTTTAATTTTAGTCTAATATTTGCAGTACAGGATTATGATCGCTTTCTATGTCGTGGATATGTGCGAATGCTCCGGACACTGTTACGAAATCGTTTTCTAACTAGAATGAAGTCTATCTGGTTCCTCACTATATTTTCTGTGTTGTTCTGGGGGAGACTTCCAGGTGTAGAGTCTTCTTTTCGGGAGGTTGTATCAGGTATTCGTGACGACCAAGTCTTCTTCTGTACAGAATTGTATAAGACGATCTAGTCACTCGATTCGTTGGCCCAGTCTAAACTCGCTCAAAATATGCTGGAATTTCTCATTTCCAATTTATGCGCTGAAGTCTCCTATTATGGTGGTTAGGTCTGTCTTCTTGATTGACTTCATTAGAATCTTAATGTTCTCATAGACAAGTCAAAATTTTAGTCCACTGTAGAGACATATACTTTACGATAAATTAAATTCTCTCACCCGTGGTGAAATATTTTTATGTTTATTTAACCTTCTAATTGGCATATACTTTTATGATATTTACATTTATTGCGCTGCCTCTTAATTGAAGTACCATAAATTTTACGACCGTGTTACTCAACTACATTGATAAGAGTCTGATGACTCGAATATTTATGTTTTTTATCCGCCATTCCGAGGTCCATCCTCTCCGCTTTCTTTGCCAGTATAGTCTTCACCCGTAACCCTGAGTACGGTTAAAGCGTTATACCCCGAGATATTGGTCTTCAGTAGAACTTAGTCACCAACACTTGTTGGGTCCACCCTCGTAACTAGTAGTAGTAGAGAAGATAACTCTGAAGCCGACTTAATGGGCATGTATGGATTTTATTAACAAAACAATTCACAGACCAGCTCTGAATAAAAACAGCTAAAATAAAACTTGTATTGTTTATAACTAAGAGAAAGACTTTAAACTATTAAGGTTTCGGGCTTTTGCACTAGAAGAAATAGAGTAAAACATTGAAGCATTTTTCTAAATATCAAACTAAAGAAACATTTAATTACTTGTGTTCAATAAAGCATGTTAATAAGCTTTTGGATTATGTTTCATACCAAAAACATAATTGAAAACCTTGTTACGTTTAACCCCTTTAGATATACTTTAGAAAACCGTCATTAACAGCCTAAAATCATGGCATGTAAACAATGATGATGAATAACATAACAATAACTTCGGCAAGACTCTAAAATAAACTCTTTAAATTTACATGGTGATGAAAAAGATACGATTTTCCAGCAGGTAGGAAATTGGCTTGAAGCAATTGAGCAGTTAACGATTGGATACAATTGAGATTGGGCGGTAGTTGTGAATATCCGTAAAGTCCCCATTCTTGAAGATAATACACAGATTGGTATTACCTGAAAATGAGCTTTTATTATATTTTTGGAAACGGTTTTTAAACTTTGAACGATAAACATGTTCATAAGTTTTTTGATCAGATTTTATTGACAGTTGCTTTTCTAAGTAATTTATCTTTTCCAAATAAAATAGAATAGGGATTTTCCAGCAGGTAGGAAATTGGTTTGTAGCAATTGAGCAGTTAACGATTAAACTTAGTGGCTTGGCTAAAGCGTATCTGTCATCTACCGACATGTAGTTATTGGGGAGCTGGGCCATTGATATAAGTTGCGCCTTCTTAACACATGCAAGTGAGGAAGTCAGTATGATACGTAGGCGTGAAGGCATCACTGTAGTTGCCGAGAAAGATTTCCTGGTATTCTAGTTGTTCCACGCTTACTTGCCACAAATTTCCAGAGATGAGAAGGGTTCCTTTTAAAGTCTAACTCAGATCGTTGCCCGAAAACGGTATACGCATCAGAAGTTTAATTAAGTGGCGAAGTCTTTTAAACTCTAATAGGAGGGCGGGATCACGTGTTTTTAACGACCTATGTCTAAAAAAGGTTAAATGAAAATAATTTTTAAGTTTTTATACCACTATTTATTGTATAATATACACAAACAAAGTTTACAATATATTATCAATTTTGACACAACTATAGTTTCGACCTTTGCAGGTCATTATCAAGTGTTGAAAATTTTCAATACTTGATAATGACCTGCAAAGGTCGAAACTATAGTTGTGTCAAAATTGATAATATATTGTAAACTTTGTTTGTGTATATTATACAATAAATAGTGGTATAAAAACTTAAAAATTATTTTCATTTAACCTTTTTTAAAATGAACTACCACCTAGTAACGGTCGCTACCATCATTTTCATTCGACCTATGTCTAATTTGGTTCTTATATTAGCCTTGATTTCAGCGGTAAACCATGGTGGGAATTTTGACTTGGTAAAACGGCTTTTAGGCACGTGTTTATCCAATACAGAATAGAGTATATCGTAAAACGTAGCAACCATCACATCAACATCATTAATGGTCTCAAGGATACACCAATCTAATTGCGCAAGTGCCTCATATAGGGAAATTAAGTTGGCTTTATGAAAATTGTAACTTTTGAGGGGAAGGAAACTGCCTTAGGTTTTGCGGAAAGTCAGAGCGCCAGCATCATAGTTGAAAAAACAGGGAACGAATCTTATTATGACTGTTTAGGATGTTGTTGTGTTGTTTAATGTTCAGAATTTCCGTGAAGTCCCTAAAACAAGACGATTTACTCTTTAACGGGCAGGATAAATTCCCCAATAAGAACAAGTCTACGGTCAAGCAAGTAGGGCTCCAATGAGGATGTAAACAATTTCCCAGTTACCTACCAAAATCCGGCAGGATATACAAAACTCCGATGATAATCTTGCAACTTTATAATTCTGTGATCTTATAATTTCTGGTACTTTTCTGTAAAAAACTACGTCAAGTGAGATTTAAGGTCTTAGTCATATGTAACAGTTTTAGAATTTCAAAGTTTTTGCAAACTGCAGAGTAAATGGTAATTTGATGGTGCTAAATTAGGGCTATATGGGTGATGAATATAACTTCCTATCCAGGCTTCAGTAATTTCGAACGGGTGGCCACTGATGTATGGGTTTTCTCGTTGTCGTGGTGTAACACTAATCCTTTGCGATTGTCTGTTTTCTTTGATTACTCTAGTTTTTACTTTCCCTATGTAGAATATATAGCGAAAGTATTGTTTTCGTGAATGAAAATGTCTGTGGGCGCTGTATCTTAAAAACGAATGATTCTTTGAAGATGAAACTTTAAACTTAAGGTTCTATCGTTAAAAACTGACACTGAAAAGTTCTTGGTGAACATTCATAAACCGGATGTGGATGTTTACTCGAGGAAATGTTTTGTTTTTTCTCGATATTTATCTAAATTTTAAAAATGTTACATACAAAACAAACAACAGTTAAAGGGAATGAGAAACTGAACAAGTTTTATTTAAACATATTTTTTATAAAGTTCTTAACTTGCGAGAAAAAAATAAAAATTAATCATTTTGACGTTTTTTGTCCACTGCTTATAAACTATATGAGTTAAATGAAATTTATATAACAAGTAATTGTAAAGAATACAAAATTGAATAAGTTGTTAAGAATAGCCTTTTTGCGTAAACCTCAGTTTTTGAAAAAATGTAAAGAAAGTACTATTTTACTCACTTAAAAATTGTACCTTTTGAAGTTATTTTTTATTTAAAAAGTTGATTACAGAAATTTTACAAATTTCTATAATCAACTCTATTGAAGGTTTTACAACTTTATTACAATATTTCTTCAAGATTTCTAATTATAATAATTTGCCTCAAGGATTATCAAAATCTCCTTATTTTTTCAACATATTCTCTTCTAGTTTTTAATATCATCTACCATTCTAAAATTTTTAAGCAATCCGTATGTTTAATATCTAAAGTTACTAGGTTTACAAATTTTCTAGTAATTTTGATCCTTGATTTAAATTGCAAATATTATCTCTGAAGCTTCTAAAATTTTCTAGTGGTAGCATTTTCTGTTCTATAATGTTCTCTATTTAATTTCAAGAATTTTAATTGAGGCCTCAAGATTTTTTAAATGTCGTCTTATCGGAATTTAGAAAAAAAATCCAAGATTTCTAAAATTTACTAATGATAGTGTTTTCTCTCTTTTCCAGCAATTTCTCTTCTATATTTGAAAAAGAATATGATGATTATAGGACCTTTAGCAATTTCCTTTACAGTTTTATAAAGTATTTTTTTTCTAATTGCAAAAACAAGATTTTTTTAATGACTTTTCTCCCAGATTCCTAAAATTTTCTACAATATTTCTTCGTACTCCATCTTATCAAAAGTTTCAGAAACTTCTCTTATACGTTGCAATCATTTTCCTCAAGGGTTCTAAAATTATTTTTCTAAAAATTTCTTTCCGTTTATTTATTTATTTTCATCCTAGAGTTTTTCACCAAATTTGTAGGTTTTCAAATTTTTATATATATACATCTTTATTGACAAATATGTACATTATTTAAATAATAAATAAATGATGAATGAGGTGTTATTATGTTAATATGTCAAAAGGCTATCGACCAGAGGTCTTTCTGCCTTGTTTTGTCTAGTCATATGGCGTCAGTCTTTAGTGAGTAGATGCATGAAGTGATGAAATGAAATCGAAAATGGTAGAATGTGGGTTTTTAAATTTAGGGATTATGTTAGGGTTTCTAGGAAGACAGTACAGGGATAATATATGAAAGTTGAAAGGATTTTTGGAGAATTTTTCTGATAGGAATCGAAGGCGTTCTTGAATGGGGATAACTAAGGTTGTATCATAGAAGGAGTTGGTTGGAAGGATTATGTAAAGGATTTAGAGGATGCCGAAGTTTTGTTAGGGTACGGAGGGATGCTCGCTCGCTAACTTGAATATTACGGGAGATTGGGTTGCTGGGACAAATTTTTATTTAACATCAAAATTGCAAAATTTAACCAACGCTAGTTATTTTCAGCATTTTCTGTCCAATGTTTTTCTCTTTCTAAAGTTTTTAGGAAATTGTTATGTTAGCGAAATATTTCAGAAGTATTTCTTACAAAACCTTTCTCCATAGATTCTAAAATTTTCTTATTGTATTTTTTTTTGTTCTTGTTCTCTTCTATATTTTACGAATAAAAACGTTTAAATAAAGTTTGAGCGATTTAAAATATTTTTTCTTTTTTATTGCATGAATTTTCATTAAATGTTTCACAATTTTTATAAATGTTATCTCCCACATTTATAAAATTCTACAACAATGTTCCTTCTGACTCGATCTTTTTGAAAGTTACAGAAATTTTTTTTCCAAGTTGCAATAATTTGCTTCGAGGGTTCTAAAATTTTCCAGTAGTAGGTTTCTCATTGTTTTTCAAATATTTCATCTTCTAGTTTTTAAAATTATCTTCCATTTTAGAATTTATCAGCAATACCAATTTGTGGAATTACTAGGTTCTCAAACAAAAGCTATCTCCGAAAGTTTAAAATTTTTAGTTCTAGTATTTTCTCTGCTTTTTCAGCATTTTCTTTTCTCTATGTAAATGCAACAATTTTCAATAAAGGTTGTAGTGAATTTAATGAAGAAAATATTATCGGAATTTTCCAAAAATTTTTGTTGTGAAATTCCACAGATTCTAAAAATTTCTTATGGTAGTTTTGTCTTTCTCTTCCAGCAATTTCTTCTCTATATTTTACGAAAAATAAAAATTAGAAGGTTATAATTTAGCAATTTCTCTTAGAGATTTCTAGAACTTTTCATTTCTGTAATTGTCATTAAATATTTTACAATTTTTATGAAATATATCTCCAAGATTTCTGTAATATTTCAACAATGCTTCTCTTTCTTTTATCTAATCGAAATATTCCAGGAATTTCATTTCCTAGTTACAACAATTTTTTCAAAGGCTTTAAAACGTTCTAGTGCTTGTGTATTCGCTGCTATTTAGCATTTTCTTTTCTAGTTTTATAATATTTTTCCATTCTTGAATTTTTCAGAAAATTCTATTAAACATTTTAGATTTGTAGGTTTTCAAATTTTTAAGCAATGTTTAGCCAAGATTAAAATTTTTTAAAAATCCAGAAATTTTTCATCTAAATTTTACAAAAATTAGATGATTATATTAGTACAGATTTTTGAGAATTTTGTTTCTGATTGCAAGAATTTTCATTGAAAGTTTTATAATTTTTATGAAAATGTTCTCCTAGATTTTTAAAATATTTCAATGCTTTTTATCGTAATTTGGAAGAAATTTCTCTTCCTAGTTGAAATACCTTTTCCCAAGAAATATAAAATTTTCCGCTATTTTTTGAGCATTTTCGTTTTCAGTTTCTAAAATGTTCTTTATTTCTAGAATTTTTCAAATTTTGAAGTCATTTTTATCTAAAAAAAAATCCTCCGAAAAGTGGCTTATGTTTACCTTTTCTAACTGTAAAATTTTTCATTGATGGTTCTGGAGTTTTAAAGAAAAGTTATCTAATCAGAACTTTCTAGGAATTTCTTTTGCGAAAACTAAAATTTTCTAATGGTAGTTTCCACTTTCTATTCCAAGATTTTTTCTCCAAAATTTAAATATTTTCTCTCAGATTTAAAATATTTATTTAACAATATATATTTTCGCTCTATATTATTGAAATTTATCTTCAGAGTTGCAATAATTTTCGGAAAGGATTATAAAATTTTTCAGAGGTAATTTTCTTACTCTCTTCTAGCCTTTCGCGTCTTTCTAGAATTTTTATTAAGTTCTATTGCAGATTTCTAGAATTCCCATACTTTCGGATTTTTTAAATTTTATTATAGATTTAAATGGCAAAACATTTTCCATTGGCAGTTTTCTTGCTGTTTTCTTGTCTCTATTCCACCTTCCAATCAGTAAAACATCATGAAAAATTATTTGAAAAATTTGTAGAAATAAACCTCTAAAAATTGCAATTATTTTTTGTTTATTTATATTTTACAACTTTTAATTAGAACCCTCGCTTATTTTTTACTGATTGGAGGGTGGTACAGAGGCCACCTACCCACCCTACATATACATGATAACTTCAGACAGTCAAACCCTTTATAAAAATTAAACAAAATCAAAATGTAAGTTTAAATGTAAATGAATTTATATACCTAATACTATCTAATTTATATTTAAAGTCTGCCCACCCATCATGATTAATTAATTAATTTCATTGTATACAGCGAGACGATAAGGAATTAAAGTTTATATGTGTATGTAGGGTGGGCGGGTGGTCTTGATCCAATTAGTAAAACATTATCAAAAATAATAGGGAAAGGAAGCCATATCACCTTTTTTTTTTAATTGTTAGAATTACATATTTGAATTGATCGTTTGATTCCTTGGAAGCAGCTTAAAATATAAAATACCTTTGCAATCCCAACAAATTAACAACATGATATTTTTTTCACCCAATTCAGCTTTCTATGTGCTTTGAGCTGATTCGTTTTTCTTATACTACTCGTATAATCGTTTTCGGATAATGTTTTATATAATTAGTCATGTGTATATTAACATTAATTTAATATTTCATTTCAAATATGCACAACGTTTCCAACAATATTCAGTATTCAATTACTAACAATTATTTGATACTTATTATAATTATTCCAATTAGTTTATTTAATTTGTTTATGCGGTTTACAATTTATGCTATAGCGGCAATACATCTATAATTAAAATACAATAGCGTGCATCACGTTGATATATTTGAATTTTAAAAATAAAATGGAATCATTATGTTATTTAATTGTATTAAAATATACTAGGCCAAAAAGGGTCAGGTGGGCGGAATAACGAAAATTAATAAACTATTACATGTAGGACAATACTACTGTTCGAGAAATTAATTGAATCATTTTATTTGCAATTCCCAAAAACAAAACTGTCGGCTCCGAACGTAGGAACGCATCGCGGCAATTTGTAATAAAATTAATAATTACGCGCCGAATCGATTTTTCATTGTGACGAAAATTAATTTAAATAAAACCCAAATGTTTGCACTACACTTAATTAAACGGGCGCAAATAAATATAAAATAATTTACAGTTTATGTTAGTGTGCAGTGATTTAATATATGTATATTATTATAATACAAGATAAATATAGTGCCGGTATTATTTAATATATATTTGTTAAAAGAAATTTATATTTGTATTATTTATTCATAATTGCTGCTCTTAATTAAATATATTGAAATATTTCGACCATTAAATATTAATTTTTTAGAACGAATTTCGTTGCATTATTTTGTTGTAAAAGTGCAGTGAGTAACCAATTATAAGTGATATGCTATTTGGAGTTACTTATGGAGTTATTTGAATAAAAAACAGTAGTTATCCAGAATGGTAAAGATAGAAAGTATTTAGAAAAAGTTAAAAATTTCAAGACTAACCTCCCCCTGCGGGGGGGGGGGGGGGGGGTAAATGAAAAGATCTGATGAAGCTAAAAAATCAGGTAGCTGAATCTATAAGGACCAGGTCAACCAGTCTTTCGGAAGACATGATTTCCGATGATCTTATAGACGTCGAACAGACCAAGTTACTAGTCGGTCCGGACCGTCATAAGTTTCAACTTAAGCGGTAATATTCCTATCAGAAATGACTAAAACACTTATCCAGTGGAACTGCAATGGATTCTATACACGATTGCCTGAAATTAAAATGTTATGCAACACTGTCCAACCAGTCGGCTCATGCCTCCAGGACACTCACTTTCACGAAAATTCAACACTATCCTTGTCAGGCTTTACCTTTTATAGAAAGGACTATAACGATGGCGCGCCTGCGGTGGTGTAGCAATTATGGTATCACATGGCGTGGATAGTGAGATAATTAACATCCACACTCCGTTACAAGTTGTTGCAGAAATTACATCTTCCACAAATTATCACCTTGTGTTTTGTATACCTACCCCCAGGACAAACACTCGCTTTACAAGAAATTGAAGCCTTGTTTGAATCTTTGCCCCGCCCATTTCTTTTAATGGGTGACGCCCATAATCCAATATGGGGATCGACATATAGGGATTCAAGGGGTGGTCTCCTTGAGCAACTTCTCCAAAGCAATAATTTTGCTTTATTTAACACAGATGAATAAACACATTTTTCAATGGCAAATGGAACATTCTCGTGTATAGACCTTACATTTGCATCCCCGTCTATAGTATCCAGTCTTGTGTGGAGGGTGAAAACTGACCTTTGTGGCAGTGATCACTTCCCTATCCTATGTCAAATAGATAGTCAGCTAGATCTCTACAGTCGACCTATAAAATTGAAAGTTGCTATTGGCACATGTACCACCAAGCGCTAGAATTGGATAATGTCGATATGTCATGCGCGAACTCTGCAGTATTATCCTTAACAAATCGCATTATTAAAGCAGCTGATTCCGTTGTACCGAAATCTCTCTCAATTGCACATCGCGCCCCCGTACCCTGGTGGAATAACGAATGCCGCATTGCAATTAGAGATAGAAAAAATGAACTTCGCACGTTTAGGCGCAATATGAACCCACAAAACCTAGCTGATTTTAAGAGATAAAGGGCTCACGCAAGACGGATAATCTTAGAGAGCAAAAAGCAATCTTGGATGCAGTTTGTATCCTCCATTAAAAGTTTGACTACCTCCAAGGAGGTATTTGAAAATATTAGACGAATAACCGGGAAAAAATCCTACGGACGAATAGCAGGTATTATCGTGGATAATGCCATCCTTACCTCTCCAAAGGACATATCAAACCATCTAGCTTCTACTTTTGCTCATATCTCAAGCGAAGAAAATATTGATAGACGCTTCTTGGCTATCAAAGCCTCATCCGAGCGCCAGAAACTATCTTTCACGTCTGACAGTTACAACGACATATTTACAATATGGGAACTAGAAACTGCATTAAGGCTTTGTCATGATACAACTCCCGGACCTGACAGAGTTCATTACCAATTTCTCAAAAACCTAACAACCTCCCAACTAACTGTAGTTCTAGATGTTTTTAATTTGATCTGGACAATAGATTCCTTTCCTGATAACTGGCATGAAGCTATTTTTGTGCCAATTCTCAAAATTGGTAAAGACCCTAAGGACGCTTCTAGTTACCGCCCAATTTCACTAACAAGTTGCATGTGAAAATTACTTGAGCGTATGGTAAACCGACGTTTATCTTGGTTTTTGGAATCGCAGAACTTAATTTCGAACACACAATGTGGTTTTTGCCGAGGTCAGTCAACTATTGATTATCTCGTGTCATTGGAGACCGCCATTCAGGATGCTTTTATTACTAAGCAACACCTAGTGGCGGTCTTTTTTAGACATTGAAAAAGCCTATGATATTACGTGGCGGCACGGACTCTTGAAAACCATCCGCAATTGGGGAATAAGAGGACATTTGGGACATTTTATTAAAAATTTTATATCAGTCCGTTCTTTCCGGAACCAAGTTGGGGCGAACCTATCTGATACTTACTTACAGGAAAATGGTGTTCCTCAGGGCTCTGTCCTTAGCGTTACTATATTTAACGTTGCTATTAACGGCATTGTCGAAGCAATTAGACCTCCTTTAAAGGCACACTTATATGTTGATGACTTTACCATATATTGCTCATCAAAGACCCTACCGGCAGCTGAGAGGCAACTTCAACTTGCGATTAATAAAATACACAGTTGGGCTTTAAAATCAACACGGATGAAACCAATTGTGTACATTTTCACCGCCTTAGGGGTGTTCATGTAAATCCGCAACTAACTGTTGACAATTCACCGATATTAGTGGATGACAAGGTTAAATTTTTGGGACTTGTATTCGACTACAAACTAATCTGGAAAACTCATCTTAACACATTAAAGGCAAAGTGTATGCGTGCGATGAATACCCTTAAAATTCTGTCTACATGGGGTGCTGATCGTGTAGCAATGCTTCGACTTTATCGTTCGTTGATTCCTTCCAAGCTTGATTATGGTTGTATTGATTTTAGTTCAGCGAGAGAATCGTACCTTTAAACATTAAATACTGTGCATAATACTGGCATTCGTTTAGCCACCGGAGCTTTTAGAACCAGTCCAGTCATTAGCTTGTCTGCAGAATCTGGACAACCTTCACTAGCATACCGAAGAAAAATGCTAATGCTACGTTATGCGGCCAACGTATTTAGCCGACCTAGTCATCGGGGATATGATAGCGTTTTTCTCCTCGGTATAATGCCATTTATACCGCCAGGCAGCATTCCACAAAACCGTTCGGGATTAAGTTACAAGCACTTTTACTGCAAATTAATTTTAATTTCCCAAAGATAACAACATGTGATACAAATCATCCTCCTTGGAGAACCCCCGCGCCCAGAGATAAATGTCTCGTTGTCAAAATTTCCTAAATCTTCGACACCTTCCACATTATTTCAACAGCATTTGCTCAATTTTGTATACACCATCCGAGAGTCTTGTCATGTCTTCACTGGCGGATCATGCTCTGCAACCTCGTTAGGATGTGCTTTCCTTATTGGTGATGATTTTTATATGTTCCGGCTGCCCGTACACTGCAGCATTAATACCGCAGAAGCCGTCGCTATTATTGAGGCTCTTCGGTTTACAAAGTCATATACCAATCAGAGAATTATCATCCTGACTGATTCGCTTAGCGTATTAAAAAGCTTGGACAACCTATTGCCACATTACGCACTTATTGTTAAAATCCATCACCAACTTCTCCTCCACTCGTTGCGCCAGAACGTTATTTTTTACTGAGTTCCTAGCCATGTAGGAATAATGATATGGTCGATAGGGGCGCTAATGAAGCACGCGTTAGTGGCTCTCCAAGAAATATATCCATAGTTGGCTACATTCAAGGATACTTGGCAAGGGCTGTGGACATGTTGTGGGAATCGGAGTGGGTTGAAACTCGACATAATAAGCTCCGTGAAATTAAAAACGTGATAAAAGTCTGGTCTACGTCTTCTAGAAGACTCCGCCAGGAGGAAGTAGTACTTACGAGACTGCGAATTGGACATTGCCGTATGTCACATGAATACTTACTGCGCAGACTAGAACCACCGATATGCGATACTTGTGGCGTTATAGTGACAGTGCGACAAATTCTTATCGAATGTTTTCAGTTCGTAGTCTCGAGACAACGTGCGGAGTTAGAGGGTACCCTGGCGGAGATCTTGAAAGACAGTGAAGACAACATCGCTAGACTGTTTATATTTCTACGAGAGACGGGCCTTATTAGCTATATTTAATGTAAACAAATTTTAATTATACCTGTTTAAATTCATCATTATTTATTACTATTTATTTTGTGTCTGTCTTTCTACTTTGTCGTAACTTTTAACACTTTTTGTTGTATGTCCAATATTCGATCTGTAATACTACAAACACCTTATATATGTTTGTAGCTTTGTTTATTCCTGTGATACTAGGTTTAAGTTTTATTTTGTGTGTGTTCTTTTATTTATTAATTTTTTATATTTATTTATTTATTTATTTTTGTTTAACTTTTTTTTTATACGATCACTTCTTTTCTTCACTTGGAGGCGGAAATGACCTAAGCTGTCGACGCGATATATATATATATATATATATATATATATATATATATATATATATATATCCCAAAATGATGATGATGATGTCAAGACTAACCAAACAACCTAACATATATCATCAATTAAAAGATTTACAATCTTATTTAGAAGCATGTAGATTTAAATAAACAATGCCTTTTTCGATTACATTTAAACAAGTAAGCAGTCTCGATTAAAGCATAATTACCGCCAGTCAAATAGTTTTTACCTATTTTCTAACGCAAATTTTGAAAAAGCAACTCATTTTAAAACAAAATAATAACTAAACATTGTAATAATGTAAAACTGCGGTGCAGAAATTATAATTATTACTTTGATTTCATTAATACTGCACCTGTAAATCAATATTTCATTTACACTTACAAACTAATAACTCTCATCAAGCATTTACGGGGGATTAGATTAGATGTTGCATGGGTGGCACCAGCGCCTATTTCACAGCGACCATTTCAGGTCTATTGTGGATCCCTGTTTATCACAGATGACCAGCTCTAGCTTTGCCTCTTTGATTAATCCTATTAGCCCTGCCAGAGGGGCTTGGGTATGTCTCCGCGCTTGTGTTTGTAGTGCCTAGCTTTTGATATCTAATCCTTGCTAGACCCTCGCAGTGGCATAGGATGTGGAACGAGTCTCTTCTTCCTCTAGGCAGAATCTGCATGATGCTTCTTCCACCAGGCCTATTTTGCTCATATGTTTGTTGAGCTTCAGTGTCCTGTTATCAGGCCTACTATTGTTTTGACCATTTTCCTGTCTTGGTTCAGGAGTTCGATCGTGAATTTTGGCGATTGTTTTTTAAGGAACTGTTTCGCCTGTCTCTGTCCTGGTGAGTTCATCCACCAGGTATGGGCCTATGTCTCCACCCATTTTTTTATGGATCGTTTGACTGCGGTTTTGGAGATTCCGCAAGAGGGTTCCGGGTTACTGCTTTTGACGAGCCTTGTTTGGCCAATTCGTCTGCTATGTCATTCCCCGGATGTCCTCCGTGTCCTGGGACCCATGTGATTGTTACTTTTTTGTGACAGCCAAGTTGGTTAAGAGCGCGTATATAGTCCCACACTAGCTTAGATTCGACCTGTGTGGAGCTTAGTGCTCTTAGTAGCGCCTGAATGTCGGAGTATATAGCAATTGACCTACTTTTGGTGTCTTGTCTTGCTATTTCTCTTGAGCAGTGGTGAAGAGCTATCGCCTCTGCTTGTAACACCGTGGTGTCCTTGGTGAGACTGACAGAAATCTTTGTCTCGGGTTTTGTGCCGTATATACCTGCTCCTACCCCTTTGTCGGTCTTTGAACCGTCCGTAAACCAGCATGATTCTGCTTTGGTAGGTTGGCCTTAGACCCAGTCCTCTCTTTGTGGGATTAGAACCTTGTATTTCTTATCGAAATTGTATTTTTTCACCATGGCATCGCTAGGCATTGCTGTAATCGCATTAGCCTTCAGCTCGTCTTCTAGCCATTGGTGCGTTTGTCGTGTGATTGGATTATGGGCGCCTGTCCTTGCATCAGTCTGTATGATACGGACCTGGCTTCTCCTTGAATGAAGATGTGTAGTGGTGGTATGTCCAAGATGGCTTCTAGGGCTGCTGTTGGGGTGGTGCTTAGGGCTCCTGTTGTACTGAGACATGCCAGAGTGTCGTTAATCTCCTCGCAGAACTTCCTTTACGAGTCCCTTTTGGCTTTTCCAATTTCTTTGTTATATTGAGTGAGCTTTCCTCTGTAGGTGTCCCAGTCCTGGTTGTTTTTGGCCCTATTGAATAGCCTTCGAACCTCGATCCTCATCTTTTCAAGTTTTTGGTTCCACCAGACTGTTCCGCAGCCCCTCTGCTTGGCTGTTTTTTCCGGGCAGTTTTCCAAATAAGTTATCCTGATGGCGTCATTGATTTGTTCCACTGCCAGCTCCAGCCCATCAATCTCTCTTGTCTTTAGAGATGAACGTGGGCTTATTGCCGATATTGGTCACTATAAGTCCCTCTGCGGAGATAAAGTTAAGTAAAGACTCACCTCGTTTGTTGGTGTCCGAGCTACCCCAGAGCGTATGATGCACATTGGCGTCGCACCCTATTATGAATTGGTATGCCTTTTCCGCGCAGTATGCAACTATGTCGCTTAGTATACGCGGAGGGCATTCTCTCTCATCTCCTGGGAAGTAGGCTGAGCAGATGACCCAGCTCCTCTCTCCTTCCTCCGTCCTGGCCCACATGATGCCTGTAACAGAATCTTCAGTGCATAATTGCGGTATTAGTGTACATTTGACTCTATCACTGTGAATTATGCATGCCCTAGGCCTTTCGGCGTTTGGGCTGTATATTACCTGAGAGTGTTGTGGCGCTAGGCCTGCTATTTTCCCTCGGAGTAACCAAGGTTCTTGCAGGAGGGCTATATCTATTCCTTCTTTGTTAAACCTCCTACACAGCGCTGCCGATGCGGCTTTTGCGTGGAGAGGAGGGACATCTTCAGGCTCTTCCGCCGTGGTCTTGTCCTCCTCCATTGGAACCGCGTCCCCCTTGGCCGATCGCCTTAAGAGGGGACTGATCCCGCTGGCGGAGGGCTGACCTTCTTTGGGAGAGTCTTGCCTTGGTTCCACGTTCTCCCCGGCCTCGCTGGTGCCTTGGGTCTTCGCTGGTTTCTCAAGGGTAGTGGCCTCCGGACTCTGCCTTGGTTTACTCCCTTCCGTTGTCTTACTATTCTCCTTGATACGCAGCCGAAGCCTCCCGTATCCGAAGAATGGGTAGTGGTCCAATTTAGATAACTCCTCTTTGGACTCTTTATCAATGGAGAATGTCCATATCACACCTTTAGCCTCCGGGGTTTTCCCCCATATAGTCCACAGGTGTGTGTTTAGGCCCCGGTTCCCGATTCTCAATCGTTTCAGGATCCTGTCGGCCTCCAGTCTGTCCTTCCCCTCATCCGGGACGTATGCCGTGCACACCCATGGCTTGGGAATCTCGTCCCCCTTCAACACCCTGAGGGACGCTCCCTCCCATGGTGTCAGGATTGGGACTGTATCCCTTAGCCATTGTGCGCTGGCCTCCTCGGCGCAGGTTATCATTAGATATCCCGGTCTCTGTGTGCACTTCGCGAAGACAAGTCCGCTTCGCGGTATGTGCTCGTATGCCGTCATGATGGCTTCTTGGACTGCCTTCAGCTTGTCCTTGTCGAGCTGGGTTTCTGGGAACCCCTGGCACGCTATGGCAACCTTGACCGATGTTACGGCCTCCGTGAAGGTTGGCCCGTCCCTTTTGGTCTTTTTTGTCTGCCTAGGCGTGCTGCTATCCGATCTGGTCCTCTTCGTGGGTCCTTTTTCGGGGGAAATAATCACCCTTTCTACTAGACAAAATTATTTATACACTGATTCAACATTATTTAAAGCTCTCCAGAAAATGTGTATTTTTAGTAGAAATAAATATATCAACTTCATTCCTTCCAAAAGTAAACTGAACAACTTTGAGGTTTTTAAGAATATTTTGTTTTGAGTTGAATTATAAGCTTCTAATAAAAGCAGTTTATTTAAAAATGTTTATTCTAGTATCAAATATTTTATAAGACATAACATTCTATCAAATATTAATAATAACGGACGCAAATCAATAATTTAGATAAATAAACGTTATTATATTAAAATAAATTTTAAACTTAAAATATTTTATAAAATTAAACATAATAATTTGTACAGTTTATAAACTTCGCTGTTATTATTTACATTAATTTTTAATATCTAAAGCTTTTAAGTTTCCACGGCAAACATTTAATTTTATCTGCATTATTTACGTAGCCTCCATAATGCAAACTTTCGCATCCATCCATTATATTTTAATGTCAGAAATATTCCCCTCGTCCACTATAAAATTTATTTAGTTTCATAAGAGACTGCATCCTTGTGGTTCAATTTAAAGCTTTATGAGCCGGAACGGAATTACCTCCACTAAACTCGAAGTAGTTTTATTAAAATGGCCATTTAACCAAGTATTTATTCGCGTGTATATATTCAATAAACCGTGACGGGCGTAATCCTAAATTTTGCGACCGCGCGTTATTTGATAGTGTGAAATTACATATTTTATTACGAGTGTTATTAAATTTCGGTAGTTTATTAAAAGTTTACGGCCGGGGGCTGCGAGGGCGCGATAAAAATTTTCCTCCTATAAATAAACAGCGTGGCGCCATCTGTGCGCGGACAAATCAACCGGCCCTGGCAGGAGGAAGATGTTCGCGTTCTGCGGGCGGAAATGTCTCGTAAATCGCCGGAATTTTCGCACACAGTGCGCTATTGATTTTTACACAAAATGGCTCTTGAAATATTTATGTAATAAAATACGTTAATATTTTACTGTGTTTGAAAAGTTAATTCGAGCTGAATGATGGAAAATCACGATACGGAATAAATAATAAATGCGCTGTCAATATATTCGATTTGAGGATTTCGAGACACTGTTAAAAATGCAGAAACGTCGTAAGTTGAAGATATTATAGATTTTATTGAGGTTCCGTAAGTTTTCTGAGTTGGTCACCTCTTTTAATCAAGAATTTATCAATATTGTCCTGTTGAATCGTTTATATAACCTGTAGGATTAAGAAAGCTAATATAATCTACTAAATCAAAAAAAAAAATAACTATTCGTACTGATATCATTTAATGATGTGAATTATGTAGTCCCATTAATATATAAATTATTTTACACCGTTAGAATTTTTTATCAGAAATAGTTTTCCTTCTATATATTTAGTACTGCTTGCTTAATATCTCCATAATGGAATAGTTCGTAAAGTATACTAGTATAAATATTTGATTATTGAAACCTTTACATTCTGAATATAATAAAATTGAACTGGATAACATTATTTTAACACTATATTTGTAGAATAATAAGGGGCAGTAGTTTTAACAAAAAGTTATTTAAAAACTTTTACGAATGTAGAGGTAAAACAATGTTATCGAATTTAATTACATCTTATAATAGCCTGTGTGTTGTTTAATTGTTGACCTAATCTACATTCTGAATATCAATATTTTCTTGTATGTTGAATACAATCTATCAAGCAAGCATATTGTAGAATATCAAAAGTACGTATTCAAAATATGATTTGAATCTTTTATCAAATTTCACTTGTTATACTTCATCAAATGTTGCGGCCAAAATTATTGCATATAATAGTTTTTGGAACATTAATAAAAAGATATATTTGTGTAATAAATATGATTAAAACAGAAAATATTGATATGTTTATGCTTTTTATGGATTTTGGACAGTACATAGAGAAACTCCTAGTTTTTTCTTTTAGATTTAATTTTATTATTCTTTTAGTATGAAGTGATCAAACAGGAAACCTGGTTGTAAGTGATAAAACCTGATAAAATAGGTCACATCAATATTGAATCAGCAAAAAACAGCAATTAACAAACCTGTACTAATAAAGTTTTTCTTGTAACTTAAAGCCATTTACTTCGTGGTATATTTTGATATGAAGAATAAAGAAAACACTTTTACTTTCTGCATACCATTTTAGACTTTATTTGCAGTGACTAGTAAAAGTGTTTTATTTATTCCTAATGCATATTTAGTTTTCGCGATTTCGACAATCCAATCATTGTATGTAATATCATATTGGCTAGTTAAAAATAATAACCCAATGAAAAGAATGGCCCCGATTTTTAACATAATTTTTCAAACAAAAGTTAAAATTAAAATTAATAATTTTTATATTTTTTGCCTATTGCTAATAAACTATAGGAGTTACATGTAATTTATATGACAAGTAATTGTAAATAATCCAAAATTGGGAGAATTGTTAAGAACAACATTTTTTACGTAAACTTCATAGCTTTCGAGAAAAATGTAAGGAAAATACAATGATGGCCACATTACCATTCTTTATGTTTCTTTACATTTTACAACTTTTAATTAAAACCCTCGCTTATGATTTACTGATTGGAAAGCGGAATAGAGGCCACCCACCCACCCTACATATACATATAAATTTCAATTACTGATTATGTCGCGGTTTGGATTAAAATTAATTATACATTTACACATTTTATTTTGTCAATTTTTCTTTTATTCAAATATAATTAAAGTTATTGTAAACCATGGCGCGATCAGTAATTGAAGGTGATTTGTATATGTAGGATGAATGGGAGGCCTATATCCCACCCTCCAGTTAGTAAAATAACATCTAATTTTTTTTGAATTATTATTGTATTTATACATGAATTAAAAAATGCAATAATTTTGTGTTTGTTTACAGTTTACAACTGTTAATTAAAACACTCGCTTATGTTTTACTGATTGGAGGGTGGGATAGAGGCCAACCACCCACCCAAATTACATTTACAGGATAACTTTAATTTTAATTGCTGATCGTTGCTAATTTCACTGCTAAAAACAATAAACTTTTTATGTAATAAAAAATAAAACAAAATAAAAATTTAAGTTTAAATATAAATGATTTTCTATAGAAAATATTATCTAATTTAGATTTGAAGCCTGCCCACTCATCATGTATCAATTTTTTTTACCAATTTACTGACTCAAAAATTTTACCTTCATTTCTATTAAAAAAGTTTTGTAATTAATTTCATTGGATAGAGCGAGACGATAAGGAATTAAAATTTATATGTATATGTAAGGTGGGTGGGTAGCCTCTATACCAGCCTTTAATCAGTAAAACATCATCAATATTTATTTGAAAAGTTTGTTTGAATAAATCTATTATAATTTGCCATAATGTTAGGTTTACTTAGGTTTTAAAACTTTTAATTAAAACCCTCGCTTATGTTTTACTGATTGAAGGATGTGTTAGAGACCACCCACCCACCCTACATATACATATAAACTCTAATCACTAATACTGGGTTAGTTTCCAGGAAAAGGAAAGTATTAACATGAGTGTGTATGCCAAAAAACATAAATATTGTCTTAAAGTTTAAAAATATATGAAGGGTGGGTGGTTGGCCTATATCCCACCCTCTGATCAGTAAACCATACATGAGGCTTTCAAAAAAGTATTTAAAACCAAACATTACAGAAATATTTTGGAAAGTTTTAATTGATTAAATCCTATGGTAAACGCACAATTTGGAAGTTGAGTAATCAAAATAAAACTATTTAACACAAAGTGATATCACTGCTAATTAATAACACAAAAAAGAGTTTTAAAACATAATCCAATAAGAGGCTTTTTTTAATGAAAATGAATGAAAATTCTTCACATAAACTACTCAAACCACTTAAATAAGCTTTATTTAACTACAGACCTGACACAATTAATTGCTTCCAATCCCAATATTAATCCTAATACCATTACCCAATTTAACGATATCCTATATAAATCAATCAAACAAAATACTCCTCAAATTAAGAAACAATTTTATAAATACCCTCTTCCAAATTTTATTCTTCGCCTTATCAAACAAAAAAGACAAATTTACAGAGACATTCAACTAATGGACCCTCCTGAACTTCGACAAAAATTCAACGAACTTAACAAAGACATTAAAAAACTAATTACGGAATATAGGACGGACACTTAGATCAATAGCTGTAGGAAAATTAACGACTCAAAAGGTAAAAAGTTTTGGACTGAAATTAGAAAACTTAGTAGATACAAAAAGACGGACAAACTACAAGAACTTTACGACCCTATCACTGACGAGACTATAACAGACCCAGACATTATCACTCGTAAATTTGCAGACCATTTCAATTCTATTTATTCACAGACACAGGACCCTAATTTTGACCAACCAACCTTTCAACTTGTAAACGACTGGTACAACAATTTCTTTAGATTCAATGACAGTTCAAAACCGACGGACATTTTTACAGAAGAGGACTATTTCAACATTTTAAAAAAGGGCAAAAACACAGCGACTGGACACGACCTAGTACATAGACATATACTAAAATCTTTACCATCCCACATACACGTCAATATCCTCAACATCCTCAATTCCATTTACCAAAATAATTATTACCCCTCCGAATGGAAATTAGGAATAATCATTTGTATCCCCAAACGTGACCATCCTTCATCCCTAATATCCAGCTACCGTCCTATTACGCTACTTCCAGTCCTTGAAAAACTCTACGAATAACTCCTTAAAAACAAAATGCTATCCCTCATCAGTGGGCGCATTCCAAACTACCAATTTGGCTTCCTCCCAAAACGATCCACTACCCTTCCACTTACCATCTTTACCTCAAACATCCAAAAAACACACCTTGAAGGAAATTCATCAGCCGTCTTACTACTGGATATACAAAAAGCCTTTGACTCTGTGTGGCATCAAGGTCTGTTATACAAATGTTACCTCCTTAAGATTCCGACACATATTATCTTTATTATCAAGCAATTCCTTTCCAACAGATCCCTTAAAGTCAAAATAACAACTCCTACTCTCCTCCATTTACTCCTGTATAAGGTCTACCCCAAGGATCCCCTCTATCTCCTCTACTCTACAACATCTTCTGCTTTGATATCTATAACCCGGATCCTCTGTACTTTAATCCCTCTAAATACCTCCTGCAATTTTCAGACGACACAGCCCTAATCTCCCATGCACCCTCTATACCCAAAGCCCTCCAACCCCTCCAGCAGCTTCTTGACACCCTACAACACTGGTTTTGCAAATGGCGAATTAAAATCAATCCCTATAAATCCCAGCTTATAATTCCCTATCAGCGTAACAATAATCCTGCTCACAATATTCATATTTCCCACACAACTGTTTCCCCTTCTACATCCATAAAATACCTAGGCATTACCATAGATCAAAAAGTTAATTTTAAAAATCACACAGCTATAAACAAAACGAAAATCATCACCAGGGCCAAATTATTCAGAAATTTAACCTACAAAACCAAGGGAATTTCCACCAAATCAGCTGTTAAAATCTATAAAATGATTTGCCGCCCTATACTCGACTATGGTAATGTCCTTTTCTCCCACTCCTGCAATCCTACTCTCCACAATATCCAAGTTAGCGAGCGATCTTCCTTAAGAATCCTCACCAAACTCCGCCATTCTAATAATCCTCTGCATAATCTTTCTAACCAACTCCTATATGACTCTACCTCTGTTATTCCCATTAATGAATGTGAAAAATTCTCCAAAAATCCTTTTAATCATCACATCCTTGCCATTTACTGCTCGCGCAGAAATCCTAACCAAATCCCAAAATACAAAACCCCTTCATTCACAACATTTTAATTCATCGCATCACATCATCCATCACCATCATCAGAGACAGATTGACGAAACATGCCGACAATGACAAATCCAGGCTGAAAGACCGCTGGTCGATAGCCATTTAGCAAACTAACATACTAACGCCAATTGTATCATTCATGTATTATATTAGTTGTATTTGTATTTGTTAATAAAGATTTTGTATATATAAGCTTTATTTTGATGAAATATTAATAATCAAATTTAATCTAAGAAGAAAATGATTTATTCAATGAATTCTTTGTTTATGTTTTACTGATTGGAGGGTGGGATAAAGCACCGGCTTTATGGTTCCCTATCGTGTTTAAGAATTTCTTAACCCAGGATTAGGCAATTATATTATCTACAAATGTCGCCTCTAGTGCTATAACACATTTATTTGCCAGTCTTATGAGACCTTGAAATGTGTTAAGATAGCAAGACTGGTTGTACCACCTATGTGGATGCAGAAGTTTCCTCTTTTTATCCTAAATTCAGTTACTTTCTGGTCACTCACAAATACCCTGTGAGTTCGTAGAGTGTTCTTCCAAGTTTATTTTTGGTTCCAGATTTAGTTCGGTTCAGTATATGCCTACACCTGTTCCTTTCTTATTGTTTGCTTTGCTCCATACGTAAATGTGTGTAAACTAGTTTCAGGAGCCTAAGAGTTTTGTGACGTATAGTGTTTTCCAGGCGTTGGGTCGGAGTAGCACGGTTCTGACTTTTCCTAGAAAAGTAACTAAGTCGCTCTTTGAAGAAAAGTCTTATGCCCCCCTTCAACTATCGCAGGCCGTTGACTCTTAGTCTATAAGTGCTACCATCGCTTGCATATGTAAATCCAGGAGCGAAAGAGACAATAACGCTTTCATTGCTGACGTCGGTGTAATTCGCATTGCGACAGTAATTTAACAATAATAATAATAATGATTTGTTTCACAAATAAAAACCCTTTAACTTTGTTTGTTAATTAGTTCAATTACTTCTAATTTGATAATGACAAGTTAAAATTGTCGAAACTATAGTCACTAAATAAAGTCAGTGTTATACAAACAAAGTTAAAAAGTTTTTTTTATTTGTGAAGAATAATGTATAACGAAGTACAAGCCTCCACCGTTTACAATATTTTTTTATTCAAAGATGACACAACATTTGTAAGTTAGAATACAGTATAAGAGGTAACAACTTTGAAATGGTCAAAAGCAATAAAGGCATATTTAAATAATAAAAAAATACAAGTATTCTTATAAAGAAATTATATAAACTTAAACCATATTTATTTCTTATTTTACAAAATCAATAAATTCAGCAGAATAAGGTTTAATACTTAATTAAGAAGTTCAAATCAGAAACGTTTAATTTAATTAAATTAAACATTTCTGATTTGAACTTCTTAAAATTAGTTAATTTTTCTAAATGCACGGGTAAAATGCTATTTCTTCTGTTACACATCTCTTCCGCATTCTTCAAACATATGTTTGTTTCTTTGGCAAAATTTAAGACACTCAAATCCTGGTACAGTTAGTAGCCGCTATTCTTTAAAATAACTTTAACAAGAATGTTGATGCTTAATTGAAAACAATATTCTCATGGTACGTTTTTGGGTTATAAATACTGGTTTTAACTAAGTTGCGGCATCCCAATGAATTATACCAATCTCAAAGGTAATACAAAAATGACTTGATATGCATCTACAACGATCTTCTGATATACAACTTCAGTTAGTTTACGTATAAAGTAACAAATTAAATTTTTACGCAGATTTTCAATATGGATCTTCTAATTAAGATTCCCATCTATATAGACTAGTAAGAATCTTACGCTTTATTCAAATACAATTTTATTTTGAAACAAATACATATCCGGATTAGCGTCTGTTGAGCGGTTATTTGCTTTATACAGTATGTAATGGATTTTTTCTTTATTAAGAATTAATTGATTACCCAGACACCAATTTTGAATTTCCATGAATGATCTGGCCAATTCAGCTTCTAATTTACTTGAATTTTCTGATGAAATTATTAAATTTGTGTCGTCTGCAAAACATTTTATGTTTAGTTTTCTTAGCAAGTTGTCACGATTTTCCTCAGCAGAAGAGGTAGTACTCCTACCTGTGAACAGAAACCGGTCATCTTTGCTTTAGAGACTTCATTTCCTATTGATATTTGGACCGTCTTTAGCTTAGCTATTCACTTAATAAGTTCGACTAGAATGCCGGGCATTGAGAAAGCTTGTCCTATACTGCTGAAAGACGTTTTGACAAAAGTTCTTTATAAATAGATAATTAAGCCTTTATTTACCAATACCTTCTTAATATAGGTAGCCACACAGTGAACTGCTGATTTAATTGAGCGTCCTGATACAGTACATATGTTGATTTCGTTTTAGAGGATTCGTCTTTAGAATATGGTCCCTGATGTACCGATCGAAAACCTTCTCTAAGGTTTTTATCATAAACGATGTGAGGCTTATTGTTCTGAAAGATTTGATATGGCTGTAGTCTTCCTTGTCTGGTTTAGGTATAAAATCTACCGTGACTTTTGTTTTTGTAGCACATGTCTAAAGGCTATGCAGCCCCTAGGGCCACCATGTAAATAGGGCTGGGTAAATTCCATACATTCTTTGATAGTCCCATTTACTTTAGTAACATACATAACATTTCTTCTTGTTTCTTTCTTCATTTATAAATAGTAACATTCCTAAAACTTGCCTAAGATATTCATGAATTTTCGTATGGTGTCTTTATATTAGTTTACGCATGTGTTTTGCCCTTAGCTATAATTTGTTTGGCTTGTGCCATACATAACTGTATTAATAAGTGTAAATTAACAGTGGTAACTGGATGAAACTTATAATACTAGATGTTCTGTTTAAATCATACTATATTTTTATTGTAAAATGCTTTTGCTTTTATATGTGTTAACAACTTCTGGTCCATGACGATTGAAGATGACCCAAACCTTGTGTGTCTCTTTATCGAGACACTAATATACCGAATTCAAGCATATCCTTGCGATTTCGTTTTATCATATGTTCCACTGCAGCGAATGGATTATCGAGTAATAATTCTTAAGACGTAACGAATCTATAGAAATACATACAACATGATATGTGTTAGCATTTCGTTTATGAATTGTTCATGCAAAATTTGTAGTAACTCCTTCTACTAGCAACTCCGCTGTCATATTACTGGACTTTTTTCCTTGATAAATGTTAAAATAACAACTTTGTCAATTTTTAATTCTCTTTTTTACAGTTTTTAGAGTTAACTAATGCTTAACCTTTCCTAAACTTCCACATCGAGTTACTAGATGATTACTTTCGATCATCGATTTTTTAAATATGTATATATTACAATTAGAAGAATGACTTTAATATTGTATGTTATACTTGTATCTTTGGGTTTTTGTTTGTAGGATCAAAAATGTATTCCTTTATATGAACAATACGCTTTTAATAACTCTAGAACGAACGGAACTGAATAATAGCAAAATACAAACTAATGGTGGATAGGACACAGCATTTAGCAATGTGAAAATATATTTAAGAACACTAAGATTCAAAATTCTTCTTATATCACATGTACAACATACAATGAACATTTATAATCTTATTTGGATTATAAATGTTCTTCTTTACATAGAAAGGTGTACGGGTTAAATGTTATTTTGATAAAACATGATGATAAAACCTAGTTACTCACATATAAAATTTTATAAGATCTAATTTAATATCATCTAAATGGTAAATTGTATTTATAGTTTAGCTGATCTTCACGATCATTGCATGAAGATAATTGCTTCTAGGGTAAAGATGTTGAATATGTTCTTTACACAATGTAATCCATGTTTTAAGCAACCCTTCTTAGATTAAGATTCAATCTTTAAGCAATACCATCAAACAAAATAATAGCCTAACATTCACCTTATTTCAATGACAAACATTTGTGAAAATATTTAAATATATACGAAAATATTACCTTTGTAAATCAACTTGTTCAATCTATAACAAGATTTTTGTAAATTAAAATGTTTCCAATAGAAAACTATTTTATTTGTTATAGCATGGTGGTTAATAAAATAAATGACTATAATTAAAGAAAAATATATGCTAGCACATTTTATGTTAGACTTAAAACTTTAGGTAGAATCAAAACAAATCTATACCAATTTAACATTTTTAATCTGATCGTTATCAAAATGCTTTAAAATAATGCTTGGAATAAAAATAAATTAAAATTCAGCTTAGGAAGTCATGCTTTAAAATTACAAGGAAACCAACCAAAGCTATTTTTGCTAATCATAGTCAAGATATTATAACTTGTAGCTAGATCAACCATAACATATTTTTCTTAGTAATAGTTAATATATCCGCATTTACGCTTTACTAAAAAGTTTACCTATTTCTTAAAATCACGCGTAAAAACTGTGAACACTTTAGTTTTCTCAATGGATATTCGGTTTTAAGCACAGAGAAAAATTGCAAAAATTATTACTTTGGACTAAACAATTTTATAATTGAATTTATATTGAAGATGATCTGCTAATTTTTATTAATATTAGATATTACAAAAAAATTTACCAACTTCTAAAAAAATTTCAAAATATCTTGTACTTTAACACTTCTAACTTTTAAATTTTTTAAAAATTGTAAAAATTAAACCACTCAAAAAAGAAACCTCAAATACTCAAAAGTTATTAATAAGAAACATATCTTTAATTTGTAATCAAAACAATCTATCTATTAAGTATTTTTTAAATGAAATAATTTCAAATTTATGACGAGGAAACGGAAAATTTAAATAAGTATAAAAATTTAACCCCTCAAAAAAATCCCCAAAAACTGAAAATCTATTTAAAATAAACGTATCTCTAACTTTTAGTCAAAACAATCGCTATTGTTTAAGTAGTTAATACAATAAATGAGTTTAAAATTATGACGAAAAAAAATAAAACTGCTTTTAACAATTTAAAAAAATTGTAAAAATTAAACCTCTCAAAAGATAATCCTCAAAGACTCAAAATATATTATGAAAGAACGTGTCTTTAATTTATAGTCTTCACAATACACTTGCAAATGTTATTGTTTAAAAAAATTATTCCAAATTTTAATTTAGCAGAAAATAAATCGACAATCGACTATCTCACCATTTTAAGTCCAAATGTAGAAGTGCTCATGATCAGACAGTTAAATTTGACTTATTATTTTTGAACATAAATAAAGTATTCCATAGGGTTCAAGGGTTTACTTATTAAACTTTAAACCTTAATAAATCATTTTAGTATCGCAAAATTAAATTTAAGACCAAAAATTTTATTTTTATAGGTATTTAACTCACAGTAGGGGATTCCTCAAGGCTCTCCTGTATCTCCCACCCTATATAACTACATACTACTATGATCTTTGTAATAAACGCGCAAAATAATTTATTTAAAACACGTACCTTCTGTAATATTGTCACGTATCGATATCCTGTCCGAGTCAAATTCCATTTTATGGAATTTTACCTGGCGCGAAGTCTAGCTGATATGCATTCCCACGGGAATCGGCGTTAGCGACATTAGTTTCAGAATAGTGTAAGTGGAGTTAAGTGTATTAAGAAATGGTTATTACAGTTAAAGTAAGTTAGATATCGGTAGTGTGTTATATATTGGATAAATAAAAGTAGTGAATAAATTTTAAACAATATATTTTTATAAGTAAGGTAAGATCCACCACCCTCATTCACGTGCTTGATAAGCCAAGACGTGACAATATACTGATGCTACAACATTAGTTTCACATTCATGGAAGATAATACAGTGACTAAAAAATTAATAAACTAAAAACATTGAATTATTATTGTTATAATTGTCGCTTTTGTTCTGATTGTCCGTAATTTTGCACTCAACTAGGTACAAAGCTTGAGTAATTCTCTACTATTTAACTTCACCACAAGTTGAAGCCACTCTCTACAGATATATTACTTCATGTTAATCAGGTGGATCGCAAAACTGGGCGTTAGTAAAAATAACAGTAATGTATAATAATCATGTATAAAGGAAAGAAATTTAAAAAAGGTGGAACTGAAATATAGAAATCAATATGTAGAACCATTGTGGATTATAGAAAATTCTAACTCTATTCTCTCTGAAATAGTTACAAATAGTTGAATGAACTTCTTTTTGCCTAAAAAAATACCTTTTAACATAAACAAATAAATTATCTAACAATAGAAACTATACAGAACTTATTTTTTTCAATTTGCTATCTATGTATATATTATCATATTACTCGACTACAAATACTCTACAATACATATTAAGGACCTTAAGGATATTAATATATGTATTACATATTAAAAGATTAACTTAATATAAACATTTATCTTAATCTTATTTGAATTCGCTTACGATAAAATACGGTTTGTAAATGGTTTCAATGTTTTATCTGTTGTAGTAGTAAAGAAGAAATGCTCAACACTATTTGTATCGTGTATCCTTGACACCTTCCTTAACACTATTTACCCAACTAATATATTTTTAGATGAATGCGTATTGATTTAGTTATATAAAGGGTTCTTAAACTTTCAGCAACATCTAATAGTATACAGAAACCAGACCGTGATTGGCAAAGTTTTAACAAGTAACATAAGCCGCACGAGCTTTACGTAAAAATTCATATTTTCAAGACATGATATAATGCTGCTAATGAGATCGAATTCTTATTTACTCTAACGTACAGCTGCGCTCGTATAATATTTTTTCTTATATTAAGTTTGAGAAGATTATATTTTATTAAATAAAACTAATTTAACTTTTGCATATCAAAAAAATCTTATGCAATATAATCAGAATTACTGTAAAATTAGCCATTAATCTAAAATAGAAATTGATAGAAATAGAATTTGTATAGAACAATAATTAACATCAATTAGATATCAGCTTTTAACATCTTATTACTTATTAGATATTATTTATTAGATTCAGCATACTAACAAAAAATACTAATTCTAAAATTTCAGTGTATAATAATAATAATCTACAGATATTTTAATCGTATTTGGAAAGGTGTTATTCCATTCTTCCTTCTGGTATCAGTTGCTCTATGAAAATATTAATGTCGATTCGTCAAATTGTTTGTCAAAGATGGCCTTTTTGTTTAAAAAGGGATATATATTTAACACTACTTGTCAATATATTTGACATTAATACGTTAATATAAATAATAATAAATGCTCTTTGTTTCTTTTAATTATTACGTAACTTTTGATTTAAATTTCTTATCTAAAAAGTTAATTACTTATTAAGGAAGTAGTTTGTTTTAAATTTTAATAACTTGATAGGTTGTATTTATAACTAACTAGTTCATTTCATTTATTTATTTACGAGACAGATTTTACTCCTAACTTTCACCTTATATATGTTAATTTTAAATGGAGTAAGCAAACAACTATTTCAGTCCTAATTAAATATTAGTAAATGTGTAAACTGGTTATTACTATGTAGATTTTCTAAATAGCAGAGTTAATCGTTTTAAACCAATAAATTAAAGGATATTGCATGATTTATTAGATTTAAATGTATAATATTTTGAAAACTAGGACATGCAGAAAATCAATTATTATTAATTAATACGTTTACACCTCACTTATAATCAATTTATACATGCTGGCTGTGCAATTAAATTGGACAATTCCGGAGCAAATTACGAATTCATCGAGTGTGGATGTACCGGTTCACAGCGAGCAACTTATTACCGAATTAACGTTAATCTAATCTAACACAATAATCTATATTCAGATTTAAGTTCATGACGAACGGGACGTAATTACGTGCGAGGGAGAGTGATTAGACGGTGTCACGTGTCAGTACCTCTACAATTCAGGGTCTGGGGAATCCCCGTGCGGATGCTCCGGGTCTAACCTCCCCCCTCGGTGACGAACATGGGCAATCTCAAATGGTATACAATCCATTCCGCTTGCCTGTCACGATTTGTCAACGTTAATGAAATTTACTTCAGACAGTTAACTTGCAAAAATTTGAAACTACGTGTCGGGTATTTTGCGTTACACCAGGGATTTTCCTTCATTACCAAAATCGTCATATATTATTGCTAGATACAACATATTATAAATTAAATAATCTAATTAATTAGATATCTCTGTGTGCAGTGTTTTAAAGGTTTTTAATTATTTAATTGTAGTAATTTTAGTACTTAAATGATTATATTATCAATTTTCCTAACATTATTTATTTTCAAATCATGTGAATTATGATTATGATGTGGCAATATCTAATACACAGCTGTTTGGAAAATAATTTACAACTAATATAAAATTTTCTCATCTTAGCGGGAACAGATAGTGGAAAATATAAAATAAAAGCGGTTTTATTGCGCTAATAAAAAGCTTGCGAACAGTTGCGCGAAAATTATTTATGTTTCGCTCCCTATCTCACAGAAGCACTTACATATATTGTGACCTGCTTTCGGCAACTCTTTGTCGATAGGCAGAGTCGTGGGTATAAGATTTAAAAAAAACAAAAAAATAAAAATGTTGAGCGCCACTTGGTTTTCAAAAATTCTTTAAAGTTACTTCTCCTCTCTAAACCAAGAAACTTAAGGAGGAAAAACAAAGGTAGAAAAGTAATTAATTGAAAGAAAGTTTAAATCATATGCAAAATTTAATTTAAAAAAATTAAAAAAATATATACAATGCTTTTATTACTATAAAAAAATTAAATAATAATTGATTAACACACGAACACTCAATAACATACAAATATCAAAATCGCTTTTAAAAAGAATAATAACTAAATCTTAATTTAATCAAACAACTAAAAATGTGCGAAACAATAAAAAAAAAACATATCCCCATATAAATCAAAATAAATAATCATCAAAATCATAAACAAATTCAGGTAGAATGACGTCACTCTTTACATATGTCATACAATAGATTTAATTCAAATCTTAATCTAAAGAAAATCGTAACAAAAAAAATAATCCCTCTTTCCTGAATTTCCACCAACAATCCTTATTCTAATTAATTTAATTAATGCAATTACTTTATAAAAATTACTTCTCCTACTTTAAATAATTGACGTAGGAATATAAAATTACCTATCAATCAATTAATGCAACTCAAATTTCTAAGTATTAAATAAATCTGAATGATTTCCTTTTCTTAAACGCTAATTTATCAATATGCAAAACACTGATCAAATTAATTATTATATAATTAAATTTAAAATTCAACAGTTTTTTTTTTTTATTTGTTCACTTATCTGGAATTTTCCTGCAAATTTTCCGGTTCAATACACCATCTCCTATCTCCAGGATCAGCGAAAGATGATTGATCCTTCCAGAAGTCCGCCCACGCAATCCTTCGAAAGATCCTTCGAAATCGCCGTGGCAAAGAATTTGACTTCGGACTACACTTCGGAAATCGCCAAAAATTCCAAAAAGAATGGGCTCAAATGGATTTTTAAATTTTTAACAAAAATTTAACCCAAACAACGAGGCCTAAAAATTTTTAATTTTAGTAAACGAGCCGGAATTAATTATTATTAAAACAGAAAAACAAAACGGACAAGCTGGAAAAATGTAGATAACAAAATTGCAGAGAAAAAAAAAATCGACAAATTTCTATAAAATAGGGAAAATATGGGGATTTACCTTAAGATGTAGTTTGGCCTCGCTTAATATTAAATTTGGACTTATTTGGTTGTTAAGATCAAAGAGATTCTTTCAGATTTTTTCCTTAACACAATGGCACACAGCACGTGTTCTTTAAGACTCCCTTTCAACAACCTCCTGAGCACACAGCTCGACAATTACTGTCTCAGAAATTTTTATCAATTTTTATTTCCCCCAAAAATACTTAAGCGAGTTCAAAAAATGACAATTTCGAATTAACGAAAATAAAGCCGCAGCCACACAGCATTATTGTGGTCACAATAGTATGTTAATAAACTCCCACACGGGAAGTAAAAATTGTTATCCAATGTCGAAAATATAAATTACGATGATCCCTCTCACAAGCGAAATATCACCGTAAATGATAAATATTAAAATAGGAGATGCTCAAATTTTAATCGACGAAAATACGGACGCGTGATTCCGTCTTAAGGTGACCTGTGGTTGACCTTTTTCGAACAACCGCAATTGAATTCAACCCACTAAATATTGAGGATTCGTCCCTTACGTCCTTATGGATGCCCAAATTGCATAATAGCCGATGAATATATGATGTGAATTGCAAAATAAATGGTATTAAATTAAAATATATAATTTCTATTTATATTTATCTTGGTGTTAATTGGGTCGCCTATGTTAAATCTTTGTTTTTGAATTTATTAAATTTTCCTGAATTATATATCTTGAAATCTTTTAGTCTAAAAATTAAGAGGTGGCGAAACGTGAACGTTACACTACCCCGCTTCCCCTTAAAAAAATAGTGAGTAAACGCAACTATTTTTTGTGTTCTCTCTTTTGATCAACCCGAAATTGTGTGGCCATCACAACTCAAGTTGATACTGCTAAGCCGTATCTTAAAATTAATTTACCCTAATCTTACCATGATATTTATTTGACTAACCTAACCTACTACTTATAACTAACCTATCCCTAAACGATTCAACAGTATAGAGAGAATATTGGAATTTAAGATATTTGCAAATAAAATAGGAAACTCGAACTCAATAAAAAATGACGACCCAAACCCAGGGTTTGTATTTATTATGCATTTTCTACATTATCTCCGAAATAAGGTTTTAAATCTTTTAGATGCCAACGCCCTAATCCCTTGCCATTTACATCCTTTAATTCGTACACTAATGGAGAGACTACCTTTGTTACCTCACAAAGCACATATTTTGACGCTAACTTAGCTGCGAATTTTTCTGATGCCTTTGACAAAACATAGTTTTTTTTCCATACGAGGTCCCCAATTTCAAATTTGATTTGTCTTTTCCTTAAATTATATGTCTTAGCATTCTTCTCATATGCTTTCTTTAACCTATCTTTCACTTCAGAATATATGACAGAAAGATTTCCTAAATCCTGCGCAAACTGGTTGGGGTTAACATCTTCAACCTTAATGCCATAGGCCGTGCCATAGAAATCTCCTCTACTGGGTATGTTTCTTCCAAAGTTCAAGAAGTTCGGGCTGAATCCAGTTACCTCGTGTACTGACGATCTTATCGCGTAACCTATCTCATAAATATGTTCATCCCAAGTGTTGTGAGGGTTATCCCTCAAATAAGACCTAATTGCCGTCCCTATCACCCGGTTGTACCTCTCTGTGAAGTTGACCTGTGGGTGGTACTTCGCATTATACCAAAGGTGTTTAATTTTATACTTTTCAGACAACTCTTTGAACTTGGATGATATGAATTGTTTGCCGTTATCCATCATAATAATTTGTGGAACACCGAACAAAAGGAATACCTGGTTTTCCATATAACTAAAAACTTCAGAAGTCGTGGCCCTCCTTAAAGGACTCACCAACACGAATTTTGAGAACCAGTCCGTCACCACTAAGAGATAACAGTTACCTTTTTTCGATCTAGGTAGAGGCCCAATTAGATCTGTTGAGATCACCTGAAATGGGAATTGCACCTTCTTTTGGTTTCCCATCAATCCTGCCCTGGCGACATTTGGTGTTTTTTGTTCGCCGCATACCCTACAGTTCCTTACATATGTTGATACGTAATCACGCATTTTAGGCCAATAGAACATGTCGCTTACTTTTCTGAGTGTTTTAAAGAACCCAAAGTGTCCTGAAGTCGGTTCATCATGAGCCCATTTTAATACTGTCAACCTTTGGGAACTTGGCACTACTAACCTCCACTCTGACGTGTTCGATTTGATGAGAGTCTTGCTCTGCACATATTTATATATTCGCTCTCCTTCCACTCTCCAAGATGGATACCTTTCCGGAAACTTACTTATTTTAGCAATCATTCCCTGGTACCAAGAGTCGGGATTTGTACAATTTACTAAGTTAGTCATAATTGAACCCTCACCCACATCCAACGTTGCTACATCTTCAACTTGATTTTTATCAGCAGGTGTCCTAGACAGCGCATCTGGCACAATATGAAACTTCCCCTTGCGATGACGTAATTCCATGTCGTAATGGCTTAGCTTCAAAGCCCATCTTGCTAATCGTCCAGTGGGATCCTTCAATCGCTGAAGCCATAGGAGAGAATAATGATCGGTAATCGCAACAAAACGCGTTCCTTCTATGTAGGGTGTAAATTTCTCTACCGCGAAAATTAATGCTAGACATTCACGTTCCGTAGCGCTGTAGTTCCGCTCGGCTCTCGACAGGGACCTACTCGCGTAAGAAATCACGTGCTCCTCTTCGCCTTCTCCGGATTGAGTAAGGACGGCTCCTATTCCCACATCAGAAGCGTCGCACTGGATACAAAATGATTTTGAAAAATCCGGGCTGGCTAAAACAGGTGCAGTTGTTAAGGCTTCTTTTATAGCCTGGAAAGCCGTCTCGGCGCGATCATTCCACTTGATAGACTGCCGCTTCTTCCTTCCTGTTATAAGTGCATTAATTGGTGCCACCAATGTAGAAAACTGAGGTATAAACCTCCGATACCAGGAACATAATCCGAGGAACCGTTTAGTTTCTGTGACGTTCGTTGGTACTGGATATTCCACCATCGCCGCTACCTTATCAGGATCGGTCCTCAGTCCACCCCTGTCAACTATAAACCCTAAATACTTTAAGTGAGACCTAGCAAACTTGCACTTTTCAAAATTGATAGTAAGTTTTGCGTCATCCAAACGACGATGTACTTCCTTTAGCGTTTTTAGGTGCTCCTCGATGGTCCTGTTGCAGACAATAATATCGTCTAAATAGACAAACACATTGGGTTCTAGTTCTGGTCCGAATAGTTTATCCATCAGACGCTGCTGAGTCTGAGCTGAGTTGTGTAGCCCAAAAGGCATAACTACAAACTCATACAAGCCTCTTCCTGGAACAGCAAAAGCGGTTTTCTCTCTCGAATCTGCGTCTAAGGGGATCTGCCAAAATGCGTGCTTCAAATCTATAGTTGAAATTACTCGTGCTTCTCTTAACCTGTTAAGTATGGCATCGACTTTAGGAAGGGGGTAAGCGTCTCTCTTCGTCACCTCGTTCAATCGACGACCGTCGAAACAAAACCTATATTCGCCGTTGGCCTTCTTCGTTAAAACGACTGGTGAAGACCAGGGACTCGAGGATGGTTTGATCACCCCAAGTTTAATCATCTCGTCCAATTTCTCGTCCATGATTTTCTGCATGAAGGGTGACAAACTGTAGTGCCTTTGTTTGACTGGCTCCGCACTTCCGGTATCAATTGTATGTGTTATTTTGTTGGTACGCCCTAACTCTGATTTAGATAGGTTTTTGAACAGACCGACCATAGACTCCAACTTCGTCTTTTCGTCCAGACTTAGGTTTGAAAACTCGATAATACCCTTTCCGTCTTTTTCCAGGAGGTTACGCGCTTCTATAGAGCTAATTGAATTACCTAATAACCCTATTCGTAAGCCCAAATTCTTCATTGCATCTGCGCCTAATATTAACGTATACTTTATATTCGGAACAACTAAAGCGTTAACCTGATACAACCTATTTTCGAAATTTAAAACTAGATGAACTTCACCAGAAACTACTATTCTTTCTCCGCTAGCTGTATAAATTGATTGAATTTCAGAAGGCAAAACTCTCAATTTTTCCTTACACAACTCTATCCCATCGCCACCTACGATAGAACGGTTTGCCCCTGAATCGACCAAAGCAGTTATCCTCACGTCAAAAACACCTACTTCCAAATATAAACGGTTATCTTGCGGTTTTTTAACAAAAATAGAACTAATACACCCTTTTGAACAGAAAGACTGTACGACCTTCAACCACTGGTCCCATTCGTTTAGTTGGGTCTGATTTGGACACAGGCTGTGGCGACCCTTGGACAGCCTGAAATTTAGTTTTTTGAAGGAACCTGTTCATTAAGTGTTTCCTTACAATATCTTGCAATATGGCCCCTTTTTCGACAACGGTAACATATCAGAGATGATCTCGATCTATCTTGAACGGATACCACCGCCGCCTGCTCAGCACGCCTTCCTTGGACATCATTTCTGGTTGCTGCAACCGGATCATCTGCCTCTAATTTTCTGCACAAATCTGCCAGTTGGTGAATACTCGTAATCTCATGGAGACTAAGACGCGACCTATAAGAGGGTAAAAGATTTTGTCGAATCCTCCACACTTGAGATGCTTCATCAGGTGGATTACTTAACATAGAAAATTTTTGCACCAGAGACGCTATATAAATAGCAACTTTTTCATTTCGCGCTTGTTTCCTATTGATGATATCTTCCAGGAGACTGTCATTGATGTTTGGTGGAAGAAAATCTGCTTTTAAAGCCGCTACCAAGGAATCCCAATCGGAAAGCACTCTCCTTTTGGGCCTAAACCATTGAAGAACGTCCCCTGAAAACAAATCCACCGCTGAACGAAACAATTCATCCTTTGAAACTCCCCGGGCTTCTCTCAGCTCCTCGACTCTTTCTAGAAATTCCAAAAGTGATGACCCACCGTCAAATGTGAGACCCCATCTGTAGACTGGAACGTGACAAACCTTGCGGTGATTACCTATAGGCCTAGAGGGAGAACTCGTAACAAAGGGAACATCCTCTTCTTCATCATCGTCTTCACCAGAACCGACACCTGCTCCAGCTAAAGATGAATGTCGACCGCCTTCAACAAAAGTGGATGCCATCGCCTTCGAAATGTTTAAAGACTTGCGAGACAACTGCGCTTCAAATAGTATACATTTGCTAAGATTATCGGCTTTGAACCCTTTTACCGCATCACTCGACTCTACTAACCTACCAATTCTATTTTGTAAGTGCAACAACCTTATCTTAACCCTTTTTTCCGTCGCCCTCGCGTCTTTACCTGGGTAAGAATCTATACACTGACGAACAGATTCCATGGATTCACCTATCTCCTTATCATCTACACCTGACACAAATTTTGTTTCTTTCTCAAGTGGAGCTATATTTTCAGAAAGAAATTTCCTCAACACAAAGCGCAAATCTTCGACTTTGGCCGTCTCATTATGAAAACCCCGAATACTTAATTCGTAAATTAATTCATGTTTCAACAAAAAGTTAGGCTCCATGTTCTACCAGTAATTCCAGAAAGTGAAGCTATTTGAATTTTAATCTGATCAAATGTATTTCTCTCAACTACTTATTAGCATTAATTGATCTATTCTATTTTTTCTAGCAAAGTAAAATTGTATATAAACTTTAAAGTATTGCGTCTTGATATTTGTTATTGAGCGTTTTTTTTTTTCAATTAAGGGCCCCACGTTGGGCGCCAATTTTATGTGACCTGCTTTCGGCAACTCTTTGTCGATAGGCAGAGTCGTGGGTATAAGATTTAAAAAAAACAAAAAAATAAAAATGTTGAGCGCCACTTGGTTTTCAAAAATTCTTTAAAGTTACTTCTCCTCTCTAAACCAAGAAACTTAAGGAGGAAAAACAAAGGTAGAAAAGTAATTAATTGAAAGAAAGTTTAAATCATATGCAAAATTTAATTTAAAAAAATTAAAAAAATATATACAATGCTTTTATTACTATAAAAAAATTAAATAATAATTGATTAACACACGAACACTCAATAACATACAAATATCAAAATCGCTTTTAAAAAGAATAATAACTAAATCTTAATTTAATCAAACAACTAAAAATGTGCGAAACAATAAAAAAAAAACATATCCCCATATAAATCAAAATAAATAATCATCAAAATCATAAACAAATTCAGGTAGAATGACGTCACTCTTTACATATGTCATACAATAGATTTAATTCAAATCTTAATCTAAAGAAAATCGTAACAAAAAAAATAATCCCTCTTTCCTGAATTTCCACCAACAATCCTTATTCTAATTAATTTAATTAATGCAATTACTTTATAAAAATTACTTCTCCTACTTTAAATAATTGACGTAGGAATATAAAATTACCTATCAATCAATTAATGCAACTCAAATTTCTAAGTATTAAATAAATCTGAATGATTTCCTTTTCTTAAACGCTAATTTATCAATATGCAAAACACTGATCAAATTAATTATTATATAATTAAATTTAAAATTCAACAGTTTTTTTTTTTATTTGTTCACTTATCTGGAATTTTCCTGCAAATTTTCCGGTTCAATACACCATCTCCTATCTCCAGGATCAGCGAAAGATGATTGATCCTTCCAGAAGTCCGCCCACGCAATCCTTCGAAAGATCCTTCGAAATCGCCGTGGCAAAGAATTTGACTTCGGACTACACTTCGGAAATCGCCAAAAATTCCAAAAAGAATGGGCTCAAATGGATTTTTAAATTTTTAACAAAAATTTAACCCAAACAACGAGGCCTAAAAATTTTTAATTTTAGTAAACGAGCCGGAATTAATTATTATTAAAACAGAAAAACAAAACGGACAAGCTGGAAAAATGTAGATAACAAAATTGCAGAGAAAAAAAAAATCGACAAATTTCTATAAAATAGGGAAAATATGGGGATTTACCTTAAGATGTAGTTTGGCCTCGCTTAATATTAAATTTGGACTTATTTGGTTGTTAAGATCAAAGAGATTCTTTCAGATTTTTTCCTTAACACAATGGCACACAGCACGTGTTCTTTAAGACTCCCTTTCAACAACCTCCTGAGCACACAGCTCGACAATTACTGTCTCAGAAATTTTTATCAATTTTTATTTCCCCCAAAAATACTTAAGCGAGTTCAAAAAATGACAATTTCGAATTAACGAAAATAAAGCCGCAGCCACACAGCATTATTGTGGTCACAATAGTATGTTAATAAACTCCCACACGGGAAGTAAAAATTGTTATCCAATGTCGAAAATATAAATTACGATGATCCCTCTCACAAGCGAAATATCACCGTAAATGATAAATATTAAAATAGGAGATGCTCAAATTTTAATCGACGAAAATACGGACGCGTGATTCCGTCTTAAGGTGACCTGTGGTTGACCTTTTTCGAACAACCGCAATTGAATTCAACCCACTAAATATTGAGGATTCGTCCCTTACGTCCTTATGGATGCCCAAATTGCATAATAGCCGATGAATATATGATGTGAATTGCAAAATAAATGGTATTAAATTAAAATATATAATTTCTATTTATATTTATCTTGGTGTTAATTGGGTCGCCTATGTTAAATCTTTGTTTTTGAATTTATTAAATTTTCCTGAATTATATATCTTGAAATCTTTTAGTCTAAAAATTAAGAGGTGGCGAAACGTGAACGTTACAATATTTGTTTCATTCCCCTGAATAGACGGATTTATGTAGCACTATCATCCCAGAAGTAATTATTTTTCAGTTTTATGTAAACCCTAACTACCACGAAAGTACTTTGTTAAGTAAAGGTGTTGTTAGAAGACAATTCGAGGAACGTATTGGTAAACACACACTTATCATATTGCTGTGTTGTCTATTATTTAAAAAGATTAACTCGATGCCATCATATTTATATGTAATATTGATTGAAATTTTTATCTTCAAAAATTACAAATTATCTAATATATGTATATAAAGGGTCGCTGATATGCACGGAAACGGTCGAATATCTCCTAAAGTAAGATAGCTAGCGAAAAAGGTTAAGATACAAAAGTTTTAGGGTTTTTTTAAATCTATCAGAATAAAGATAAATTAAGTATACAGGATCAGTTAAAAAGTCAGGACGAAACAAACTTGCTTTTTCTTTAATGTAACACCCCGTATATTGTTCCATATTGCAATTAATCTCGAAATTCTACACAAAATTAGTATGACACATCATAAGGCTAAACTTGACCGTTTTAGAGATATCGAACTTTGAAAATCATCTTTTTTATAAATTATACAAAAAATAGTTAGCCATCAAGTTACCTGTTAAAGGTAAGTTGGACGTCATTAGACACAAAACTACTTCTCATTTGATAATTTTCGCGCGAAAATGATACGTTTAAGTAAAACGTATATGATTTTCAATGTTTGATATCTCTAAAACATTCAAGTTTAGTTTTATGTTGTGCAATACCAATTTTGTGTAGAATTTCGAGATTAATTGAAATATGGAACAATATACGGGGTGTTGCATTAAAGAAAAAGCAAGTATTGTGCAGTGGAGTTTCTTAACGTCGACATCATTAGAAGATTAATTTATTTAAATAATTAATTTTACTGTAGAACAATAAATGGTCAGTAATGCTATACCTTAATCATCTATTTTACCTTTTTCTAGAATGTCTAATTTGTTTGAGTTCTTTAAAACTCAACTATAAATTGTGATGTGGCCATCATAATACTTTCCCTATATTTTTGTCAACAACTATGAGGCTAAGGCAAACAAGGGTATTCTTAATGATTTGCTCAATTTTGAATTCTAAATTCTAAATTATTATGTAAATGTAGGATGGGTGGGTGGCCTCTAATCCACCCCCCAATCAGTAAAACATAAGCGAGAATTTTAAATAAAAGTTGTAAAACGTTAACAAACACAACGTTTTTGCAAAATTTAATAGATATATTCAAACAAATTTTTCAAATAATTTTTGATGATGTTTATCTGACTGGAGGGTGGGATAGAGGCCACCCACTCACCCTTCATATACATATAAATCTTAATTACTTAGCACCTCGTTGTATCCAATGAAATTAATTACAAATCTTTTTGAATATTTCTAGATGATTTACATCAATAATATACCTGTGGACTAGAAATTAATCACTGCGCAAGCAGTATTTTGAGGAGGGTTGTCATTAATGCGATTGTAAAAATAATATTCATTATTCCGTTAGGAGGATTGTATAGGTAGGTATAGAATTATGTGGCTGTCCAATTTTGGAAAGAAAGAAAGAAAGAAAATTTGACGCAAAGAAATATTAAACTAAAAAATATAAGCTTTCAAAGATACATATAACCACCATTGATATCTGTAGAAGAACTTAAATGACCTAGATGTTTGCTGATTTGAAATCTAGAGATGAAAGTTAACAATGATTATGTAAATCATGCACATCAACAAAATATTGCTTGCGCAGTTGTGGATGTTTGTAGTTAAGAATTATCTTAAATTATCTACAAAATACTGCTTGCGCAGTGATGTACGCCTGCATATAAGAAGTACTGCGCGAGCAGTATTTTCTAGATGATTTACAGCAATAAGTTACTTGTGAAACAAAAATTATTGTGGATGGTTTATCATCAATGCGATTGTAAAAATAATATTCTAGAACCTATTCAGTTGGGAGGATTTTATAGGCAGTATGGAATTATATGGATGTCCAATTTGGAAACAAAAGACTGGAAAAATTGATGCAATGAGGTATTAAATAAGAAAAATAGATTTTTAAAGATACATATAACCATCATCGACATCTGCGTAAGAAACTGAAGTCTGTATAAAAGAGGGTTGTTGGAAGATTCGCTAGATACTTGCTGATTTGAAAACTAGAAATGAAACTATTATTTTATAATATTATTTTTAAATTCTTGAGAAGATATAATAAATTAACAACTAATAATTATTTAAATCATGTAAATCAACAAAATACTGCTTGTGCCGTCCTGGATTATTATGTATATGTACGGTGGGTGGGTGGCCTCTAATCCAACCTTCAATCAGTAAAATATAAGCGAGGGTTAATTAGATGTTGTACAACGTAAATAAACATATCATTATTGCACAATTTGATAGATTTATTAAAACAAATTTTTCAAATAATTTTTGATGATGTTTTTCTGACTGAAGTGTATGATAGAGGCCACCCACCCGCCCTACAAATACATATATACTCTAATTCCTTATCGTATTGTTGTATCCAATGAAACAAATTACAAATCTTTTTAATAAAAATAAAATTAAAATGGAAAAAAAATTGAGTGAGTAACTTAGTAAAAATATAATGCATAATAGATGGGAACACTTTAAATCTAAGTTAGATAAGATTTGCTATAGAAACTTAATTATATTTAAAATTAAATTTTTATTTTGTTTCATTTTTAATTACATAAATAATTTGATGGTTTTTAGCAGCAAAATCATCCACCTTTAGCAATTAAAGTTATCATGTATATGTAGGGTGGGTAGATGGCCTCTATCCCATCCTTCAGCCAGTAAAACATAAGCGAGGGTTTTAATTAAAAGTTGTAAAATATAAATAAACACAAAATAATAGCAATTTTGAGAGATTTGCTTATACAAATTTTTCAAATAATTTTTGATGATGTTTTACTGATTATACGGTGGGATAGAGGCCACCCACCCATCCTACATATACATATAAATTACAATTACTGGTCGTCTCGCAGTTTGGATTAAAATTAATTACAGAAATCTTTGAATTAAAAAGAAATTCAAAAGAGTTTTTGATTGAGGTAATTAATAAAATTTTAAAGTATGATGGGTGGGCAGACTTCAAATCTAAAATAAATAGGACTATCTATAGAAGACCATTTATATTTAAACTTAAATTTTGATTGTGCTTTATTTTTTATTAGATATAAGATTTTATTATTTTTTTGCAACAAAATCATCAACGGTTAATATTTAAGGTTATCATGTATATGTAGGGTGGGTGGGTGGCCTCTATCCCACCTTTCAATCAGCAAATCATAAGCGAGAGTTTTAATTAAAAATTGTAAAATGCAAAGAAATATAAAAATGTTGATATAGCCATCAAAATTACATTTTCTCCAAAACTATGACTTTTACGCAAAAGGCGATTTTTAATAATTTGCTCAATTTTGGATTCTTTACAATTACTTGTTATACAAATTTCATGTAACTCCCATAGTTTATTAATACTAGGAAAAACATGTAAACATTTTATGATTTTTAATTTTTTCTCGCAAGCTAAGCACTTTATGAAAAACATGTTTTAATAAAACTTGCTCACTTTCTCATTCCCTTTAATTTTTGTTGGAAGAGTTTTGTAATATTTTTAAAATTTAGAAAAATATCGAGTTAAATCCAAAAATCGCCTCGTGTAAACAACCACTTCCGGTTTAGGAATGTTTACCAAAAGCTTTTCAGTTCTAATTTTTAATGACAAAACCTTAAGTTTCATCTGAAACGAATTATTCGTTTTTAAGATAGAGCGCCCACAGACATTTTCATGCACGAAAACAATACTTCCCCTATATATTCTATATAGGGAAAGTGATTATATATATGCCTTCACTTGATGGAGCTCTGTATTGTCTTAATTGTCGAAAACATCTTTAGTTTCTAATCACTATGAAGTATACTCGAACTTAAATTATTTTTAAGACTAGGAAACCTAGAAAAAAACTTGTAAATAGTTTTTATTTATTTACAACCTTCTACCATTCATCCAGTTTTTCAGAACTTTATGCTAATTATATTATCTGGTTCTTAGCCTGCAGCTAACCTCTTTCGATACTGTTGGAGCTTAATTTAACCAGAACATATATAACTCTCAATATGTCCATAAACTATGAGAAATATTGTTCAATTATATAAAATTACAGTACTCAAATTCCGTAGACCTCATGGGGTGTCATGCTTAGTGTTTATGTTCATTGGTCATTTTTAACTTCTCGCTACCTATTTAATAAGATTATCTCTAACATCCACATTATCCTAACAAAACGTAAGTACGGAGAAGACTTAAGCTTTTTGCGATTTTTAAAGCTGCCTTTATCGAAGCTACTTTCTACAATTAGTGTTCATTAGCGAATTCCTTTATAAGTGCTCTGCAACAGAATACAAAATAATTATGTACATAACTCTTTTTGTATCGCTTGTTATAATTGGCATAAATAAATCAAAAATCCTACTTCTTTGGGTGCTATTCCTTATAGTAAGATCGGGGTCGAAGTCTATACCAAGATAAATGGCTCTATACTTAAGACTATTTTTTTCAGATTGATTTTATTAGGTTTCTTCTGTTACAAAGTATAAATTACTAATAATTTTCTGCAGACTATGCCCTAGTCTGGTCTAGCCATATCACCTGTTATAGGTGGTTGTTTCAATATCTCTTCCTATATCTATCCTGCGGAGCCATTGCAATAAACACTAAATATTATGGATTAATTACAATCCATATCATTCTGCTTCTAAGAACTTATGACTTATATATTTTACGTAAGGTGTTTTAAGTAATATTTCCTAATACATAATGTATAATCTTCTTGCTAATAATGCTATGAAACAAAATTGATAACGTTTTTAAAATCAGTTGTAATTAGTACTACAAAAGTTTTTCTTGTTCTTTCAAAGTTGTTGACTTAACCTGCTATATTGCGTCTATTACTGATCTTATCGTGTAGCCAAATTGTTATTGGTTTATTCCCTCCTTGAGTTCTAAATACTTTTGTTTAGGATTTCTTCAAACAGTTTTATCATAATATTTAGGATGTAAATTAAAGTATTTCTTGTTTTCCTTGTCTTTATATGCTGATGTTACGCAGTGTACTAATTTCGGATTAATTCATTTGCAAGCCCGAAATATTGATTTGGAAGCCAGAAAAATTATTGTTTGATAAAAAATCTTTGTTTACATTATTGACAAATTTATTTCGAGACAAACTATTGCATAAAAAATGCTCTGAGACTAAGTGCTGCAAGTGGTTTTATCACCTCGGACTTCATTTTAGTGGGATGAAAGAGAAAAAAGCCTCGATTGGTCAAACGGTGAACACGTACACCCTTACACCCTCATCGTTGCTCTATTGTCGTCACCTTCGTAAGCAAAATGGCATCTTGCAAAGTTTTACAGCACCCAGCCCCCTTAATTTAGTATGCAGACAAACATGCAATAAAAAAAGTTTCGAAGTATAGGAGATCAGATTATCGTTCCCAGAAATCACACAGCATAAAACTAACGGAATTGCGATGTAAAAATTATAAAATAATAAATTGGAAGGGCTAATTATAGTAATCGCATCTTATGTGCCAACACAGGCCTTATGATAAATATCAAGCTGTTTTATCAGTAATAATGTTCTAACTCTGTAAAAAGTCCCTTTTTTGTCCTTATTTTAAGTTGTGAAGAAATTTATTTTAGTACCACCGACTTTTTTGTAGTTTCTGGTATATTGATTTTATTACTCTACTATTAATTTGGACATCAATTTAAAATTTTTCGTTGCCAATGAAGTAAAATCCTCTAATCTTTATATTTATTTAACATCTCTGAAAATCTTCGTCTATTTTATCCTAAAAGTCGGGTAAAATCTATCGCTCTTTTCTCTTAAACACTTATTCGATATGGGTTCTAAACTGGTGGTCAATATCCACGCTAAAATATTTTAGTGATATATTGCATAAAATTAAATGTTCTCCATTTTAAAGTTAATATTTTTGACCTTTTTTAACGAATCCTGTGTTATATGAGATCCTCTATGACGCCCTAAAAACCCTCCCAGTGCATTTTTGTCTTAGGAATATGCCAAGTTTGATTTTGTTGTTGTGATGTTCTTAATCATATCATAAATAATAAGTATTTAGATAACAAAACTTTTAATTTTAAATTCGTTTTATTGTAAACACTACAATAAACTCTACAAAACACTACAATAAAATCAATTTGAAAATCTAACAGTTTTTTTCAACTAAATAGTGAATATGGATTTTCAACACTTATGTGCCTCAACAACCAATCAAATAAATAATAAGTATATTTTTATAATATCACAATATATGTCCTGTTATAGGATTCATCATAAAAGTAATGCGCATATTCTCTGAAACTTTCTCCTCGATGGGGATGTCTCTTAGGAACGTTGTACCATGATTTTGGATGTTTTCACTGGACTCCTAATGCTTTCCTTTCAGCTTTCTCTTCAGTCAGAGAGCCAAGTTGGAATTGTGGCTAGGGAACAACCGGTGTTGCTCCTTATTCGTAACGATGGAGGCTGTGTGGCTGCGGCATTGTCATGGTGGAGCCTAGACTGACCGTATCTTAGATGTCAGCAACCTCGCACGTGACCAGACGTTTCAATCTCTTGATCACCTGCAGGTAAAAGGCAGTTTCTTCGTGCTGCATAAACTCAAAATTAATGATGTCATGGATGTCACAAAGGACTATGAACATTGTTTTGCGAGACTTGATCATTCGCGTTTTTTTTGGGAGGGGCTATAATTTTGTGTTCCACTTGCTGCTCTGCCTTTTCGATTCTGTGAGTAATCGAACATCCAGGATTGGTCTCAAGTTAAAAATGTCCGGCTCATTCTGAACCAAATTCAAGAATTCTTGGTAGCACGAAACTTCTTTCTCGTCTTCCATTAACACTTTTCGTACAAACTTCGCGCAGACCTTGAGTATTTGCAGATTCTTCGTCACTATCTCATGTACCGCAAATATGGACATATTTGAAATGTCAGCAATTTGCTGGATGCTCAATCAACGGTCGAACACAAAACGATTCAAGTTTTCGTTATTCCTAGCCGTTTCTTCTTTTCGCATAAACCGCACCATATTTTCCAAAGCGTTTTACATTGCTGCGATGTATAGTCGCATCACAATCAAATACGCCCTGTATTGTATTACAACTAGGAACTACCTTTGAGGAATTTGTTCAATGCCAATGGATTTTCAGCGAAATATCGCTAGATAAATTATTCTATAAATCAATCGTCCTAAGGCTCTCCTCAAATATAAGTAGTCCCACCTAGCGATTTATGTTGGCTTGTTGAGAATTCGGTCTTATTGTGTGCCAATTAGAACTTTTCGTTGGCTACGATTTTTTACCGACATCCTATTTAGGGAAATTGATCATAGCCTTAGTTTTGAAAGTGACGCTTTTACTTTATCAAAAAAATCAGACATTGTTCTCGACCGTTTTATATATTATTCGAAAATTACTCTGAAGTATTTGACCTCATCTTGAATAGAAATTACAGACTCTCTGATAGAAAATTCTGAAAAGTCGATGACTCATAGTTTAAACTTGCTGAAGTGGCACTTGTGTCTCTACATATAGGTATAGATATACAGGGCTGGGGACCGGGCAGATTCTTGTAGACCGCCTGCTAATATCGAACGCTGGGAAGAGAACGTAGTGTTTACCTTGGTACAAAATTTCTTGTTACGAAGGTAATCGTTCAGGGTCCGGATTAAGGATTCAAGTTGTTCAACCCCTATCATTTTATAGGTAAGATCGTCGTGCCAAACTCTGTCTATGAAAACTACGACAGTGTAGCTTAATCCAAACACCAATGGTGTTTGCAGGCAAAAAACATGCAAAATTATTAGCTCGAGATGGGACAAGTTGCCAAGGTTAAATAAAATCATAAGGTGTGTACCAAATATGCATTAATAATCAATTATTAAAACAATTACTTACCTGTTTAATACATTTCAACTTTGTCTTTCTTATCAGAATCATATTATCATAATATCATAATGATGCTAATTTTGTTAGTCGTTAATTAAAAGGGGGATTATCAAAATTACCGAATGATTTTCATTATTACAAACAGATTACTGTAAGATCAACTGTAGAAATTTGTGTTATTATTAACAATCAATTAATGAAAGAATTATTTTTCTGGTTAATACATTTCAACTCTGTATTTCCTATAAGGGTCATATTGCCATACCATCATAATGAGACTAATTTTATTTGTTTTACACTACACAAGGGAGATTTGCAAATAAAATTTCAGTGATTTTCTTTTCTTAAAACAGATTACTTTAAGATCAACTGTAGAAATCTGAATCGGTATTTTCCATCTTTGAACCATCATCTTCCGGAAATCCCAACACTACTATTGTGCACTAGATACTTGTCTAATTATGAAAATTACACCATCGTCCGTTTATTTTGATCAGATATGAGTTTTATTATCGGTTCTATTGCTAAAGTATTATCTAAGGGCCATACTGTAGTCTTGATTGGTTTGCAAGGTGATCAAACTTTGTAACTATTACTTTTGCCCTTTTCTACGTTATAACTATTCTTAGTTTGTCAGTCTAGTGAGAATTGAACAGCTCAGGTAATCCTGAGTATCCTTTTGAAGTATAGAAATTCATCAAAGAAATGGCTAATATGGTCAGAGATAGATTTCATCAATTTGAAGATAAGAAGAGGAACGATGAATTAAATTCTCACTTAACCCGTGGTAAAACCAAATGTTTAATTAATCTTCTAATTAAGAAGAGGAAGAAATGATAAGACGTTCTTGTTATTGTGTTAAAGGGAATACCTTCTGTATTACACAAAATTATATTTTATTTGTTGTCTTTATTTCTTCATTATAAATCTATATGTAATATTATTATATTAACCTTATTGTTATTAGTCTCATCTAATATTTAATAATTAGTTTAGATTATGTTAAAATGACACTAGTTTTAGAAAGGAAAAGAAAAACATTAATAACACAAATATCGCAGACATCACAGACCAGAATCATCTGAGAAATGTAATGCAGGATGATGTTTTTTAGGTCATAAATGTAATTTAAGATTACATAACTTAAGGTCTTTTGATAATAATTCAAAATGATGTAAGGTAAATCTGAAGTAATCCAAGGTCATTTAATTTAATTTAATAAAAATCATTCAGGGCCACAGCACCGTAGTCCAATGTGATGTAAGGTCATTAATAGTATTATTTAAAATTGTTTAAAATTATTCTTTTAATTAATTAAATTAAACTTAAAGAAAATACATCGCCACTGGTTAATACAAAAACACATACAAAACAAAAATCCTAGGTAATTAGCAAGAATACAAGACATCACAGTTTTAAATCGTTTGATAAATGTAATTTAGGATGATGGTTTAGCTTTATCCAAAGCAATTTGAGGTTGTCCAACTGTAGTTCAAAATTCAAAATTTATAAGTCACATTATAATAACTTAAAATTCGGGGTTATTTAAAGCCTTTTCATTTCATTATGTAAATTAACGATCATTTAAATTGATTTAAATTTATGACTCAAGATGGTGCAAGGTTATTAAAGATTTTATAAAGTGGATGTTTCACAAAAATTCAAGGTCAGGGACACATGACTGTAATTCAATATGATGTAAGATAATTAAGATTTATTTATAGTGGTTTAAAATTATTTAAAGTCTTTTAATAATCCAAGAATGTACGTCATTTAACAGTCGTTTAAGAATATTCAACAATAAATTCCTTGAAGTGTATTCAATAAACACTGTGAAAACTTGAACTTAAAGAAAAGAAATCGACACTGGTTAACGCAAAAATATATAAAATACAAAAACCGTACGTCATTGGCGAGAAAACAATACATCACAAATAGAAATCGTTTGATAAATGTAATTCATGATGATGGTCATGCAAAGCAATTTAAGGTTATCCAACTATAAATCAAAATAATTTAAAGTCGCTTTATAATAACTCAAAATTCGAGGCTAATCAAAGTCGATTCATTCCATTTTAGGTAAATTAACAATTAATTAAATCCAACTAAATTTATGATTCAAAATTATGTAAAGTTATTAAAGGTTTTACAAAGTGATTTAAGGTTGTTTGACAATAATTCAAGGTCATTAAAGGTCATTAAATGATTATCAGAAGATGTTAAATGGTTGTTCAAGGTTATTCAAAACCTTTAAATGATTATCCAATATCATCTAAGGTTATTTAAGCTTACCTAACTATAATTCAACATAATTTAATGCCGTCTAGTGATAATTCAAAATTATTTGATGGTAATTTAAGGTTATTTAGGATTATTAAAGGGTATCTGATAATCATTCGTTTATTTGTTATTAATGGCTATAATTTAACACAGTTTTAATTCAGTCGGTTATCATTAAAGGTCATTCAAGGTTATTCATTTACCATGTATACTCAAAAACACTTTTTTTAAATCACGATTATCCACATTCATTAGATGTTGTCCATAGAGTGATTGTATGCTTATAATTTCTCACTAAATAAGAAAACATTTTGTAAATCTAAAACGAACGAAGTCTTAAAAACAAAAAAACAAAACAAATCAAGCTTAGATGGGGTGGCAAGAATTAAGATAGGTTCCTGTGAACAAACGAAACATTAGTAACCGTAAAAAGTAAGGTGCTGACTATCTGGATCATTGAGGGGTTAGAGGGTTAGGGTTAGGGGTACGACTATTAACAACCGCGACCTAATCGCTTCTTACCCAAGCTCCAGTACCAAGCCAAAGTTTTTTGAATAGTGTGTTCTTTAAAATTTCTAATTATCTTCTTATCTAACTCTTTGATTATTTCTTTCGCTCTGTTGAATTAAAGGTATTCTTTTAATTAGTTTGAATTATTGTTTAAAATCATAAATAATTCGCGCGATTTTTTATCTAATTTCCATACACAATGTTCCTATATTTAGTAACCATTAACCATTTACTTTATATCTGTGCTAGAAAGAACGATATTTCTATTGTAATATTTTTGGACTTCTGTTGACATAAATATTCTAGCTTTAATTTTTGTAAATAATAAAAATTGAAAAACTATTAAGTGGACACAGATTCCCTTAACACTAAGCCATTTTTTGGGCTATAACGTTATTGTGATGAAAATTATTTTTATTTCTTCAAGATTATCTTGACCTTAACATCTAATTGCTTTAGCAAATGAAGTAAGGTCACCTACATAGGAAATGTGTATATTAACTCTTTCTATTCCTAGCCTGATATCGGTATAATAGATCTCAAGATATCACAAAACATACCCATTTTATACTGGTTTTCTATGACTTCTGATTTTAAAGTTAGTTGTAAATGACATTAACCGTCTTTTAGCTAATATTTAGAGATAACGATTCAGGAACTTTTATTTTATTTTCTCCACGAAGCTATATTAAAATCGTTTAAATTAATTGCAACCTTTTATTAAAACTCACAATTTTTATTCTGCCGCGTTCAACTTTGATCATCCAGATGAGGCAAGCAGATGGATGAGTACTACCTTCCTGCCACGTCCAATATTCCATCGGCTCAATTCTATACAACACACGCTTTCTTTCTCTGAAATACTTCTATGATTTTCCTATATTTAGTGGCCATTGACCTAAGATCTCAACTAACTTATATTTGGATTGAGTAGAGTGAAATCGACCGTATCATTGAATTCCTTTTGGTTTCTCATAATAAGATTGTTGCTTATTTCTACGCCAAGATCCCTTAAATTTACTTTAATTTTAATTCTTTGGGCTTATTTAGTGTAATTATGTAGGTTAATTCATTTCTATGTAGACCAAATGTTATTTATACTTGGGCTATAGCCTAGTGCATTTGCTCTTAGATAACCTTATGTTCCTCAATCCCACGATTACCAAAGAATTACTTTCATGATGTGTATCCTAAGCTTATCCCCGAGGATTTGGGTCAAATTGAGTATCAATTAGAACATTACAGGGTCTACGTTTTGCATCAATATCATATTTCGTTGATCCCAGAAGGGGGATCGGTATCCAGCTTATCATAGAAAGTTACTGCAGTCTGTCAGATAAACTCCACCACACTCAGCGTAGATGTCTAGCAGCGAATTTAAGACTTGATTAGAACTAAAAACATTTGGTTAGTTTAGTTCTATCCAAGAGAGTTGAAAAATGTTTCACCACAGCTTAAGTAAGCAATTATTTAAATATATTAAGAATTCCGCATGTATTGCGGGGCATTTAAAATAAGACCTAATGTAATTTAGATCAGAAGATAGCAACAACTTCTGATCTAAATCCGTACAGGAGCTGCACAGGCAGGAGCTGCAGGGCCAGCTGCGGCCTAATGATCATTAACACTCATCTTATGGGCTACTTTAGGTTTGAAATTTATCAATAGCAACAGAATTGAGAGATAAATGTTTTCCTTTTCAAGGGCATCAGAAATGGTTTTTGACCATTTTAAATGTTGGTTGAAAATTAATTGAAAACGAGGTATTTAACCTCGTTTTCAATTCGGATTAGGGACTCTCCCAAAGATAATTCTGGGGAGTCGATAACTAGGTGTTTATTTTTGCTGAAGTACACTTTGGTCAGTATTAATCGCTAATCTCCAGTTATCAGACCAATCCTCTAAGAAGTTAACGGCCTTCTGGAGAGAGGGATGTCGTTCACCCTCTGTAAAGGAGGGCAGTGTCGTCAGAATATTATGCGATTATGACCGGAGCCAGATTTCGTATGTCGCTGGTGGTGATATTATACAAGGCCGGAGACAGGACTGAATCTTGTGGAGCGCCTGCTAATATCGAACGCTGGGTGGCGAACGTGGTGTTAAGAAGGAAGTCGTATAAGGTCCTGATAAGGAATTCTTGGTACTCAAGTCCTATCATTTTATAGATAAGGCCATTGTGCCAAACGCAAAGATGTCTAGGAAAACTGTGACAGCGTCCTCTTTTGATGGCAATGCCCTCAGAGATGTACTCGGTCACTGTCAACAGCTGGTGATTGGCTGACATACCAGCTCTACAGCCGACCTGAGAATCGGGGATGATTTTTTGGTCTTCAGCGAAGGCCGCAGGATGCGCTAGCAGGATTTTTTCAAATAATTTTCCTAAAGAAGTAAGCAAACTAATTGGGCAATAATTATGGGGGAAAGTTGATTTTCCCACCTTAAAGATGATGATCACAGACAACTTTCAAGTTAATGGAAAAGAGCATTAGAGAATTAACAATATCGAGGAGAGCAGTTCTACACTCTTGAACGAGATTTTTCTCTATTAAGGTGGAAATACCATTATTACCAGTAGCTATTTAATCAGCCCATCGAGCTCGTCCTAGGTGGCTAACTCGCAGGATTAGTGTGTGTGTTAAAAATGTAGAATTCATCGTCATCGCCAGGGTTTAAAGTGAATTTCCGCTCCAGGGAGTCAACGAACGCTTCTGATATTTCAGAATCTGAGAATGCGAGTTTTCTATCGCCGTCTAACGCATAGACTACTTATGTCGTCTTTCCCAACGCTCATTACGCATAAAGCGTAATTGGTCTCTCGCTTGGTTAGCGAGCTTTCTATCCCAAATGAGAGCCTTTAGTTCGAATCAAATTTCCAATTGAACAACCTGTAAGGAGATCCTCCAGACTTTTTATGATTTGTCAGCATGACCGAGGAGAGCCTAGAGACAGCCGCTTTAAGGTCAATGGTCGTATTGATGACTAGAAGGGGAACAATAAAAGTTCCACCTTCAACTTGTAGTTAGGTCAGATATTTGTTTTAATTTTTCTGCTATGTCTAAATGCTCCGATTGCTATGTCTACAAGGACCGGATTATGGTCGGAACTGAGCTCATTGGAAGGCCAAACCCCATGGTCCCAATTGACATTGGAAAAAACGGCTATGTTAATGACATCAGGTCGAAAATTCAAATTTGATTGAGGTAGGGCTTACTGGGCCCACCGTTCTGATATTGAGTTATCAATAAACTAGCGGAGAATAAATACCATCTCTGTACCATCTGTACAAAGCTTTACCTTTATATGGTAGCATCAGTAAACACGAGATAAGAGAAATTTTGTGCATATACGAAGAAAATAACGGGGATACACAAATCCAATAAAATAAAGACTTAACCATAATAAAACATAAAAAATATTCTTTGTGGTAACATTCCAATGAACAATTGGAGTAGATGTAGTGTTTATGCTTCATATAAACAATTTGTCCAGATTGTTTTAAACCATTCAAACGTTTTAAAGAAATAATATCGATATATTTTTAAAAATCTTACAGTATTTTTAGTCAAATATATACGTGTCCTTTAAAACATTCCTAATAAAAATCTAAATTTTTGCATTCTTGAATATTACATCTCAGTAACTTAATTGAGCTGTATTATATCACTTTGACAATTTAAGCACCAGAAAAATAAGCACTGTTTCGAATGAAATTACACACTAAATAATACAAAAACAGTAAATGTCATTCATAAGAGTAATTTATAATTACTTCGCATTTAATTAACTCTGCCCAGCATGTTGGAATTATTTTATCGAAATCAATATCGCATGCTTTGCACCAACACGCACATATTTTACAAAACAATGCCGAGTTATCCGCGGTATTATATTGTATTAGTACCTTCAATATTAAAACTTTAACATTTTTGGATGCGTGCCTGTTCACAGGAATGTTTTCATGATGCAAATTGTTTTGGTGCAGTTCGATTTCATCGTGCCGCAAACAGAGCGATTTATTCTCGAATATATGTAATTAAAATATAAAAGCGTTTTTTTTTGTATATACAATCAATCAATAAAAAGTAATCTGTGTGTGTTAATACTGAAACATTTCGTTCCAGTTTAAAACGTGCTATATTAATTTATTTTTTTATTTCAACTATGGAATTATTCCAATGCAATTAATTTATTTGTATCGAAACTACAATGAAATAAATTTATATACATGTATGATTTTAAATAAAATTTTAAAAAAAAAGGTGGTAGAGAGGTATTTACCTAGGCGATTAACTGACTATGTTTTTGAAGATTTTTATAATTGCAAAATAAAAAAATACTATTAAAATCAAAATTTACATCATGAACTATTCTTAAATGTACTAATTTTATAGCTAGAAAAAATTAAACTTATAACTTATATAACACTTTTTTGTTCATTAATTTCAACTTTACTATTATCCAGCTAATGGAGGAAGCAATCCATTCGTTAGTTTAAATATTTTGCAGCAGTACGAACGTTTCCATTATTTACAGATTAAAGGTGGAAGTGAGAGACGTTGAAAAAAAAGGCGAAACAGTTTCCTGCTTCTATTCAGACGTTCCATTACCGTCTAATCATCAGAGGAATTGCAACCTCGCCTTTATAATCCCAGATGTATCGAGGGGGATGGAAAGTTTTACACTCACTTAGGAAAGTTCCATAGTTTATTTATATTAATATAAATGGTGGCGGTTCACTGCCCCCGCCGCGTTGCTCGGTCGATACGCGAAAAAGTCATTGGTATTATTATTAGATTAAAATGCTAACATGTCATTATGTCCACCGATTATTGTATTATAATGTCGTGTATGTGACCTAATCACAATTCTCGTAACACAGGCACACACATAGACACAAATATATACACGGAAATATAATGAATAGTAATAAAAGTTATTTCTGAATTGGACGTAGAAATATGAAGACTAAACCCATAGATAGAAATAATTTTTCAATAAACACGAAATGAAACTAATTTTGACATTTTTTAGGATCACAGAAACTATTTTGGACAAACAAAATCTCAACCTCGTGATAAAATCTCTTTTACTAGAAATTTTCTAAAAGCAGAATTATTTACAATTTGAATAAAAAATTTCAGAATAATAAGCTAGCTTTCAGATCCCTTGTTAGTTGATATTTTTATGTTAAATACTGAAGAAAAAGATTCAACAACTCCATTTATAAAAATTCTTACATAACTGTTTGGTTCAGAATTTAGATGATGTGAATCTGACACTGACAATGGTCCGTAAATCAATAGAGGTCTTCAAAAACTGTTCTTTAATATGCCAGAAATGACCAAAATAAGTAACATCAGCCACTAACAGGTATAATGGGTCGAGTTGAAGAACATGAGACACTGTGAACTCTGCCTTCAAAATCTATTCTTCTAATTTCAAAGGGATTTAATATTAGTGTACGTATTTTTGAGTTATTTTCTGATACCTTATCTTGAACAACGCTCATCCGATTGTCTCAAACAAATATATGCTTAAAATATAAGATTTCAGCTCATATTATTGCCAAGACAGTTCGTGCCTCTTGTCAAATGTTATAATTATTTTATAATGAGTATAATATCTGAAGAAGTACGGTATTTGATGCCTTTTTTACTATAAAGTAACTGAAAAAGTCTATGAAATTTTGCAACTGGTGGAGCAAGAAAACTAGCGGAGGAACTAAACATGAACCATATGACAGTTTGAAATCATTTGAAGAGAGCAGGCTACACAAAGAAGCTCGATGTTTGGATAGAATATGAATTAACATAGGGAAATTTAATTGACTGAATTGGCATCAGTGATATGTTGTTGAAACGAAATGAAATCGACATTTTTGAAGCGAATTTTTACTGGTGATGAAAAGTTGGTGAAATACGAAAACATCCAACGCAAGAGATCGTGGTCAAAGGCTGGCGACCCTCCGCAAACAACCTCAAAGCCTGAATTGATAAAAAAGCTTCTTTTTGAGTGTTTGGTAGAACTGGAAGGGAATTGTCTATCGTACGCGGTTGCAACCTGGCCAAACTATCAATTTGGTCCTGTACTGTGCACAAATCAACCGTTTGAACGGAGCAATCAAAGAAAAGAGACCAGAATTGGCAAACAAACTTTCATCATGACAATGCACGATATCTTTGATGACTCGGAATAAATTGACGGAACTTGGTTGGGAAGTTTTCACCGTACAGCCCGGACCTTGCACCATCTGAAATTCAACTGTTTCGATCTGTGTAAAACTCCCTTGATGGTAAGAAATTGGCTGACCGAAGCACCGCTGAAAATCACTTGGCCAAGTTTTTCGCTGATAAACCACAGGAGTTCTACACCAATGGAATTATGAAATTACTTTTCAATTTAAAAAAAAAGTTTGTTCAAATGTGTACGAAAAAACCGCGGCGACTTTCTATATGACCCAATATATTGTAAAGTAAATAAACTCAATTCACAATAGAAGAAGAGAACAACAAAATTATTACTTAGGTGGCATACTCATTCATGAAAATTATTAATTTCAGTTCAAGATATTCAGAAAATCTACTAACATCAATTCCACTATTCAATTTAAAACTAATCATACTTTATTGCACAAATTACACAGAGAAATGTTACAATGAATTGTAAAAGCAAATTTATTATAATTATAAACACTTTTGGATACTATTATTCCTTATTACTTATATGTGGGCTAATACTAATTTACATAAAATCATCAAGAGATTTTCATTTTTAAAACATACTAGATTTATGCAAGTACAGTGGAGACCTATCTATCTTAATTAACTTACGAAATCTGTGCTAAATCGTAATCATATATCTCAATTTTGGGGTTGTTGAGAGTAGAAATCAAATCGTTGATGAAGAGTAAGAAGAGGTTCTTTTAAGCTTGCTTGGGGGTTATACCTAATTTATATCTGAAGCCTCGGATTTACTCAAAAATGCCGTTTTTCTTTATCACCACGTTTTGAGTAAGGTTGCTTAGGTAAGATGAGAACCATTTACAGGCGATTCTTCTAACCCCAGATTTTTCAATGTTGTTCATTAAATTTTGTGATCAATGCAATTGTATGCCTTAGTAAAATCGATAAATATACCCACCGTTAGTACTCTTTTTTCTGCAGACCTTTCGCATAAATTCGTATATCGCAATGGATGTAGATTTCCTTTACTGATAGCCATGTTGCATTTTGTTTATGATGTTAAATGATTTTCAAAAATTGTTAAGTCTACTGATCATGGCATTTTCAAATATTTTGGAGAAAACCGGTAGGAGGCTAATTGGCCTATGGTTATCGACATCTGATTTTTCATTTTTTATAAACAGGTTTTTTTAGTGGCCGTTTTTAATCTGTTTGTGTAAATAAATTTGTATAAGGTAGAAGCTAATTGTGATGTACTACCATCAGAGTACGTTCTAAACTCGACGCAACTTTACTACCTGTTCCTACAATGTTCCCTGTTGACCCTTTTGTACTGATTTCCTTGAAATCATTAATTAATTTCCACATATTTTTGAGTTGTTTGAATTGACTATTTTTAAGCTGTAATAATTTGAACAAAACTGGATGAGGAATTTTCTGTCTCTATTTTACTTGTTTATTTGCATCTGAATAATTTTGATCAATGAAGGAGACACGATGACTTTTTTTTACCACTTGAATGTAAAGTGTAATGTAATGTAATTTATAAATAACAAAATCATCGTGTCTAAGGAGACAAGGTAAATAAAGGCATTTACCACAAACTCAACGCCTCCACAATTATGCAATCAATTTTGACCATATCGCGTTATCATATAGATGATATTTAGTTCGTTTTTGCACTTTAATGGTTCTTTATTAAAAGTGTAATATTGACGTTTGTTGGGGATATATATTTCCATTGAAAATATTTCTGAATAAGTTCCACTGTGAGTTGACAACTGAGTGAAATCATATATGCCACGAATCCATATTTTGCATTTCTGTTTTAAATTTATGGATATTTTTACTACTGAAACATCTTTATATTTTGTGATGTTTAGTTTCACGAATGCTTGAAATTTGGAACTTTTTGGCTAGGTTATCTGAGGTATGCATATCTATGATATTTATAATACATCAGGTTGGTTGATAAATCTATGACCTATACAAGTTGATGCTGTACTTTATTGTCGGTTTATTAAGTAGTTCGATTGAAAAGGTTCTTACTTGGCAAAACTCCATTATTAATATGCCTGATGAAGCAACTGTGTGGTGAAACAAATGTAGTCGTATCTACAAAATAAAGCTAAACTCAAAACGATCGTGTTTTTTATTTATATGAAATAATTGTTGAAAGCATGTTAGAAGTTAAATCACATCTTGTTTTAGGTTAGTATTATTTAGAAAATCAATATTGAAATCAGCGACAATCATTGTTAGTTTATTTTCATTATGAACAGTAATCAGAAATTGTTCCCATTGTTCAATAAAATATTCCACATATCAATTTAGAGTCTGTATATTGCTATGGTAATTATGTTGCTTACAGCATCTACAATTTGTATGCCCATTCAAAGGTAAATGATTTACTGAGATTAGTTATATTGAGTAGCTTCTGAAAGCCAACTCCTTCCTACAAATTGCTGACACTTAGGAAAAGTTCTGAAGACTGATAAATTTTAATTGATCTTTACTTTTCTAATATTCCGTTACTCCCAGTACGTCACAAATATTGTTTTTTGTTTTAAATTCCGCATTAAGTTTTCAAATTTATTGTATATTTTGGTAAATAACTCTTAAGTTGGTTTTTAATTTAAAAGATTGTGCTGTTTCCACTTTGTTTTATTACTCGTGTTTTGGATTCAATGAGCAACTCTTTGTTTTGGTTTAGGTTTATCCCTACTGTTTCATTCCATCTTCTTATTGATTTTGGTTGCATGTAGGTCTATAATTTTTTGCATTAATTTTTCCCTTAAGAATAAGAAAACGGCATTTTCAGCCCTATTACGTTAGTAATAGTAAAAAATGTATAGTGCAGAGCAACATTCTTTTTTTTTTCAAATGCAATTTAACCAAGTGCGAAAACTGATACAGTCTGTTTACTAGGTTTTCAATTTTTAAGATTCTTCTTTAATCGTAATAAGACCATAGCAATATGTTCATTGAAAAAAGTGTCATATATTGTCTAAGGACACCCGTTATCAAATGCTAAATTCTAGTCTAATTCTAACTACATATTACTTTCAATGTGCTCTTAACTATTCTTCAGTCGAGCTAATCTAATCCACATAATGGCTAACTTCTTGTTATCAAGCTATCGAATAATCTTTGAACGCGATTAATAAACACTAAAAATTTCTGCAGGTTGGCTTTTGATAGAAGTATTTCTTGGTTACAAGATATTTAGTCATTAGATAGTATTTTTTTTCATTTTTTATGATTCCTCTCCAATCGTATTTAGACCATAGCAATATGTACATTGAAAGACGAGGCATAGGATTATCGTAGTCTTATGCTACATAATAGTTAAATTCTAACCAAATACTAAACTGTATATTTCTTTAAGTATACTCTTAACAATTCTTCAGTCTAACTAATATAATGCATTTGATGTCATTAAAATAGCTAACTTCTTGATATCAAGCTGTCAAATAATCCTTCAATGCGATTAATAAACACCTAAAATTTTTGTAGGTTGGCTTTTGATAGAAGTATTTCTTGGTTACTAAGTAGTAAGTGATTAGAAAGTTAATTTTCAATTAAATTACACTTCCTGGACATCTTTCTGAAAGCACGAGCATTTTTTTCAAATATTTATAAGTAAACTGCTTTATACTGTATAAGACGGTTCTTAAAAGTCTGTTTATTCCTCTCTTGATACCCCGTGTATACTATTTTATGCATAGAGTCGAGTTGTGGATTACTGAAATGCTTCTTCATACTTCTACTTGAACATATATGAACTGCAGTATCCTTTAGTTGATTAATTATACGATTAAGAAGGGTCCATTCTATAGCGTTTTCATCATTGAGGAGATACTGGTCCATCTTTCGGTATGTATTCACCATAAGTCTCTGAAACGTGGCATACGCTTTACATAATACATAAACTATTTTATATATTATGTCAGTAAATTGCCGTAGTCTTGTTCCTATGGTAAATGAAATCTTCTAACAATCTTCAGAAGTTACTTGCTAATAGCCTTCAAATTAAGACCTCTAAACAATAAAAGATCTAACCAATATTATATGTCATTGAATTGAGAAAACAGATAACTATCCTTATTTGTAAGTATTACACTGACAGTAATAAATATAAGCAACTTGAGAAATCGTTGTTCTTTAATATTACGACCAAACAAGAACTATAATAATAATAATGCATGTATTTCTTTGAAAAATACTTACATAATATATACAAGCATCAAAGAAAATGTCCAAAAAGTATATTCACGTTTCATTGTTTTGTAACATTTGATATTTTTGATTCTATGTGGTAGATGATTACAGATCTTTAATGAGTCGAAATGTGCTCCCTTTTCAAAATACGTTGTTCGGTGCTTTAGCAAAATTAAATCTTTACAATATCGGGTGTGTATAAATATTAATTTACTGTTTATAGAACACTTATTAGAGTGTTTGAAAGCAAATTTTATACACTCGAATGTGTATAAGGTAATATGTTTAAAATAAGTAGTTCATTTGGAAAATGACCCGCATAGCCATTTTTTGTATTAAAAAACTCTATCAAATGCATTACTACTGTCCCAGAAAATAATTCTATACTTCAGTAAAGAATAAAAAATTTCAAAATAAGCTTTTTTTAATATGCATATATTACTATGTTTAGCTAGTATTCGAAGAGTTTATAACACTTTGATTAATTTTATGTGCAATTGTACAATATGTTTATCAAATTTTAGGGTATCATCTAAATGAAAACCAAAGAAGCAAACTTGTTTACTCAGATTAATATTACTTTCACCTAAAGGTAAATGCGATGGAGTCTATGTTACATTTGAATAAAAGGCAACATGTTTTTTTATCATTTAAGGACACTTTATTTTCCTTGAACCACAATTTTATCTTAGCAAGAACATCTCTGTTCTTTTATTTTTTTAATTCAGTAAAGTTTAGACCTTTAAGGAATAGGTTGTTATCATCTGCATAACAGGTGAGTTTATTATTTGCGCAGATCCTAAAATACTGCCTTGTCGAATACATTCACAGATATTTTATTTGATTAGCGTTTAACTCCAACTTTTTTCACTTAGACAGTAAGCGTTCCATTTTTCAAGTAAATTAAGACTCACTTTTTTCCTACACTTTAAATGCTTATGGCTTCCATTTTTTGTCGCAATATTTCACGATCTACACTGTTAAAGGCTGTTGACAAATCAAGAATGATGGCATATGCAAAGTTGTTTTGTTCTAGTGCATTTAATATTGCCGAGATATAGTCAAAATAACTGAGCTATTAAGATAGGTTAAGAGTACGCTAGGAAAATGAATGATTGATTAACCTAAGCCAACGCAAGGGCATTTTAAATGATGTTCACTTTTGTGTCAAGTATTTCACGACCTACACAATTTCTTATTCCTTTCATTCGACTTATATGTTGACATATTTATTAAAACACTAGGTAATTTCTTTTTTCTCTTCTGCTCTGATTTTTCTCGGTATCCATGATAATGATTATTCATTATTCTAACTAGATACGTCGTATCGGTTTGAATGAAAAGGTTGCCTACTGCTGCTATTCCTCATCATCCATTATCATCATCGACGAAAAATTTAATGATTATAGTGCTCTGTAAGCGATATTTTTAATGGTAGGATTTCACGACCTCTACTAAAATTTTGTCTTTAGAATACGTTGCTTAAGAGTGAAATTTGATATTTAGGAGAAGCCATTTGAAAGTGTTTTGAATGAGTTTTGGCGTCAAGGTGAGCATTGAAAGGACATTACAATCAAACCAAATTGATAATTAGAATACATTTTGTTCTTTAAATTTTAAAAATAGGAGTAATTTTTATGTCAAAGTATTATTGTTTATTTTATGTTAAATCGCATTTCTTTCCCGAAATGAATTAATATATTTTATAATGAAGACGGGGCCAGGATTGCTTTGTTTTACCACTTTATTTATTGATGAATAGTAATCGTGTTTTCTTCTTCATTTTTATTTTTATTGTTCATTAATACTTTAGTATTCTTAAAAACATGATATTCCAAAACGTTAATTACAAAATCAAAAAAAAAACGTAAAAATAATTTAGGTTATTTAAATTCTGGTAGGAGTCCATTTTCAAAATGGTCTTCTACTAAAAATACCACAAAGTAAATGTTTCACAATTAAAGATTTAATATACAGGGTGCGCCAGAGAAACTTACTTATTTGAAACGTCGATAAAAACAAAAGTACTTCAGTTATTGTTATAATTCTTCTTTTATTTGAGAATACAATATCCCAAGTTTTTTCTCATATAGTTTTGAAAATTACATATAGTCTGTTCTTTGGATCTTCCGTCGTACGTCACAAACTATCGCTTCAAAAAACGACGAAAATTTAACAGTGCGTTCTTTTTCTAACGCATTTGGTTTACTTTATCAGACTGAATGTTTTTGTGTCGTTTCTCAAAGCGATATTTTGTGACGTAGGACGGAAGATCCAACGGATGGACTATAGATCATGTTCCTGTAACGAGCTGCATTCAAGGTAACTGCGCGTTCGTTTCCAAAAAAAAAAAATAAGGATAAATTATTCTCATTACCGATATCGCACACCATACAGTAACTCGTTCACAATGAAGTGGCTTCTGGTGAAGTTCACGCGGTTCACGCCATGCCAACATACCGATTGATATGCTGCGAAGAGTGGAGATGAATTGAAAAATCGACTTAATCAATACATGCACAATGGGGGTCGCCATTTAATCGATGTAATTTTCAAACTGTATGAAAAAAAAAACTTGGGATATTGTATTCTCAAATAAAAAAAGAATTAAAACTATAACTGAATTACTTTTGTTTTTATTGACCTTTCAAATAAGTAGGTTTATCCGGCGCACCCTTTAATTTAGTTATTTTTTAATTCATAATTCATTGATTACTTAAAGAGAGACAAACATCTATATTTATTACTTGATAGTTTACAACAACAAATGTAATTTAATTTCTTTACGGCTATCGACTAGTGGTCTTTCTGCCAAGATTTTTATATTTTTTCTATAAATTAAATTAAGGTATTTTATATATTTTTGTAAGAATTCAAATCTTAATTTATTTTTATTAAAAATAAGCCGAAAGACCATAAGTCGATGGCCAATGAAGAGAAATTGTTATTTCGTAATATAGTAATACTACCTTTAATAAAGATGTTCTCTCTCTAAATGCAATGTGTGTAACAATTAATATTTTAACTTATAAAAAAACATATAGTAAATTTTTAATACTCCAAATATTGAATTGACGAAGATTATACTTTGTGAAATTCCATACTATATAAGATAAATAAAACACTAAGTTTGTAATTTCATGAATTTAATGTCGAATCTGCGACATATGTTTCGACATTAAATTAGTGACTTAATTGAAAACACTGTTATATTCCTTTCTTCACTTTTTATTTTTTCATGAATATAACTATGTTTTCAATTAAGTGATATTAACTTTCACGTACTCAACTAACTACACTAAATTAAATTAGTGAAATTACAAACCTATTGTTTTATTTACGTTAAATTTTAATACTTCAATATAAATCTTAATTATTAATTCAATTCAATATAGGGTTAATTCAATTGAATTCAATAGTTTCCATGAATAACTAATTTTCTAATTCTCTTTTATTATACATGGGTTGAATTTACGTGATATGATTTAAATCAAAATCGTTTTAATTCACTTTAGAAAACAAACAAGTTTTTCTTATTATTATAAAATATAATTTTATTTGTTTATATGAATTGTTCTTTAAAATGGATTTTTTTATTATATTGTGGTTAAAATAAAACTATTTTAAAATTACTTCTTCAGAAAAGGTAACTTAAAATTGATTTGGCTTTTATTAAATTGAAAAATAAAAATATAAATTTCAATTGATTTTTTTGACAATGATTACAAAGTAAAACTAATATTTAATTTGATCGACTGTTTGATTAAGTGTGGATATAAAATGTGGTCGGTTTGTTTTTAAATAAACTTTTAGAAAATTTGATTGCGTTTTAATTGTTGATAAATTCATACTCTTCCTATATATACAACATCTTTATTCCAGTAACAAATATTTACAATTATACATATATACAGAATGTTTGGTGTTAGTCCGTCACTGTCTGGGCTATCGACCGTAAGTCTTTCTGCCCTGTTTTAAATGAATAAAAATATGTAAAGAAATTGAAGCTAGTTGAATTTAACTGTCCGGATTGTGCGATCTAATGAATTGATGAATAGTGTTTGTGGGGTGTTTGAATTTTGTGGGAATATTGGGATTACGGGAAATACAGTATTTATCAAGGAGGGTTAGGTTGAAGAGTTTAGTAGCAAATTTTGTGCTTATGGCTAATGTACGTTGGGTAATGCGAATTATTTGGGTAGAATCGTAGAGTAGATAATTGGATGGGTTATGAAGAGGATTATTTGGATGTCTGATTTTGGTAAGAGTTCGGAGTGCGGATCTTTCTGCTACTTGGATATGATGTAGGGTAGAAGGATGACATTAGGTGAAAAGGATTGAGCCATAGTCTAACAGGGGTCGGTATATTGATTTGTAAATATCAGTTGCAGTTTTGGCTGTAATGCCTTGATTTTTATACGTTAAATATCGAAAATGCCGGGCCCTGGTTTTGACTTTGGCTTTAACGGATAGGGCATGTTGTTTAAAGGATAGTTTTTGATCGAATAGGATTCCTAGATATGTGCAGGTGTGGAATTTCGGTTCCATGGATTTTAATTTTGGGAGAGGATTGGGTAATTTTGTGGAAAGGAATAAGGCATTTGAATTTTTTAGGATTAATTTGAATTCGCCATCTGCGGAACCAGGGAGTCTAATGCATTTTGTAGGGGGTTGAGGGCAGTAGAAAGGGTAGGTGCGTGTGCAATTAGTGCGGTATCATCCGCAAATAGGAGAGGGTATGTTGTGGGATCGAAGTGTGTTGGATCGGAATGGAAAATATGATAGCAGTAAAGATTGTAAAGAGAAGGGGGGAATATGGATCCTTGGGGTATACCTTGTTGTAGGGGAAATGATCTGGAGAGTGATTGTCGGATTTTTATTTGGCATAATCGATTATTAAGGAATTCGTGGATTTTAAATGAGAATGTGTTTAGGGATATTTAGGAGGAAACATTTATAAAGCAAACCTCTATGCCACACCGAGTCAAACGCCTTTTTAATGTCAAGAAAAACCACAGCGGACATGTAGCCTTCGAGGTGCTTTGATTGGAAGTTTAGATAGTAAGGGGGAGTGTAGTGGATTTTTGAGGGGTAAAACCAAATTGGTAGTCGGGAATGGATGCATTGGAGGATTCTTGATTTTTTTCTTTCAGGATGGGTTCAAATAGCTTGTAAGATAGGAGGGGTCGTTGTCGAGTTTAGGGATGCAAATAATTATACCTTGCTTCCATTCGCTGGAAAAGTATTGATATTGGTAGCAGTAGTTGAGGATTTTAAGGATAAATTTGTGAATATGTTCGAGTATTTTTTTAAGATCGATCGAGGAATATTGTCGTGGCCAGGGGAGGTAATTTTACCAGAATGCAACAGTCGATAGTAGTCTACTTCACTTATAACATCATCAATTGGGAGTAAAGAAGGATGGAAGTTTAATGTATTATACCAGTCATTTACAATGTCGTGAAAATTATTGTCAAAGTCGTTATTAATTGTTTTTTTGAAAGTATTTTGAAAATGTCCGGCAAATGCATTTGAAATTAGGTTATCGTCAGTGATTGTTGAATTATCGGATGGGTCTATAATACTAGTAATTTGATTGTATTGGCTTTTAATTGTTGAAAGTCCATTTTGAATTCACTGTAAGGTGTTGTAACTAAAACACAAACTTTCAAAGGATATGCTTTTATATTCCGCAACAATTGTTTCGCCACACGGGGGCTTCTTCAGGCAAAGTATGGTACATTATAAAACTGGGGTTGTGTATTTATACATTTGTGAGTGAGGGTGGTAATTTGAACAAGTTCAATAATGGGGATTTTGACAATTCAGTTTGTTCATTTAGCAGGTGTCCAGTTTCTTTTCTTCTATTGATTTCCATGAATTCTAGGGCATCCAATTTCCTTCCTTTTCTTTCAATGTGTAGAATTGTTTCTTCTCCAAATCTATGATTTTCTGCGATGAGGTGTGTGGCAAATGCTGATTTCTCTCTCTTATATTGAAGATCTTTTTTATGCTCTTCTATCCTATCCGTTATAGATCTCCCGGATTGTCCTACATATATTTTGGGGCAGTCACAGCAGTTTAACATGTAGATTCCACTTTGATTTTTAAGTTCGGTTTTGTCTTTATTGTTTTTTATTAATTTTCCTAAACTGTTTGATGTTTTGAATGACGGTGTTAAATTGTTTTTAGAAAGCATTTTTCTTATAATACGGCTTTCTTGTCCTGTGTACGTTAATTAGATATAATTTTTATGTGATTTTATTTGTAAGTCTGGATAAATTTCGTTAATCGTGAGTTTTCTCAGTTTTTTATTTAAAATGTTTTTAATTAAATTAATTGGATAGCCGTTATTTTTTGCAATTTTTAGAATGATGTTTAATTCTTTATTAAAACTCTGGGTTGACATAGGAATATTGATTAATCTTTGTAATATACTATGATAGGCTGCAAGTTTATGGTTAATTGGGTGATTTGAATTGAAATGTATAGTTGAGTCTGTGTGTGTAGGTTTGTGATGTATGGCAAATTCGTGTTTATTATTTTTATTTGTTATGACGATATCTAAAAAGTTTATTGATTTATTTTGTTCTATTTCTAACGTAAATTGGATTTTGGGGTGTTGAGTGTTTAAAATGTTTAAAAATTGGTCTAATTGTCGGGCTGTACCTGTATAAGCCACGATAATGTCATCGACATACCTGTACCAGTAAGCGCAATAATTAAAGTGCGGTAATTTTGATAATCTTTCTTCGAAATTGTTCATAAATATTTCCGCCAAAAGGGGGCTTAGTGGGTTTCCTATGGCTAATCCCTCCTTTTGACGCTAATGCCTGTTGTTAAATTGGAGGTAGTTTTGATTTAAACAAATGTCTAATAACCTGATGATTTCTTCGGCTTCGATCGGATTAACATTATTTTCGCGGAGTTTATTTTTAATTATTGCTCTTACC